>VWZE01012542.1:0-16356 GCA_013396675.1 Eubucco bourcierii | reverse complement strand
CAGGGAGAAATTGAATGAAATTCAACAAGGGCAAGTGTAGAGTCTTGCACCTGGGAAAGAACAACCCCAGGGATCAGTGTAGGTTGGGGACTGACCTGTTGGAAGGCAGTGAAGGGTAAAAGGACATGGGGGTCCTAGTTGATGGGATGTTGGCCATGAGCCAGCAGTGTGCTCTGGTGGCAGGAGGGCCAATGGTATTCTGGGGTGCATTAGAAGGGCTGTGGCTAATAGGTCACGAGAGGTTCTCCTAACCCCTCTACTTTGCCCTGGTGAGGCTGCATCTGGAATACTGTGTCCAGTGTTGGGCCCCCAGTTGAAGAGGGATATGGAACTGCTTGAGAGTGCCCAGTGCAGAGCCACAAAGATGATTAAGGGTCACAAAGATGAACATCTCTCTTGCAAGGAGAGACTGAGGGAGTTGGGGGTCTGCTGCTTGGAGAAGAGCTGAGAGATGACCTCATCACACGTTCCTGTGTGATAATGCTCTGGCAGGGGGGTTTGACTGGATGAGTTTTTGAGGTCCCTTCCAGCCCCTGACATTCTGTGACTCTGTGATTTTCACCAATGAGGTCTGTAACAAGTGGTGCTGCTCAGTGGTCAGCACTGGGTCTGGTCCTACTCTCTGCTGTGCAGAGAGTAACCTTCTGAAATTCAACAAGGCCAAAGGAGATTTAGGCTAGATATTAGGAACAATTTATTCCTCTTGAGGGTTGCCAAGGCCTGAAAGAGACTGCTCAGGGCAGTGTTGCAGTCTCCGTCTCTGGAGAGCTTTAAAAGCTGTGTAGATGTGGTGCTGAGGGACCTGACAGTGCTAGGTTAATGGTTGGACCTGATCTTACAGGACTTTTCAACTAAAAATTTGGTGACTGTATGTTAAGAGAACTAAACTAAGAACAAAAAAATATGTTTTAAAACAGGACTTTACCAGAAAGAAATGACATGGCAGGAGGGGAAAAAAAAAAGTACTCATGGTTTGCAGGTTGATACCAGAGAGCAAAGAATTTCAGAAGAATGGAAAGGAGCTATAAGAGCTTGACTATTCTTAACCTGTTCTGGTATTATTAATGTGAAAGCAAGTATAGTAGCTAGGAGCTGTTGGCCAACAAAGAAAGGTGAGAGAGTCTAAGAAAAATCATATCCTAGAATTTTATACTAAGTACTACAAGAAACACCCTGCTCACATTTGCCTGTTTCATCTTTTCTAAAGCCAAATCCATCACTTACACTGGCAAAACTGAAACCACATAGTTCATATCAAATCCTTGAAAAGAAGCCTTGCCTCCTATTACATCTATTCCCCCTCTCATATTATTATTATTTATTATTATTATTATATTTTTTAAAAATATGTGGACAGAAGAGGTTTTTGTTGACTTGACAAAAGTAAATGCTTCTAGTTGAGGCGGCTGAAGGCATATTTAATTGTAGGAGGAAGCCTGTTCCACATGCTATCTATATAAATCACACATTCAAAACCATGTGTTTTTATAAGTGTTCCTTAAAAGCCCCGAAGAAATAAAATCACTTCACCATTTCAAAAGCAAAATTATGAAAGGTTTCTGCCTAGACTGAGAATTTGCTCTGCTGAGGGATGTGTGTCTCTTGACATCAAACAGACATGAAATTAAGGGGGAAAATGTCAGGAGAACAGTAACAAAATCTAAAGAAAATGGTTACAGAGCAAGGTTTGTGTATGTTTTCTTTTGCCACTCCATTGACACCTCCAGCAAAACAAAGTTGGAGTTTTGTTTTCATTTGGAATTCTTTGGGTTTGTTACTTCTCTAACTTTGGGTTTGAAGTTTAATTAGTTGATTTTACTACTAGTTTGTGCAGGACAGTTTTCAAGTATATCTATTGTACATCCCAAAGCAATTAAACAGGTAATATTCAGGTATTTACAAAAACACGTGTGGATGATATTTAATCACCTTTGGTGCCAGAAAATAACCTGAGGCNCTGGGAAAGAACAACCCCAGGGATCAGTGTAGGTTGGGGACTGACCTGTTGGAAGGCAGTGAAGGGTAAAAGGACATGGGGGTCCTAGTTGATGGGATGTTGGCCATGAGCCAGCAGTGTGCTCTGGTGGCAGGAGGGCCAATGGTATTCTGGGGTGCATTAGAAGGGCTGTGGCTAATAGGTCACGAGAGGTTCTCCTAACCCCTCTACTTTGCCCTGGTGAGGCTGCATCTGGAATACTGTGTCCAGTGTTGGGCCCCCAGTTGAAGAGGGATATGGAACTGCTTGAGAGTGCCCAGTGCAGAGCCACAAAGATGNTTCTGGGGTGCATTAGAAGGGCTGTGGCTAATAGGTCACGAGAGGTTCTCCTAACCCCTCTACTTTGCCCTGGTGAGGCTGCATCTGGAATACTGTGTCCAGTGTTGGGCCCCCAGTTGAAGAGGGATATGGAACTGCTTGAGAGTGCCCAGTGCAGAGCCACAAAGATGATTAAGGGTCACAAAGATGAACATCTCTCTTGCAAGGAGAGACTGAGGGAGTTGGGGGTCTGCTGCTTGGAGAAGAGCTGAGAGATGACCTCATCACACGTTCCTGTGTGATAATGCTCTGGCAGGGGGGTTTGACTGGATGAGTTTTTGAGGTCCCTTCCAGCCCCTGACATTCTGTGACTCTGTGATTTTCACCAATGAGGTCTGTAACAAGTGGTGCTGCTCAGTGGTCAGCACTGGGTCTGGTCCTACTCTCTGCTGTGCAGAGAGTAACCTTCTGAAATTCAACAAGGCCAAAGGAGATTTAGGCTAGATATTAGGAACAATTTATTCCTCTTGAGGGTTGCCAAGGCCTGAAAGAGACTGCTCAGGGCAGTGTTGCAGTCTCCGTCTCTGGAGAGCTTTAAAAGCTGTGTAGATGTGGTGCTGAGGGACCTGACAGTGCTAGGTTAATGGTTGGACCTGATCTTACAGGACTTTTCAACTAAAAATTTGGTGACTGTATGTTAAGAGAACTAAACTAAGAACAAAAAAATATGTTTTAAAACAGGACTTTACCAGAAAGAAATGACATGGCAGGAGGGGAAAAAAAAAAGTACTCATGGTTTGCAGGTTGATACCAGAGAGCAAAGAATTTCAGAAGAATGGAAAGGAGCTATAAGAGCTTGACTATTCTTAACCTGTTCTGGTATTATTAATGTGAAAGCAAGTATAGTAGCTAGGAGCTGTTGGCCAACAAAGAAAGGTGAGAGAGTCTAAGAAAAATCATATCCTAGAATTTTATACTAAGTACTACAAGAAACACCCTGCTCACATTTGCCTGTTTCATCTTTTCTAAAGCCAAATCCATCACTTACACTGGCAAAACTGAAACCACATAGTTCATATCAAATCCTTGAAAAGAAGCCTTGCCTCCTATTACATCTATTCCCCCTCTCATATTATTATTATTTATTATTATTATTATATTTTTTAAAAATATGTGGACAGAAGAGGTTTTTGTTGACTTGACAAAAGTAAATGCTTCTAGTTGAGGCGGCTGAAGGCATATTTAATTGTAGGAGGAAGCCTGTTCCACATGCTATCTATATAAATCACACATTCAAAACCATGTGTTTTTATAAGTGTTCCTTAAAAGCCCCGAAGAAATAAAATCACTTCACCATTTCAAAAGCAAAATTATGAAAGGTTTCTGCCTAGACTGAGAATTTGCTCTGCTGAGGGATGTGTGTCTCTTGACATCAAACAGACATGAAATTAAGGGGGAAAATGTCAGGAGAACAGTAACAAAATCTAAAGAAAATGGTTACAGAGCAAGGTTTGTGTATGTTTTCTTTTGCCACTCCATTGACACCTCCAGCAAAACAAAGTTGGAGTTTTGTTTTCATTTGGAATTCTTTGGGTTTGTTACTTCTCTAACTTTGGGTTTGAAGTTTAATTAGTTGATTTTACTACTAGTTTGTGCAGGACAGTTTTCAAGTATATCTATTGTACATCCCAAAGCAATTAAACAGGTAATATTCAGGTATTTACAAAAACACGTGTGGATGATATTTAATCACCTTTGGTGCCAGAAAATAACCTGAGGCAGGAGAAAGATGTGCCGTGGTAAAGGAAGGTTACTAAAGAGATTGATCTAAGAGCAGCAGTTTAAGCAAAGTGATGCTATAAACTAAACCTAGATTTTCTTTTCATGATTTCCTACTAGGACAAGAACAAGACCTATATTTGTTACTTCTCATTTACATTTTCAACCTTCTTCACAAACAAATATTTACTTACCTTTCTTAACACGGTTTCATTCTGAAATAGCATTCATGTAAACCTTTCAAAGCCATATCTGAAAGTAAAACATGTTTTAATTCCACACAACCAGTAAATCTACAAACCAATTTTGTAAAGTGCTGGGTACTTAACTGTCACTGATTTCAGTAGGTGACAAAGGTGTCCAGCATCTTTCTATTTTAACCACAAGCTTTTTTGATCAATTCTGCATGTGACAAACAGTTCCTCCTACATTTGGGACAAATGAAAACAGAAATGGTCCTCTAATAACGAATAGCAGCACTTATTTAGCAACTCTTTTGCACCTCTACAATACACCTTTGATAAGCAGCAATATTTAGACAAGAGTAATAATTCAGTTGCTGTTGAAGTACATTAGACTTTCAAATACAGATATTTTGAGTAGGCACTAAAAAGGGGAAAGAAAAAGAAAAAGAAAGGGTCCTTTTTTTGCCTTCTTCATTTTTGCATGTTAAGTATCGTACTCATACAGCTGAGAAATTACATCAGGTATCATAGTGCTGGGAAAGCTCTTCCATGCTGTTTTGCCAGTACACTGCAGTCCTGCCCTTCTGCATCCCTGTTATTCCAGCCTTTGCCCTCTCTTGAGCAGCCGCTGCCAGTTGTGCTAAATTGGGTAGTGGTTTTGGAAGTGAACAAATTGGGACTAGAAAAGGACCCCAAGCTCATTTTCAATTTTGTTCTGAGCTCCTATCTGAACTCAAGTAGTTAGGAAAGCAATAAATAGGCCAGGGCCATAGGGGAACAGTACTTGATGTACATTTGGGTCAGGGGCTACCACTAGGATTTCTTTAGAAATCCAGATGATGTTACATGGAAAAAAAATAATTAAAAAAAAATGTAAACCATAAAAAAGTTTTGTATGGAACACTTTTGCACTGCTGGTGTAGTATCTAACTCAAGTATTGTCTCTGTGAGTAGCCAAGTAGGTAAGAATGATATTTAAAACAAAAGTTTATTTTATCCAGGCAGTTACACATTGTAAATTTACCTCCCCAAATGTTTCAGCTTCCATTTTAAAATGGAATAGTAGGTTTACAAACAATTACTAGGGAAAAAGAGAGCAATTGATGAAAGACATTTAAATCTGCCTTAGGAGAAACAGAATACAGGTTAGTCTGCAATAAGACAATAACAGCTTAACAACAAAATGTCAATATTTATATTTATTATATGGATTATTAAACTTCATAAATTATATTAGCCAAGTTTATTACAGCTGCATCATTAAGTAAAATAACAAAACTGTCCTCTTTTTTTTTGGCTCTTGTGCCTTGTCCTTTAGATGACTGTCATGGAATATGGTGATGGAAATTAGGATGTTACTTTTTTTTTAAATGGACATTTTATTAATTGTTTCCTGGTTGATTTAGCTCAGGTTTATTATTCTTACACATGATTTGTAAAGAGTTTATGTTAGAATGAGTAAGGTTGGAGAGATGATTCACTGGAAGCTGATCAGGTTTATATGAAACATGCTCCTTGGTGGTTCCTTGGAGTTCATCCCACGGGATTTGCTCCCACAGAACCTTTCTTGCTAAATTTTATGAAAAGTATGAACAATATAACCCTAATATGTTAAGCTAAAATTCTTGGAGCATTGAAAACAAGACTCAAACCTGCTCTTTTAACAGAATAATGAAGTGTTGCTCACATAGCCAGACTATCTCACGTGACAACATAGTACATGAACTGATGTTACATTTTCTAGATGTGGGGTGAGTCAAAGGCCAGGATAAAAGTTCTCCTTATATTTTTGCAGATAGGTTAAGTACCCTTTATTTTAAAACAGCTCCTTAGATTCTTTTAAAAGGAGCTTTAAATGACAATGGATAATTCTTAGCACATGAAACACCTCTGTGTTCATTAATGTTAAGTCTTCTGAAAAACAAAGGGGATACTTTGGTGTTCCTACAAGTAGATTTGATTCATCTGCTGTTGTTTGTCTTGACTCCTTTTGTTCCTTCACAGTTGGACACTGTTTATTATTGCTCACTGATAAAATAGTTCTTCTAATGGAAACAATCACTCAAAGAAATGACAGAAGGATACCAAACAAACCCAAGAAACTTCCACTTTTGCTAATTTGGAGACAAGCTCCTCCTCCTTTTATGCCCCAGTTCTAGACTGTCCAGTTCAAGAAGGACAAGGAATTACTAGAGGGAGTCCTGAGGGGTCTGAAGCACCTCTGAGGACAAAAGCTAAGAGACCTGGGCCTCTTTAGTCTGGAGAAGAGCAGGTCCAGAGAGGATCTTCTCGATGCTCAGCATGAAGGTGGGAGGTAAGAGGATGGGGCCAGACAGTTTTCAGTGTTGCTCAGTGATAGGTTAAGTGGCAATGGGCACAAACTGGAACCCAGCAGGTTCCGTCTAAACATGAGGAAAAATTTCTTAGCTGTGAGGGTACTGGCGCCCTGAGGCAGGCTGCTCAGAGAGGTTGTGGAGTCTCATTCTCTGCAGAGATTCCAGATCCACCTGGACATTGTGATCTTGGACAACATGCTCTGACTAATCCTGCTTTAGCAGCAGGGTTGGACTAGATGATCTCCAGACGTCCCCTTCCAACCCCCATTGTTCTGGGATTCTGTGACATCCTGGTGGTCTTCACTAACTCTAAACTTACTTTGTGGAAGAAAAATATTATCAGAGAGGCATGAAAACTAACCAGAGATGCTTGTTCTCGTCTTTCAGACCCTGATAGTACTTCAGCAACCTGCTTGCAGCCCTTTCAATGATATAAAATATGCACATTAGTATAGAAAGAAAGTACAAGAATGATTGAGAACACAACAATGGCAAAGCTTAGAGCTGCATTATTAAACAAGGCCAGACAAGCTGGTTTCAAAAACGTCATTTTAAACAGCAATATGATAGCTTGTACTAGGTGAGTTGCATGATGTGTTGTCACCTTAGCACACAGGGAGAAAACTTTGGAAAGATAGCCAGTTCACACTCCTAAACTGAAATATCAGAGTGAATCTCCTTGAAATAAAACTAAGAAGTTGTCTGTCAAGGAACTAAGTCTTTCTTTAGAGTGGAGGCATAAAGCCTGTCAGTATCTGCATCAATATTGTTTGTTGGCATTAGAAAAGTCCAAGAGGACCCTGAAGAAAACAAGATTTCATGTCTTCAGGTGGCAGGTTGTCACTTTGGGTTTAGAACTGCCTGCAACCCTTCTATCTAAACAAAATTAGATTTCATTACCTTAAATGTAGAAGAGTAACAGGTTATGAAGTCCAGAATGTCTGCTTACTGAAGGGTTTCATTCATGCTTATTCCAGTGAAATAAGACCTCATCATCACAGCATGGGTTGAAGAGACCTTAAAGGTCATAAAACCATAAAATTGGTTGAGTTGAAAGAGACTTTTCAGATAATTAAATTCAATTGTTAACCCAGCACCTCCAACGCACCAGGGATACCTTCCATTAGATCAGGTTGCTCAAGGTCCCATCCAACCTGACTTTGAACACTTCCAGGGACGGGACATCCACAACTTCTCTGGGCAACTGTCGTGGTAGGCCTAAGCAGGCCAAAATAGGCTTATACATGTCTTGGCTTGCCCAGACATGTTCCCCTGCTCCCCCTCCTTCTGTTTTGGGGAGAAGCAATCACAGGAAAGAGGACAAAGAACTGGAGCCGCTGAGTTAGAGGACTCTGGCCTGCCTGGGCTTGTTTTGCATCCAGTGGTAAACAAGGTACACACACTCAGATTGTGCATGCCTTGTGCAAGGCCTGTGTTCTGCCCGAAAAGGGGTAGAGCAAGCCTATGGTTTCACCTAATACGGTCAAGTTTGGCTAACTGCCATTCTCATTGGCTATTCTGTGTCCGCAGGCCCATTATCTTGGGCTGTATGGATAAAATGAGATGAGCAGGTGACACAATGTGCTCTGCCTGCATCCTTGCTCTGTTGTTGTATCCGTGCCTGCTGCTCATTACCGCCTTATTATACCCTGAACTGCCTGGACACTGCCTGCCAAGAGTTTACCAGGATCAGGCTCTAAATCCCTCCACGTGATCAACCAGCCAGCATGACATTGTGCTGAGACTGCACACCGCAAGACATCCTGCCCACACCTGAAAGTCTCCTGCCAACACTGAAAGCCCTGGAGACACATAAACCATCCAGAGAGATCAGCACCAGGTCAGAGATAGTCTGTTTCCTTTCCCCAGCAGCCTGGGAAGAATCAGAAGTCTCAGTAGCTGAAAAGATAGTAACAGAATTCCCTGAAAGCCTTTGGGTACCGTCTGAAGCTGTAGCCAGCCCTGCCAGTCGGGAGATAGTATTTGTTACTAAATACTTAAAGCTTCTTGTAATTCATCAGTGCCTTCTGCCATAAGCAGAAAGGAGCTCCCTGAGTCCATCTAGTGGGCAAGCGCTGTATTGACCGCAGGAACTTTCTCTTTCAGTTCAGCTGAGTTCAATTAATGTTATATTATTATTAGTTATTTCTAGATCCTGTCTTCTTATCTGTATAAAGTCCCCATCCCCATGAAAAGAAGCGATTATTATTACAATTAGTGGTCAGGGTGGCAAGAGTTCTGAATATTGAATATTAATAAACAATATTAATATTTGAAAATCATATCTCGCATCAATTAATTACCCCTCCATAACAGTAACCTGTTCCTGTGTCTCAAAACTCTCACAGCGAAGAATTTCTTTCTTACATCTACTCTAAACATACTGATATTCCAGTTTTTTGTGGCCACTGAGGAAATAGGATGCGACAGAAGCAGAAAGCTGCAAGAGTCATCACCCAAACGCTCCCAGGCTGCTTCTGGCAAAGAATTTGACATTTTCCAGATGAATGTTTTAAACTGTGATATTCCTCCAAAATGGCTTTAAAACACCATGACTAAAACCTTCAATAACATTGTGACTTTTATATTTTTTTAACACGAGAAGCTTCTAGTCACAAATTATTTGACCAGATTCTATATGAATGGCACAAAACCCTGAATGACCTTTACTCCAGCACTCATGCCTATGGAAAGACCTCCAACGACTTTGTCAACACATTCAAGCTTTTTCTATGCTTCTGCCTTAGTAGCGTTACCTTAGCCTCAGAGCATGATGTATATTGAGATAAAACTTGAACTCACCTTGTCAGACCTTTGCAACCTTTGGTCGGAAGTGGCAGGAGCAGTACAGCACGTGCAGGTGTGCAACCCTTGGTGTCTCACAGCTAGCAAAGCTTCTGAGAACCACCTCTTCTGCTTGGTGGTTTGCAGTTGGGAGGGACCTCTGGAGATCATTCAGTCCACATCCACTGCTAAAGCAGGGTAACCTACAGTAGGTTGCCCAGGATGAGAATGTCCAGGTGGTTTTGGAATCTCTCCAGAGAAGGAGACTGCACAATCTGTCTGGGCACCCTGCTCCAGCGCTCTACCACTCTCCTGATGAAACTTCCTGTGTTCAAGTTTGTGCTTGTTGCCCTCCTGGTCCTGTCACTGGACACCACTGAAAACAGTGTGGCTCCACTCTGTTGACCCTCACCCTTTAGATATAGATCATAGAATCATAGAATCATAGAATCATAGAATGGTAAGGTTGGAAGGGACCTCAAGGATCATCTAGTTCCAACCCCCTGCCATAGGCAGGGACACCTCCCACTAGTAGAGGTTACTCAAGGCCTCATCCAATCTGGCCTTGAACACATCCAGATCAGCATTGAGAAGATTCCACTGATATAAGGTGCCTGTTAAACACATTATTATACAGTCAAACAATCAAGAAGGACAAATACAAGACATTTTGGCCCAGATTTACCAAGATTGATATCTTCTTCCTAGTGTTGATCACAGAGTGATGCCACGGGAACAAAGAAACACCTGTAATAAGACCTGTCTGCTCTTCATTCATCATAAACATAAGAATATATTTGCAGAAAGGTAGAACTCAAATATTGTGATTCCATGAAATACAGTTATTCGTTTGAGCAGAAATAGTTTGGGAGATCGGGGTATTGGACTTGATGATCTCCAAAGTCCCTATCCAATCCTTACCATTCTATCATTCTGTGATCACAACTTTGAGTGGTTAAGAGCACAGAGATTGCTCCGGTAAACATTAAGCATTTTAAATTAGTGCTATCTGGGTTTATAAATGGATTTAAAAGTTTGGAGGTGAAAAGGAGAAATTAAGACTTTGTTTAGTTGTTTTCTGCTTCTCTGCATTTGAACAGAACTCGTCGTGTTCCACTCTCTCATATTTTTGTGTTTTAATTTTCAGTTAGGGGAAAAAAAAAGCATAAAAAATAATCAATCTTTTCTAAATGTTGACACTTCTTCATTTGAAACTAATTTACCTGAAATCAGGTTATGTGACAGAAAACATTAAAACTGCCTCTGTAAGGGTCCTGTTCTTAATGCACTTCTTGGGTAACTGAGGCCACTTTGGGATTCAAATGAATTGAATTATTTCAGCTGAACAGATGACTGCCCAGAGAATCTGCATGTAAATATCAAGTTTGGTTGTCATTTTCATCTCTTGGTGATTTAGAACTAACTCTTACTATTTATCAAAAACCTTGTTTAAAATTAGTTCTTATAAGGGGTATTATGTGGTCTGGGGCAAGCATAATATGTGTGGACTTGAGGATCTCAAGGTCTTTTCCAACCAGGTGATTCTGTGATTCTATATCTTTTCTCCTTCACTTCCCAAGGTAAATGTATTTCACAGAATCAGAACAGTTTGGGTTGGAAGGGACCTTCCAGATACCTAGTTCCAAAACCCCTTCCATGGGCAGGTGTATCTTCCACTTGACCAGGCTGCTCACAGTCTCATCCAGTCTGGGCGTGAACACCTTCAGAGAGAGTGCATCCACAGCTTTCCCTGAGCAACCTGTCCCAGTGGCTCACCACCCTCACTGTAAAGAATTTATTCCTAGTATCTGAACCTACCCTCCTCAAGTTTAAACCCATTTCCTCTTTCCATTCTTTTCACAAGGGAATTATAGTTTTCCAAACATTTAAAAAAGAAATGGACCTGGAAAAAGAGCTTTACTGTCACAGAGACGCTGGAAAGTTCTCAACATGTACCTTCTAATGACTTCTCTTTATGACTAAGTGTAATCTTTTTCTTCTGTGTAAATGCACAGGTACGAGCACAAGAAAAAACTGATAAAACTCAGTCATCCCCCATCTTTTCAGTCTGGAAGTTAACACAACTCTAGGAATGGAGGCACAAGAGGAAGAGGAGCTGGGAAGGTAAACAAAGCAGTCTGAGGCATCTTTGCTACGCACAGGAGCAACGTTTCGACCCAGCGTTTGAAAAAGATTCACAGAATGGTTAGGGTTGGAAGGGACTCTAAGATGATGCTCACAAATACGTTTAAGTTGTGTATTCAATTCTGCTCAACTACTGGTGTAAAATTTTAATAAAAAAAAAAAAACAACTAAGAGAGCTCATTCAAAAAAGAAATTAGTGAAAAAAAAAAACTTTGGTCGTCTCTCATCAGTGAAAACTGATTTAGTTATGCAAATTACTGCTATGAATATTAAACCACTGATGAAAGGTTTTTAATGAAGGGATCTTTTGTTTTGGAAATGCAAGGGTATATGCTTTAATTTCTTGCTAATTTACTGTTCTTTGATAATGTTCGCATTTTCCCCAAAGTGACTTCACTGATGGGTTTAATACTGTGAATAGAACTACAGGCCAACAATACTGGTTTTGACAAGCCTTCCCCTGTGTAACTATAGATCATGATTTGCAGCCCCTTATGCACAATTCTATTAGGGTGAATTTTGTCTACAGGGCTTTCCATGAAATGAATTCTCATTTTAATGTTAGCCTCCTGCAGTTTTTAATTTTTAATCTGTAATATGAAATTGCAAATTTTACAAACATCATTTGAAAAAGCCACTAGGACAGAACCGAATGCCAAAGTTTACATATTGCCTAATTAGACTGTTATGAGAAGCAGCTTATCAATGTCAAGCCAAAGATCATCAAAAAAATCCAATTACTAATTTGAAAAACACATATATTTATAGGTTCATTTTGTTTAATTTGCATCCGATTAGCTTAATAATTGTTTAAAAATTGTATTAAGGTTAATAATTTTGCTTCACTTAGCAACACACCTGGGCTACCAAAGCAGTTTAGCAAATTAGTCAACTACCCTACTGAAAGTAAAACCCAACTGTAATCTTTCCCATCATAAAGCACAGAGAGCTCATTACTCAAATGACAAGGCAATATTAAATATGAAAGGTATTAAATCCACTTACTAGCTGTCTCTCTGCAGCTGTATTACTGGTCAAATGCTAAAAAGGAATGATCTGGTTCATTTGGGTTCTCCTGAACCTTTCATAGAATCACAGAATGGTTCAGATTGGAGGGAGTATTAAAGTTCATTTAGTCCATTATAGAATTGCTTTGGTTGGAAAAGACCTCTAAAATAATAGAGTCCAGCCATTGACCTACCACCACCATGTCCATTAAACCATGTCCCAAAGTGCTGTGTCCACACATTTCTGCAACACCTCCAGGGATGGTGACTCCACCACCTCCCTGAGCAGCCTGTTGCAATGCCTGACCAATCTTTCAGTAAAGAATTTTTTTCCTAATATCCAATATAAATGTCCCCTGGTACAGTTTGAGGCCATTTCCCCTTGCTACTCCCTAGTTACTAGGGAGAAAAGAGACAAACGCTCACCTCACTACAGCCTCCTTTCAGGTAGTTGCGGAGAGGAACATATCTCATTTTACAACACAGTATGTTGTGTCCTGTGAGAAACAGCCAAGAGCTGCTTTGATGTCCTGACAGTGCAGGAGGATCTGGCCTTCTAAAAGTTTGCATTAAAAGAGGGATGATACAGAAGAGTTTCTTCTTTATGGCAAGTTTAAGTGAAACTTCAGAAGTCTAAATTTATAATTATTTCATTTAGTAAGTCTGGGAAATAGGTCTTGTGATTGGACTCCATAGTCATAAAGATTATTTCCAATCTAAAAGATTGTATGAACTAAGTGCCACATCCACTGTTAGCTAACTCATCTGAAAAGTTCAGCACTCTTCTGTCCCTCCCTGACGGCTGGTGAGGTCAGTGGTGTCCTGAGACAACACAGTAGCTTCCCAAGAAGGAGCTGCTGGTTTATGGACCACACCAATCCTATGGGCCAGCAAGGAAGACACCTATAGGAAAACCAGTCTGGGAGAAGTGAAGATACATGGTGGTGTCCATGTTTCATCTGGTGACTTCAACAGACTTCATCTCTCTGTGGCAGATGAGCAGCCTTTGCCCTGAAACTCAAAAGTCAAACTGGGTCTGTGAGCTCCTTTATTAAAATGGGAGCATGGCTGAGGAGGGCCAACTTTTGCCTGGGGACGCTCATCTTTCCCTTTAGTTAATGGAAAGGAGGAGGCTTCTCTAGAGGGCGAATGAGAGCAGAAACCCAAGCTCAAGTGCCCTGGAGGCACTGCTGTGTCTCTGCTGACTACACAGTGGACCTTGGGAGGCAAGTCTCGGGATGATCAAATTAGTCTTGGTGCCTGCCTCAGTCCCTAATTGGCATTAGGTGCAACAGCTAATGAACAACGTAGAGCAGAACAAAGGAAATGCATGCAGGAGTAGCAGAAAAATTAGCCTGAGATAATTGGTGGTCTTGACTTTGCTGATGGTAATCACACTTTTTAAGAGGAGGGCTACAAACTAATGCACACACTCTAAAAACCATTACAGTATATATACATACATGTAATAATTATACTATTTTGTCTCAGAAAACTGAGAGAATTGAGCTTCAGTATCTAAAAGTTGATTCTTCACCTGGTCCAGCTACCAGACCAGATCAGGAGGTTTAGCTGTAAGCTTTGTTTCAGGCTTTGACTCAAAATACACTCTCGGTGGGTTCAATTAAAATTAATTTGGCCCTTAACTTGTCTGCTGTATGATTTCTGACACAATGATCTCGTTGACCCTCCTAGAGGGTTTTAGCATTTCCCATTATTTAAAAATAGGTCATTCAGAGCTTCATGAACACATGTGAAATATTAATTACAAAGTTCACACCACAGTTTTGGTTAGTTGTGGAGTATCTTCTCTCTCACAGAAAAGCGAGGATTTACAACTGCGTGTTTTGCTTCAAAGATTTCATGGTAAATGAACTTTGGCTGCTTAAAAAGACCTCAGTGTTTCAATGACATCTACAGGCCTGATTAGTTGATTCTTTGGAAACTCTGACCTTCATAAGGGCAATGAAGCCTGCATCTGTTCCTGGTCTTCATAGATACTGCGTTTAAAAATACTTCTGGAAGCATATTTGATAATGTCAAAGATGTGGATGTCTTCCTTGGAAACTATCAGAAGAAAAAAAAAAAAAGAGTTTTCTAATAGCTTCTGGTTGCAACAGGTTTTAAACTATTTTCTTAAACCTGGTTAGATACTGAAACACTTCACATCCATTTCTTAAAACCGATGTCTACAGTGGGAGACAGTAGAAAGCTTCACTCATTACTACTTCTGCCAACTATACAACCAGGCTCCCCAGTTACAGAGAGACAGGGAACTAGTGGAGAGAGTACAGGGGAGGCTACAAAGATGCTGAGGGGACCTGAACATCTCTGTGAGGAGTAAGGACTGAGAGACCTGAGGCACTTCAGCCTGGAGAAGAGTAGCCTGAGAGGGGATCTTCTCAATATAGATTTATATCTAAAAGGCTGGGGTAAGAGGATGGGAGCCAGGCTCTTGTCAGCTGTGATTGGTGACAGGACAAGAGACAATGGGCTCAAACTGGAGCTCAAGAGGAACTTAAGGAAAAACATTTTTTTTGCTGTGAGGGTGCTGGAGCTGTGGAGCAGGCTGTCCAGATAAGTTGTAGAGTCTCCTCCTCTGGAAAAATTCCAAACTCACCTGGGCATTGTGATCCTGGGCAAACTGCTGTGGGTGATCCTGCTTTAAGCAGAGGGGTTGGACTATATGAGCTTCAGAAGTTATTTCGAACAGCCACCATGCTGGGATTCTGTATTTTTCTTCATCATACCAGATGACTTAGTGAGGAAAAGCAATGATAGGAGTCCTAATCATAGATTGACAGGTACTGAAATATCAACAGGCAGAGGTACTCATATGAACCATAAAAGAATATTAGTATCTCTCCCGAGGGCAGTAAAAACCTAGCAGGTGACCCAATGCACCTGACAGTTAAAATTCTAGTTGGGTATTTGTTATCTTTTTAGTACTATACAAGGTTACTTCATAGAATCATAGAACTGTTTCAGTTGGAAAAGACCTTCATGAGATGTTCTTCAAGTTTATTGTCTCCACAAATTAAGGCTTTTGAAGTGCACTTACCTCTAGTTGCAAGCCTGAGAATATTCAATAATTCTGACTTTTGGAGTTGCATATACCCTCACATGTAGTTTTTGAAAGGGTGGAAGTCCCACCTTTCTCTGGGGTTTTTTGTGACCTCCTCTGAGTACCAGTCATAAATTATATTTCAAAGAAGCAGGAAAGGAAGTTGAAGTGGGAATCTATGGAGACAACATCCTTAAAGATCATCAATTACCTGATATCTTTTAATTGCTGAGATTTGCCTCCCTCAGACCTTAGCCTCTGGGAAATTATCAGATCTGAGAGTGTTTACAGCTCAGCATCGAGGTGAACAGCTACAATCACATACTTCTCTCAAAATAGGCTCATACCTGAGTGTCAAGTCAGGAGAGGAATGCCATGGAAGGACACAAATTAAAAAAGGTGGAAAATTCAAACTAGTGCAAGTTTTCTTTCAACAACTCAGGTAATTAAGCAGCTGATTTGGCTGTCCAGAAACTCTTTCACACTAAGAACTTGCAGTGTTCAGAGAAGATATTGTATATGAAAGAGGATGTCAAGAACAGACAGAATCATGGCACTGGTTGCAAAGAAATACTTAAAATACTAAAATCCAGTTTTGGTTTCAGGAGCTTTTGAGGGTTTTTAAACCTTTCAGGACAATCAAGTAGATTTTTCAACCCTATTTCTGTAATGGAAGTAGAAAAATCCATCTACTTTTAATGTGTGTAGATTAAGTCTAGAGTATCTATGTAGGTTCTAATAGTGGACTAATGTGAAGCAGTGACAAGAACAAGAATCATAGAATCATAGAATGGTAAGGTTG
>VWZE01012541.1:35249-45993 GCA_013396675.1 Eubucco bourcierii | reverse complement strand
CCTGGGTTTGTTATTGCTCCTCTGGAATGTGACAGAGCCAGCAATACCCTTGTAGTGTGCACTGCTGTTGGGTTACTTGACTTCATCTCAGATCACAGGGGCTTGCATTTTAGGTGCTGCTGCTTAGCAGTGTTCTCTGCAATAGTCACTGCAGGATATAGAAGTGAAAATAGGGGGGGAAAAAAAAACCAAAAAAACAAAACCAAACAGTCAAGAAGCTGACAGAATAAATTCAAGAGAAATTTATTGTGTTGGTGACCTCTTCTAGGAAGCAAAACTCACCATTTATGCTACCAACAGTCTGATACTGTTTGTAGAATTAGAGAATCATAGAATGGTTTAGGCTGGAAGGGACTTCAAAGTTCATCCAGTTCCAACTCCCTGTCGTGGGCAGAGACACCTCCCACTAGCACAGGTCACTCAAGGCCTCCTCCAACCTGGCCTTGAACACCTCCAGGGAGGGAGCATCCACAACCTCCCTGGGCAACCTGTGCCAGTGTCTTGCCACCCTCACTGAGAAGAATTTCTTCCTAATCTCCAGTGTACATCTCTCCCCTTCCAGCTCAAAGCCATTGCTCCTCATTCTATCAATCACTACAAGCCTTTGTCAAAAGTCCCTCCCCAGATTTCTTGTAAACCCCTTCATGTACTGGAAGGCTGCTCTAAGTTCTCCCCAGAGCCTTCTCTTTTTCAGGCTGAACAGCCCCAACTCTCCCATCCTGTCTGCACAGGGGAGGTTCTCCAGCCCTCTGATCATCTTCATCACCTCCTCTGGACCTACTCCAGCTCTTCTATGTCCTTGTGCTGTAGGCTTCAGAATTAGAGACAGTACTCCAGGTGGGGTACAGAGTAGAGGAGCTGAATCACCTCCCTTGTCCTGCAACTCACACTGATTTTGATGCAGGCCAGGAGAGTGGTTTGCTTCTGTGCTGTCAGTGACCACTGCTGGTGGTTCTGTATTTTGATCTATTACACAAGCAGAACTGGAACCATTTTCAGGTGTCACCCATTTAGGCAGACCTGCAGGTGGAAGCACCATTTTGCAACAAGAGAAATTGACATGGAGATCTGGAAACCCTGGAGCTGTTTATAAGCAGAGATGTGGTGCTAAGGGATGTGGTTTAACACCAGACTTGGAAGAGTTGGAGAATGGTTGGAGTCAATGTCTTTAAAGGTCCTTTCCAAGCAAAGTGATTTTGTGATTTTAAGCAGAGGTAGAAAATGCTACCAAAGTCAGAAGTTCACACCAGGTTCACTTGGTGAGGAAGCCAACCGAGTCCTGGGCTGCATCGAGCAGTGTGGGCAGCAGGGCAAGGGAGGGGATTCTGCCCCTTTGCTCTGCTCTCCTCAGACCCCACCTGGAGTCCTGTGTGCAGTTCTGGAGCCCTCAGCACAGGAAGGACATGGAAGTGTTGGAGTGGGTCCAGAGAAAGCCACGAGGATGATCAGAGGGCTGGAGCAGCTCTGCTATGAGGACAGGCTGAGAGAGTTGGGGCTCTGCAGCCTGGAGAAGAGAAGGCTGCCAGGAGACCTTAGAGTAGCCTTCCAGTATCTGAAGGGGGCTACAGGAAGGCTGGGGAGGGACTATTGACAAGGTTTTGCAGTGCCAGGACAAGGGGCAGTGGGTTTGAAGCGGCAGAGGGGAGATTTAGACTGGATGTTAGGAGGAAGTTGTTTGCAGTGAGGGTAGTGAGACACTGGCACAGGTTGCCCAGGGAGGTTGTGGCTGCTCCCTCCCTGGAGGTGTTCAAGGCCATGTTGGATGAGGCCTTGAGTGAGCTGTGCTAGTGGGAGGTGTCCCTGCCTATGGCAGGGGCTTGGAACTGGCTGATCCTTGAGGTCCCTTCCAACCTTCCCATTCTATGATTCTATGAAAAGATCTGCATTTGAAGCTCGTGGTGCTGATCTGGATTTATGCATCTAAATCACACTTAAATAATGTTAAGGTTGTGAGGAGCTCACAAGAGCAAAGAAATGTGCAATTAAAGAGCAAACACACCATATGCCCTTCGATGTCTCGGCATATTGCAGTGCATTAAGACAGTCATAAAAGAGACACCCTGTTGGGGTGATGTGTTCTGAGACATGTGGCACAGCTCTGCTGCAGCTAGCTCCTTCTCTGCTTCCATGCATCTGTGCCATTATTTAAAGGTTGATTTTTGACTCTGGTTTGGTTTTTTTTCTTTCTTTTTTCTTTTTCTCCCTTCCCATGGTAAAAAATGACAGAGCTGGAGGCTTCTCTTTCAATGTTTCCTTTGATCTGTTGCTGTTTATGGATGTGGAAGTCAAAAATGTTAAACATGTGAATGAAAAATCAATGCAGAGGGGGAGAGGGGAGTTCATTTAATCATCAGAGAAAATTAGGTGATGGTTTTAGTTACAGTGATCTAATGAGTCTATCAACCAAGCTGGTGAAGGGTCTGGAGAACAGGGCTGGGCAGGAGCAACTGAGGGAACTGGGAGTGTTTAGTCTGGAGAAGAGGAGGCTGAGGGCAGAGCTGATTGCTCTCTAGGCTCCCTGAAAGCAGGTTGCAGTGAGGGGGTGCAAGGGATGGGTGTCTCTTCCCCCTAGTATCAGGTGATAGGATGAGAGGAAATGGCCTCAAGCTGCCCCAGGGCAGGGTTAGGTTGGGTATTAGGAAATTTTCTATGCTGCAAGAGTGGTCAGGGCTTGGAACAGGCTACCCAGGGAGGTAGTGGAGTCCTCATCCCTGCAAGTGTTCAAAGAGTGTATGGCCATGGCCCTAGGGGACATGGTTTAACAGCCTTGGTGGTGTTGGGTTGATGGTTGGACTGGATGATCTTCCAGGGCTTTTCCAACCAAAACAGTTTTATGGTTCTGTGACTTTATGATTTTGTATCATCTTCTAAAGCATGACACAGCTGAATTCCAAACACTGTTCTCCAATAGTTTGCATGGGAATATGAATGCATTAAAATATTTCACAATAGTTTGGCCCAGCTGGGGAGATACACTGGGAAATTGCCCCTTTCATTTTAAGATTCCTTCCATATTGCATCCTTCAAGAGTATTTTTGTCCTGTGACTCAAAACCAACCTGAGAACATGGAGAACATGGAACATTTAGATCTTAAAAGCAGTGTTCATGTGGCTGACATATAACACTGTGATCCCCAAGACACCCCAGATTGAAATATTTTATAAACAGAGGTTGAGTGACCAGAGGATGAGAGCAAGAGAAGACAGTTCAAGCCCATTCCTCCTCTTCCTCCTGTCTTCACAAGACCTTGTCAATAGTCCCTCCCCAGCCTTCCTGGAGCCCCCTTCAGATCCTGGAAGCCCACTCCAAGCTCTCCTGGAAGTCTTCTCTTCTCAAGGCTAACAACCCCCAACTCTCTCAGCCTGTCCTCACAGCAGAGCTGCTGCAGCCCTCTCAGCATCTTGGTGGCCTCCTCTGCACTGGCTCCAACACTTCCATGTCCTTCCTGTGCTGGGGGCTCCAGAACTGCACCCAGGACTGCAGGTGGGGTCTGAGGAGAGCAGAGCAAAGGGGCACAATCCCCTCCCTTGCCCTGTTGCCCTTGCCCTCTTGCTGGAGCCCAGCACACAGTTGCTGTCTGGGCTACACTCACACTGCAACCTCATGTTGAGCTTTTCATCACCCCAGACCCCCAGGGACTTTTCCTCAGGAATGCTCTCAGCCATTCCCCACTCTCAGCCTGTATCCTTGTCCTTGGAATTCCATTTGCAGTGAGCTAGCAGATGGTACCTTCTGAGTATGCAGTGATTTAGCCACAGCTGTCTTGCATCCTGGGATTCTTTGCTGCTGTTTGTAGTAACAAGGAATAGTATCAACGTGAGCACATTGTGACAGCTATCATAGAAACATGGAATGGTTTGGGTTGGAGGAGACCTTAAAGATCATCCAGTTCCAACCCTCCTGCCGTGGAGGGTTAGACCAGGTTGCTCAAGGCTCTGTCCAACCTGGCTTTCAGCACTTCCAGGCTCACAGCTTCCACAACTTCTCTGGCCAACCTGTTCCAGTGCCTCACCACTGCCATGGGGAAGAATGGCTTCGTCTAAATCCAGCTTATTCCAGTTTGAAGCCATTATCCCTCATCTTGTGACTCCACACCTTTGTCAAAATTCCCTCTCCAGCTCTCCTGTGCTGGAACCCAATCTACTAGTCCAAGAAGTAGCCCCACATACCATGGTGATGAGTGAAATGGATAGAAACAAACATCCTAATGGATATGCTGGAATCACTCCTCCTCAGCATGACCTACAGTGCAAGGAGAGGGCCAGGGATGTTCTTTGGAGAGGAGAGCAAGCCAGCTTAGCATCACATCAACTCAGGGTGCTGTATAATCTGAAGAGACAGAGCAGAAGCAGTGCCATTCTGGTGAGAGAGCATCAGGCCCAGGTGGCCAGCCCTTGGAGAGGGAGATGCTGTAGGAATGCAAGAACAGCTTGGAGCCAGCAGCCTGGGAACTGGTTGTCAAGGGAGAAAAGCAGGGGGTGATGGGCAGTCACAGTAAATCCTAGGACAGCAGAGCCAGGAAGAGTAATCTCCATGGGGCTGGGGAAAGGAGCCAGCCTTGACACAGTGTGAGCAGAGAGCATGACAGTTGGGAAGCAGCTGTACAGCCACGGGGTAGCCACGGATGCCACTGACAAATGTGAGCTGTAACCAAAGGGGTTAGGGCTGGAGGGGAGAGACAGGGACTTCAGCCAGCAACAGCTGAGAAACAGAGCAAAGGATGCACTGAGCGAGGAACAAGACACACGGTCTGTGGTGTGATGTTGTGTCACTGAGTCGTGTCCCCTCAGCCACAGCAGCAGCAGTCAGCTTACAAAAGGCCACAGCCTGGAAAGGAGACATCTCACAGGCTGAGCAGGGGCTGTGCCTGGGAAATGCAGCTTTAAAATGCTTTACTTGGGCATTTTCTGACTTTACTGTGCTACCATCCTTTGAAACTGCAATCCATGTGAAGAAAAGGAGCTGGAGCCCCTCTGCTGTGAGCACAGGTTGGGAGATTCGGGGTTGTTTGGATTGATAAGGCTGTGGCTAGTAGGTCAAGAGAGGTTCTCCTGCCCCTCTACTCTGTCTTGGTGAGGCCACATCTGGAGAACTTTGTCCAGTCCTGGGCCCCCCAGTTCAATAGGGACATAGAACAGCTTGAGAGAGTCCAGTGCAGAGCCACAAAGATGCTGAAGGGAATGGAACAGCTCTGTTAAGAGGAAAGCCTGAGAGAGCTGGGGCTGTGCTGCTTGGAGAGGAGGGGACTGAGAGGTGACCTCAGCAATGTATATAAATAGGTGCAGGGTGAGTGCCAGGAGGCTGCAGCCAGGCTCTGCTGGGTGATGCCCAATGACAGGACAAGGTGGAAGCTGAGGCATAGGAAGTTCCATGGAAACACAAGGAGGATTTTTTTCCCTGTGAGGGTGACATAGCACTGGAACAGGCTGCCCAGGGGGTTGTGGAGTTTCTCTGGGGACATTCAGAAGCCACCTGGACACATTCCTGTGTGATCTGCTCTAGGTGATCCTGCTCTGGCAGGGGGGGTTGGACTGGATGAGCTTTCTGGGTCCCTTCCAGCCCCTGACATTCTGTGATTCTGTGATTCAGGGAGACCTTCCTCTGGCCTTTCCATACTTGAAGGAGACCTGTAAGAAAGATTGGAAGAGACTTTGTAGCAGGGCTTGTTTTGACAGAACAAGGGGTGATGGTTTTTATGGGAACCCAGGGATTAGCTAACAGCCTTCAGGTCTGTGTGGGGCCCTGGAGTGTGATAAGAGATGTTGTGTGAGAAAAAAGGGAGTAAAAAATAAACAAGTGCTGTAGCGTCGAAGGGGATGAGAAAGGCAAGTGGGAGAAAAGCACCTGGTAAGATAAAGCAATGGGCTTCAGCAGAGCAGACTGTGGGAAAGTGGAATTGTACCATGCACAAACTCCTCAGTAATAGCCACCAGCTGTGCAGATCTTGGCCATAGGTCCAGTCTGTGGCTGTGGTCACCTCCTGGCATTCTGGTCTATCAATTTGGCATTTTAGCTCTCCGTGTTGAGACCAGCTGGCCTGGGGTGGACACTAACATATCACCCCAGGCGCTCAGGAAAACCCACAGGTTTTAAATTGAAAGAGGGAGATTCTGAGAGTTCGAAGGAAGAAACTTTGCACACCGAGGGCAGTGAAACACTAGCCCAGGTTGCCTGGAGAAGTGTTAGATGCTCCATCACTGCAGTCATACCAGGTCAGGTTGTTCGGGGCTCTGAGCAACCTGCTCTAGTTGCAGACGTTCCTGTCTAGTGCAGGAGGATTGGACTGGATGACCTTCAAAGGTCCCTTCCCACCCAAACCATTCTGTGGTTCTGTGAACACCTAAGACTTCGACAACTTCATCAAGATCTTCGACGAAACCGAGATTCCCTCCAGTGGCCGCGCTGAAAAAAATCAAGTCTGATTTTAGCACTTTCAGCCTGTCTGTCAGTCATTCAAAGTTGCAGCGATAGCTGCTGCTTCTTGCTCCGTGTCCTCGTGGTAGAGAAGCTGGAGCCGCCGGCGGCGGCGAGGCAGAACCACGGAGCTGGGGACCGCAGAGCGGCTCCCAACTTCTTCACAGGTTGTTTCCCCCCCACACCTGTCAGCATGGGCAGCACAGGCACTGCTGAAGGAGCAGCACCGCAGACGGCAAAAGCCTCACGGCGGCGGCGGCAGCGGCACCTCCAGCAGCAGTTACACTTTGCCCTCGACTGCCAAGTACCTTCCCGATCGGCAACCACTACAGCCCAGACCGCGGGCAACCCTCAGCGCTTCCCTGAGGTAAATGCCCCGCCCCGCGCCGGAGCGGGCTGCCCGGGAGCAACCAACTGTGGCACTGAGTAGAGGGGGGAGGACAGAGCGTCCCCTGTAACGTGCGCACCGCAGCGCTCACACAGCCTCTTCCCTCCCCGACGTGGGTCGTACCACTTCGCTGCCTGTCCGGCGCTGAGGCGCGTTAGGCTGGAACGTACCAAGTCCGCGGAGGTAAAGGGGTACCCGTGAAGGTCGCGTGTTGACGAGAGGTCATGTTTAAAGGGCGCAGCCCCGACTCTCGCTCTCTTCGTTTTAGCCGAGAGGTGCATGGTAGTCACAGCCTCATGGAGGCTGTCCCCTCTCAGTGGGAAGGGAAGAGGAGCCGCCGGCCTTGCTTAACCCTTCCTCAGCGGGACGGGTTTGGGCCGTCCCCCTGGGCAGCCGCCCCCGCCCCCCGTGTTCTTCCCGACTCGCTGCCGCCTCCCGCCGCTGCTGGTTCCGCGGGGTGTCTGAGCGGGCTGCGGGCCCTGCCGCAAGCGGCGCGACATGTCGGTGGCGTTCGCGGCCCCGAGGCAGCGGGGGAAGGGCGAGATCACACCGGCCGCCATCCAGAAGGTGAGGATGAGGGGAGAGGACGGGCCAGGCCCGGCCAGGCTCTAGGGTGTTGCAGCTATTTTCTGCTGCCGAGCCGCGAGGGAAAGGAGGTGGCGGCAGCGTCCTGGAACGCCAAGGCCCCGGCAGCGAAGTGGAGTTAGGGGCAAGGCGGCCGGGCCGCAGTCGCTGCACTCGGGGCAGGGCCCGGCGCGGTCTGTAGGCAAGCTACTGTCTTGGACACTTGTTCTGGGGTCCCGGGGCTGGAGGCGGGCGAGGAGCGGGCGGGCCGAGGCTGGGTTGGGAGGCCGCGGCGGGGTGGGGCAGGCGGGCCGCGTCCCAGCCCCCACCCGCCCCCAGCTGTCCCGAGCGCTGCCGGGGCCGCGGGCCGGAGTTAACCCGTAAGGCCTCGGCCTGCCGCGGGAGGCGTGAATAAACTCCTTCCTGTGAATGGGGATGCTGCAAGTCGAACTTTAGTCAGCCTTTACCGGAACCTTTCCAGACTCTGGGTTCTGGCTCCGCGGGGTGAGCGGCGGCTGCGGCTCTCTAACTTAGTCGACCTAGTAGTGAGACTTCCTCCGTACAACTTCAGTGTTGTTAGAAAAGAACAGTCGGAGCTAGTGACAGTGGTTCCGGACGACTCTGTGGAAGTTTTTGTGAGAGTGAGCCAGTGAACTCGGCAAAACAATCGAACCATACATAGGATTTGTAATAATCCACCGTGGTTTGCATTGGCAGAGGCAAAAGAGCTGTGTTCAAGCTCACTGTTAACTTGGTATTTAGAAAATTAAGTGAAGGCTTACGCTGTTGTACGTGTAAATAACCACGAATCAGATTTCAGATTACTTCAGGCTTCTTATGTAGGAGTCCTTTAAGTAGCTGTAACTAGTAAAGAACAAGAGCGTCTAAAGTGTTGCAGGGATCAGGACCCCAAGGAATGCCCTGGAGTTACAATGAAGACTTCCAACATACTGTAGCAGAAGACAGTGTCTGAGAAGTTTAGATGAAAAATACATAGCCACTGGGTGGAAAGCTGCCTAAAGGTAGGCATTAAGAGACTTCAGGTTGCTGGAGTGCGTATGGAGAATGTAGACAATTAAGTTTCTCTTTGTGCTATAGCCACACCATTAATTTGATGGTAGTGTGCTGGCAAAACCTTAGTGTAGTTAAAGTTGAAGAATCTTTGTCATGTACATAAGCTGTCAGAAGCCCTAAAGGTGTCTTCATCCAGCTGGAAACTAAATTCTCTTTTGATGGCAGGTGTTTATAACTCTCTCAAAGAACTGTTTGGATGTTTATCGGCAGTGCGCAATCACAGTTGTGCAAAACACTGTCTGCAGCCCCATCTAGGATGTGATTGTATTCCCTCTTGTTTGCTTTCCTCTTGGCCTTTGTATGTATGCCTCCTCCCCCTCTTCCCAGCTTGTGTGTCGACAGCGAAGAATGCAGGCATCTAACAGTTGGCAGTCTCAAGGTTGACCTGTCTGCTAAGCTTTTGGTGTGGCCTTCATCTGGAAGTTGGGAGACATTCTGAAGAGAACCTTGATTCAAGGCTTTCTTTGCAAATGCTCTGTTAGACTTTGATGTTAAAGGTATTAGCTCCTTTTCCCTTTTTTTTCTTCTCGTGAAAATGGCCACTGTGTTACTTCTAAGACTTGCACTTGAAATGTCTGTGTGGCAGTGTTTGTGATCCTCGTTGGACTGCAGCTACAGTTCTGAGGCTCAGACAGGAACTCAAACTACTGTAGTTCTGTCTGTGTTTAGTCCTTAGTGACAGTTTTTCCAGATCCAGTAGTTTAAGATGAAATAATTGCACAGTGATCTTTCTAGTCAGTTCTGGTGGTTTGAATTTAGGAAGGCTTGGTTGGTTGGCTCATTTTGACATGGATGAGAATTCTCAATATCCTGCATGAGGTTTCTGACTCCGTACTGCTCTCATGGTGGAGATGGATTAGTCGAAGAAAATAGAAGTTAATACTGAGCAATAACTCTTTCTTCTTTGCTCTAGACTTTGTTTAGGTTGGACTCCTAAGGAAGTGAAGGTGGTAGAATGGTGCTGTGCTTCCTTTATACAAGCATGAGCGTTTTGGCTAGTCTCAACCATGTCTGGAAGAAGGAGAGAGTCTTGCATTTTAGTAGTTTTGTGACATTCAGCAGCAGAGTAAAATGATCTAAACCAACTTCCCTAGTGAGAGCAAAGGGATAAATGAGCACAAAATTGTCCATTTGACAGTAAACTTTCCATTTAGTTCACTCGACTTGGGTAATTTGGCTGGTGGCTAAGATTAGCCATGGTTCTGCTGACTCTTGTCTGATCAGGGTGCAGGAGATTGCTTAAAAAGACATGAGTGTGAGGATGGGCAGCTCCAGGAAACCAGGCTTTATTATATTTACTGCTTATGGAGCATGGAAACACACACAGAGAAACATCGAGGTTGGAAAAGCCTCTCAGAATCACCAAGTCTAGCCTAGAACCCTACTCTACAAGATGCACCTTAAACCATATCCCTAAGCACCACATCCAAACCATCCTTAAACACATCCAGGCTTGGGGACTCCACTGCCTCCCTGGGCAGCTATTCGAGTCCCTGACCACTCCATGATAAACTTTTTCCTAGTATCTAAACTAAACCTTCCCAGTCTCAGCTTGAGGCCATTCCCCCTTGTTTTGTCTCCAACTACCTGTGAGCAGAGCCCAGCCCCAGCCTCTCTACAACATCCCTTCGGGTAGCTATAGACAGCAATGAGGTCTCCCCTCAGCCTCCTCTTTTTCAAACTAACCATCCCTGTCTCCCTCAGTCGCTCCTCATAAGATTCATACTCTAGGCACTTCACAGCTTTGTTGATATTTGCACTTCCCTGTGATTTTAAGAATGCTTTTGTTGTTCTGATCAGAAAATTAATTTACATGTGTTCATATTGCCAGTTACTTCTATGGTAGACTAGATCTGTTGTGCTCACTATACTGATTTGTAAAGTGCATTTTAGTTAGAGGTTGTTCATGTAAATACAGCCTGAATTGGGACTTTGCTTCCTGAAACAAACCTGTCTGGTAAGCTCCATTTCCATCAATAATCATTTTAGGTCTCTTTTATTATTAGATTTATGAGCAGCTGCAGGTGTTACAAGAAGGGAAACCTGGGGCATAGCTTTTAAAGTAAATTTCTTGGTAGAGATCAAATGAAGAAATGCAAAACTATGGAAACTTGGTAAGAACTTGGTGCAGAACCAAGATGAGGTATTTGAATAGGAAGCTTCACATATGCAGCTAAAGCAGTGATAGGAGACCCTTAAACTGGAAGCTGTAAAACTTATCATAGAGGGGAAATGGGAGCAAGAGCAATGTGTTGGAGCAGGTCCAGAGGAGGCCACGAAGATGCTGAGAGGGCTGGAGCAGC
>VWZE01012541.1:16351-35130 GCA_013396675.1 Eubucco bourcierii | reverse complement strand
TGAGCTGTGCTAGTGGGAGGTGTCCCTGCCTATGGCAGGAGGTTGGAACTAGATGATCCTTGAGGTCCCTTCCAACCTTCCCATTCTATGATTCTAAGAGTCTTCTATAAATAGTTGAAATAGAACTGTGTGGAATACTACTGTTTATTGTTTTTTGGAATTCTGAGGAGCAAGTCTGTTTTGCTCAAAGAACATGAAACTTAATCCAGGCTTTCTTTCTTGTTTCAGATGCTGGATGAAAATAACCATCTCATTCAGTGCATAATGGACTATCAGAACAAAGGAAAGACATCTGAATGCTCTCAGTAAGACATTAATACAACTCTACTGTGTGCTGGGTGAACATGCAGCTACGTCACCATTCCTGACATGCTTAGCTCACATTCTAGAAGAGCTGTGCTGAGAAGAATGGAAAATTATTGCTACAGATACTACATTTGCAATTTATGGGATTCTTGTTTGCCATGTGGCTACCACTTCTGTCACTGAAGTGTTACAACTTAACCTGTTGCAAGTTGATCATAGAATCATCAAATGGTTTGGGTTTGAGTGACACACTAAAATTACCAAGTTCCAGCCATTGGACAGGGACTCTTACTAGCCCAGGTTGCAGAAGGCAACCTGATGTCATGGTGGTGATCCTCATAAATATGAGGAGTGAATAAACAAGATCTTTCTCCTCTATGCTGTAATTAGAGGAACAAGGTAGTTTTCATCTCAGACCTTTCAAAATCATGTGGGAATGGACCTTTCTTCTTCCTGATGGCATGTTTGAATTCCCTGCTTATCAAGAACAAGCAAACTTGTCTGAAAGTTTGGCTTACCAGCATATCTTATGTGGACTTACTGTCCCATGGGGTCTCTGGAGAGTGATCTGAGAGAGCTGTGGAAGGAAGGAATTATTAAGGAATGTTATTTTCCCACTACTCTTTCTGGGATGGGATGATCATGGTACTCTTTTAATCAGAGTTGTGTGACAGATCCAGCAGGACAGTATGGCTCCAGTCCCTTACTAGATCTGGGAGCAGAAGGGGGCATACATCATTGGTGGTTTTGCTTTAAGACAGTGTTTTTTCTTGTAGCATAGTTACTGTACTAAGCTGTTGGCACATGTCTGGTTCTGTATTTCTAATCTATTCCTTCTCTCAAGGTTATTTTTGTAACTGTAGACTAGATGTTGAGTCTCTGGAGTCTGGTTCTTTAGCAGAAAAAACCAATCCATATCAAACTGCCAAAGCTCAGGGTCCTGCTGCAATGTTTGCACATGAATCTCTGATGCCTTGTATCTGGGGACATGACAGAAGGAGCTCTCTTTCACGAGTGTGTGAGGTTAAATACACCAGTGACAGACACCTGCACCCTCTACATGTCTCTCCTGGTGACTTAGTTTGGGGCAGGAGGTGCAATAAGTGAGAACAGCATCACCCAACTTTGCAGTTTACACAGCAAGACAGAAATGTAGAGAACAGAGAGGAAATGATTTGAAGACCTTGGGAAAGATTGGTTGAAAGGTAAGAGTGAGGGAAAAGCCTTAGAATACCAAATGATGGTCCTCTTCAGTCTTGTTCTGTGTGGGGAACTTTCTTTGCATGTGTAGAATTAAATTCAGATATCAGTGTGTTTGTGACTAAAGATCTGTTCCTTTATTTTTTTTTTCTTTTGCTAGATACCAGCAGATGCTGCACACAAACTTGGTTTACTTAGCAACAATAGCTGACTCCAACCAGAATGTGCAGTCTCTACTACCAGCAGTAAGTACAAAATGATGTGCAAGTAGGAAAATTTCATTTGAGTTTTCCTGTGGGGGGGGGATGGGGATGGGGGAACCCAACAAACAAAACCAAACAGGTATTTGAGGTAATGACCAAATGTTTTGCCTCTGATTTACTGTGCACTGAATACCTGAAGGCAGTGTCTCTTCATGCTGTGTTTGGGGTCATCTCACTTCTTAGGTCTTGAACAGTCTGACTTCTTTAACTGAATCTGAACTGCCTCATAGCATCACAGAATTGGCTTGGTTGGAAAAGACCTTTAAGATCATTGAGCCCAACCATTGTCTAACTGCCAAATCTGGTGCTAAACCGTGATCCCTCAGCATCTCTGTCTCTCTGAAACACATCTAGGGATGGGGATTCAACCACCTCCCTGGGCAGCCTGCTCCAGTGTTTGGTAACCCTTTCAAGGAAGAAGTTTCTTCTGATATCCAACCTAAACCTCCACTAGTGCAACTTGAGGCCATTTCTTCTTGCCCTATCACTTGTTCCTTGGGAGAGAGGCTAACCCCCACCTCACTGCAACCTCCTTTCAGGGAGTTACAAAGAGCAATGAGGTCTCTCCTCAGCCTCCTCCAGACTAACCAAACCCAGCTCTCTCAACTGCTGCTCACCAACCCTCTTCTCCAGACTCTTCACCAGCTTTGTTGCCCCTCTCTGGTCATCCTGCAGCCCTTCGGTGTTGTTCTTGGAGTGAGGGGCCCAAAACTGAACCCAGTACTCAAGGTGTGGCTTGTGAGTACAGGGGGCAATCACTTCCCTGGTCCTACTGGTTACACTATTGCTGATCCAGGCCAGGATGCTGGTTCCCTTCTTGGCCACCTGGGCACACACTGGCTTATTGTGTGTGTGAATTATTATTCATCTGACTGTTGACCAGCACCCCCAAGTCTTTCTGCGCTGGGCAGTTCCCAGTCAGTCTGCCCCAGTGGAGTGTGGTTGTTGTGACCCAAGTGCAGGACCCAGCACTTGGCCTTGTTGAGTGTCCTTGCAGCTGGCCTTGTCTCTGAACCAGTCTGTTCAAGTCCCTCTTCAGAGCCTCCCTACCTTTGAACAGATTTCTGCTCCCTCTCAGCTTAGTGTTATTTGCAAACATTCTTGGTGTGCCTCACTCCTCTTGTCCCAACCATTGAGAAAGACATTAAAGGGAACTGGCCCCAGTACTGAGCCTTGGAGAGCACAAAGATAATCTTAGATGGTTTTTTTGTTTGGTTTTTTTTTTTTCTTTCTTTTGTTTTTTGTTTGTTTTGTGTTTTTAATGAACTGAAGACTCCAGTGATGTGGCTCTTAGTCAGCTCCTACAGAACAACTTTTTTTTCCCCCCCCTTTCCTTACATTAGGGAAAAGTGGAGTAATTGAGATTATTTTAGTAGTTTTTTTTTTTTTCCATATCGTCCTTTCTTCTGCACTAGTGGAGTGAGATGGGTAAATCTTTATCTGCTTTTCTGTACTTCAGGTGAGTGTCTTAAATTCTTTGCCCTTTGAAGGTAGATAATGGTAATGTGCAAGAAAGAAGGTCACACAGGTTTAACATGGAGCATTGCTTGGATAATAGTTGCTATCTTTATTTATTTTTTTTTTTCTATCTGGATTTTTCTGAAAGGTATTCCTGAACCCTTTATTTTGGAAGGTTCTCTCAAATTCCTCCTCCCCCCTCCCCATCTGTTGTTTATGGAGTAGTAAGGAAAGATACAACAAACATTAAAATAATTTGCTCTCTGCTTTCTGTGTTAATGGGAAAGCTCAGGGAGTTCATTGTGAGTAACACAAGGAAATTTGGGGGTTTGGGGTTGTTTTTTTTTTTTGGTAATAAGACTTTTCTTGAATTAATACAGTCTTGATTCATTTCTGTAATATGAAGCTAAAAAGAATGTCTATAAAACAGCCATTCCTAGATACTAGTTTTCACCAACTGAAATTGAATTACTTTTTCTCTGGTCTCTGGAGAAGTGTACTCCAATCAGTGCTACTGGTGAAGCATCCTTTCAAGTTGGTACCTAGAGAACTATAGAAACAGGGCTTCATTATGTCCAACCTGTTGTGCCTGCAGAGACTTCTCTTTTTATAAATCCATGCTTGTAGCTGATGGGGAGGGAAAGAAACCTTTAAGAGGGCTGTGTGTATTACTCAAGTAATATGTTTTTAGAGGCTTAATTCATATCCTGGTTCTGATGACAACTGGAAATGAATTTGACCTTATCCTAGTCCCTGGTGAGCAGCAGTGCATTTAAAGTTGTATGTGATATTCTCCTCTTCAAAGAAAATGAAGGTAGGGCCAAGGAATACTCTCACAGATCAGGACTGCAGTGCATTTCTGGTCTTGAATGTAAGGAATATTCCAGAGCAGTGACAAAACAACATAGTGTATTTTTTTGGTGGGGGGAGAAGGGGAGGAATCCCCTTCAGACAGCTGTGAGAACAATAAAAATGTAGGATCTTTTTTTTTTTTTTTTCTTTCAAACTAAAATAGGGAAGCTTGGATGTTTGATCTATAACCTAAGCATAGATGATCTGACTTACCAAGGTCATCACTGAACATCTACCTGAAATGTGGTAACAGAATCAGATAAGTCAACTACTTCTTGTGGGTTTTAGTTCTTTAAGTTCTTTTCATCTTCCCCCATAAACTTGAGCCAGAATAACTTGGGAGCATGCAAGCTGCTGCTGCTTTTTTTAATGCTAGGTAAACCACTTCAGACTGTTTTCCTTTATTTTCTGACTGTAGGAGAACTGATGAGGTTCAAGCTGACTTGCAGGTATTATGTTTCTGTTAACCATGCTTCTGTGTCAGCTGTTCACACTGAATTCAAGGCTTGTGGGTGGCAACAGTTAAATAAGGAGTTTGTAAACATCTCTTTTTAATAATAAAATCCATCAACTTGTTGGTAATACCACTGCAATAGTTTACCACGTGGCTTAGGATGGCTTGAGGCTGGATAGCTTTTGAAGTTAGGTTGTATTTGATTTATTCCCTTACTAAACTGTATTTATTTCTTGGTAGGTTTGTTACTGTTTCAGTTCAGTTCTTGTTTTTGTTTTAATCTGGTAAATGGACTCTAAAGAAGCTTCACAACTCACCTATTGCTTGTTATAAAATGCTTTGTGTGATAAAACTAGGTTGAAAAGAGAGCACTGCTGTTAAGATAGCATTCAGAATGAAGGAAGAGCTAAAAGAGCAGGTTCATTGAAGTTTTAATATAAGCCTAAAAGCGACTTGAACCTGAGTGCTAACTCTGTCCTCTCACAGTACACCTTAGAGCTTGTGGCCATGTGTGTGCCTCTCTCCACAGCTTATAGAGTGCACTGCTCAAAACTAAACAGCTGTATCCTGTCTGCAAGCATGCATTTGCCTGCAGAGAACAAGAGAAACCTTAACACTAATCTAGTGAACAGTCTCACAGTATCACCAGGGTTGGAAGAGACCTCAAAGCTCATCAAGTCCAAGCCATTACCACAGCCCTCAAGACCAGACCACGGCACCAAGTGCCACGTCCAAACCTACCTTGAACACTTCCAGGGACGCTGACTCCACCACATCCCTGGGCAGCCCATTCCAGCAGTCAATGACTCTCTCAGTTAAGAACTTTCTCCTCACCTCCAGCCTAAACTTCCCCTGGCACAGCTTGAGACTGTGTCCTCTTGTTCTGCTGCTGCTTGCCTGAGAGAAGAAAGCAACCTCCCCCTGGCTACAACCACCCTTTAGGTAGCTGTAGACAGCAAGAAGGTCTCCCCTGAGCCTCCTCTTCTCCAGGCTAACCAATCCCAGCTCCCTCAGCCTCTCTCCATAGGGCTGTGCTCCAGGCCTCTCCCCAGCCTCGTTACCCTTCTCTGGACACGCTCAAGCACCTCAATGTCCTCCTTCAGTTGAGGGGCCCAGAACTGGACACAGGACTCAAGGTGTGGCCTAACCAGTGCAGAGTACAGGGGGAGAACCAGAGAAATGCTTCCATAAAGAGGGCCAGGAAGGGAGAAGGAGGTGAAACTCGTGAAGAAGGCATTGCAGAGTGGGGGGTGAAGGGAACCAGGAAGGCTTGGAAACTACAGTGTCATAACAAAGCTCCAGTTGTTATTGTTTGCATGATGTATTTTGGGTATTAAATTCTGTGTTGAAAGCCAGGTTGACTGGGACCTTGAGCAACCTGCTCTATTAGGAGGTGTCCCTGTCCATGGCAGGTGGTTGGAACTAGATGATCTTTAAGGCCCTTTCCAACCACAAACCATTTTATGACTGTCTGAACAAGTGGAAAGTCCTTTTTTGTTTTTTTTTTTCAAAGGGGTAATGGTCAATGTGTGCCTTTAATACCTGTGATTACTTTGTAGCAAAAATTCTTCAGACTCTTGGAACTCTGCCTTATTTTGTAACCCATGTTTTGGATATAAAAGTTGTCTAAGAAGTGATGCTGCTTTCCTTTGAAAAAAGCAAACTGGCATTCAGAAAAGAAAAATGGCCTCAGTTTTAATAGCTTAAAATAAGATTTACAAATTGTGATGGTTTGGGAGTTCCCTGCCCTCGCCCCCCCCCACTTTGTAAAATCCCCCAGACGAGACTCAGCCAGCTGGAAGTTAAGGACTGAAGCTCTATTTACAGCTCAGCACAGTGTACAAGCAAAGATACACACAATAGATATAAAGAGTTACAGACATATACAAGTTAAAGGTAATACAGAAACACAACTCCCCTCCCAGAAATCAGAGTCCCCAGGAGGGGCTCCCAACCACTCTTCCACCTTCTCCCCACCCTTATACCTTACCCCAGGATCTGCCTTAGGTGCAAGTGGAGTTTGAAGGTTTGGCCAGGGAGGTTAGAAGGAAAGTGGTTAGTGAGGTTACTTGGCAGAGAGGAGAAGGCAAGAAGCTAGAGATACCAAGACTCTCCAAGCCTGTGAGCCTCAGTGTCTTATCTGTGTTTATGTTCTTAGTCTTCTACATCTCAGTAAGCCTATGAGTGAAGTAGACATCAGCAGTGTTTCCCTTTCACAGCCTATAGTATAATTCTTTTCATTAAAATATTCCAATTAGCCTCAAACCAGCACACAAATAAAGCTGTTAGAGAAGATGAGAAGAACCCTGCCATTAAATACACCTGTAGTGCTGTACCAAACACCTGGGAAAGTCTGGCATCTGTGGTAGGACAACAGAAAGTCTGTTTGTGGTAGCTGCTTTCCTGCTGATGACAGCTGGCATTGGTCTTCAAACCTCTACCTTAATTCTGTCTCTATTCAACATCAGTGTGTTAAGTGAGATTTAAAGCAAATAGTCCAAGCACTGTGGTGTGTTCTGCTTTAGCCTTTCAATTTTGGGCACCTCAAAGAAAGACATTGAGGTGCTGGAGTGGGTGCAAAGGAGAGCAACTAAGCTGGTGTAGGGCCTAGAGAATGAGTCTGATGAAGAGTGGCTGAGGGAACTGAAACTATTTAGTTTGAGGAAGAACAGATTGAGGGAAGACCACATTGCTTTCTACAACTACCTGAAAGGACAATATAGAGAGGTAGGTGCTGGTCTCTTCTCACAGGTATTTAGTGATGGAACAAGAGGGAGTGGCCTCAAGCCATACCAGGGAGGTTTAGGCAAGACACTAAGAAAAACTTTTTCACTTAAAGGGAAGCATTAGAACAAGCTGCCTAAGGAGGTTGTTGAATACCTGATAGTGTTTCAAAGAGGCAGAGATGTGGTGCTGAGAGGACATGATTTAGCACCAGCTAAACCATGGTAGAGTTAAAATCTTCAAGTTATCTTTTCCAGCCAGCAGTGTGCCCAGGTGGCCAAGAAGGCCAATGGCATCCTGGCCTGCATCAGCAAGAGTGTGGCCAGCAGGAGCAGGGAGCTCATTCTCCCCCTGGACTCTGCACTGCTTAGGCCACACCTTGAGTCCTGTGTCCAGTTCTGGGCCCCTCCATTGAAGAAGGACATTGAGGTGCTTGAGTGTGTCCAGAGAAGGGCAACGAGGCTGGGGAGAGGCCTGGAGCACAGCCCTATGGAGAGAGGCTGAGGGAGCTGGAATTGGTTAGCCTGGAGAAGAGGAGGCTCAGGGGAGACCTTCTTGCTGTCTCCAGCTACCTGAAGGGTGCTTGTAGCCAGGGGGAGGTTGCTTTCTTCTCTCAGGCAAGCAACAGCAGAACAAGAGGACACAGTCTGAAGCTGTGCCAGGGGAAGTTTAGGCTGGAGGTGAGGAGAAAGTTGTTGCCTGAGAGAGTCATTGACTGCTGGAATGGGCTGCCCAGGGAGGTGGTGGAGTCAGCGTCCCTGGAGGTGTTCAAGGCAGGTTTGGACGTGGCACTTGGTGCCATGGTCTGGTCTTGAGGGCTGTGGTGATGGCTTGGACTTGATGAGCTTTGAGGTCTCTTCCAACCTTGGTGATACTGTGAGACTGTGGATCATGTGGTTAATTGTGTGGAGAGGGAGATACTTTCATTCTAGGTCAGTTGAGATTAAGCACAGAGCTGTGTAAATGACACAAGCAGTTGCCACAACTGAAAGGGTACAGTTGGAAACAGAGCTGGGGGAGCTTCTTCAACCAGCAGTTGAAGTCAAAATATCAATACCAGAATATGGGAATGGAAGTTGTCAGTGTGTCAGGAGGGAATTCAGAGAGCACATTAAATAAGATGGTCCCTGACTGGCGCAAGCTCCTTTGCATGTTTTGCTCCTCAGGTGTGTCCACACGGGGAGCTAGTGCACTGCACACAGAAAAGTGCTTGTGCTGCCTCCTGACTTCTGTGCCTGCTTTAGAAATCGGTGAAGTAGCAGCCAGCTTGGATTAGGAGCATGCTCTGAAGTGTAATTCCTATTTGGAAGTGTGATTTACCTCTCTGTAGGACAGAGCCTGCTCAATCAACACCCATTTCAAGCTTAGGCAGTGCGAGAGCTGTACCAGGCAGCCTGCTAACCTAGAGGCCAAATCCTTCAACCTGTGTGGTTTTGCTGTTTGCACAGTGAAATGCTCTGAGGGTTCTGCAGGATTCTTTCTGCGTTGAGTGAGACCTTCTGGCTGCAATAGAGGTGCAATTTTAATCTTGACTTACTAAATGCAAGCAAAACCTGTAAATATTGGACCAGACATTAAAAGCCAAAGAGGCAAGAAGCTGTTAAAACACAAAGCTTCTGCTTTTGAGACAGATGAGCTGCATATTCTGGGGGAATTAAAGTACTCTTGAAGCTGTCTTAATTTCTAGGTTTGTTCTAGTTTCTGATTTTCAGTGTTCCCCAAACTAATGTCCATACATAACTTATTCCTAGTCACTTAAAATGAAACCATCTGAATTCATGCCTCATTATTTTCTGTTTATACCAAGAGTCAAGAGTTTTTGGTGATTAATCCTGAGAAGAGCTGTTACTATGTGGAAATGAAGCATTTTAAGATTGATTTTTTTTTTTTTTTTAAAAATCTTTTTTTTTTTCCCCCTGGTTGTTAAAGTTGTGCTGAAGAATACTTGTGAAGTGAAATACTGAATTAAGAAAGAATATTATGCTAAAGAACATTTACATAGTGCTATATGCAATTTGATCATGGAATTGGTCAGGCTGGAAAAGACCTCTAAGATTCATGGAATAACTGATTGGAAGGGACCTCAAGGGTCATCTAGTCCAACCTTTAAAAGATCATCTTGAGTGACCTGTGCTAGTGGGAGGTGTCCCTGCTTATGGCAGGGGGTTGGAACTAGATGATCCTTGAGGTCCCTTCCAACCTTACCATTCTATGATCTAGTCCAAACATTAACTTAGCATTACCAGGTCACCACTAAACCACATCCACACCTCTTCTAAGCCCCTCTAGGGGCAGTGACTCCACCACTGCCTTGAGCAGCCTGTTCCAGGGCTTTTTTAACCCTTTAAGGGAAGAAATAGTTCATAATTTCCATTCCCTGGGGTAACCTGAAGTTATTTCCTCTGTTCATTGCTTGCTACTTGAGAGAAGATCCTGACACCCACCTGGCTGCAGCTTCCCCTCAGGGAGCTGTAAGAAGTGAGAAGCTGACACCACTGGAGAGTGCAATTTCCTCTTTGAACAGAGTGTTTAAGTATTACATTATGCACTATTTTAACAGTTCAAAGAGCAAGTCAGAATTTCTCTGGTTTTTGAAGGTACTGATATAAGTCAAGGTTTGGAAACAGTTGTTGTGTCAAATACATAGATTTATGGAATGGTTTGAGTTGGAAAGGACCTTAAAGATCATCTAGTTCCAACCCCCTGCTGTGGGCAGGGACACTTCCCACTAGCCCAGCTTGCTCAAGGTCCCATCCAACCTGGCTTTGAACACCTCCAGGGAGGGAACATCCACAGCCTCCCTGGGCAACCTGTTCCAGTATCTTGCCACCCTCACTGGAAAGAATTTATTTCTTGATTCTTTACTGTTAGTGTCAAAACTGGTAGGTAATTACAAGTGTAATTAACTTCACAATTTGGACATGATTATAAATATTTTTCCCATAGAAACCCTCCCTTGCTGAGAACTGATCTAGATTATTTGTGCTAGCTCTCAGGACTAGAATGCCCAACACCTCTTAGAGCAGGAGTTGTAACCTAATTAAATAAAGCTTGCCTCTTTCAAATTTCAAAAATGTTATTCCTTTATGATCTTACTTCCCACTCTGACACCTCAGTAAGCATTCTGCAGGTGCCATCAGCAGTTCTCAGCAGAGCTCTGTTCTCCGAGGCTGGGCCAGGATGCTGTGCCAGTGGCAGTGTGGTGTTGGCAGGGCAGGCTGCCCCCTGGGATGGGTGCTCTGCAGAGAGTGGTATGGAAGACCTGAAAACAAAGTTGATCAATTGAATCACACAGAAACATCTGGGAACCCTCAGGATCACCAAGCCCAACCTAGAACCCTACTCTACAAGATTCACCTTAAACCATAGCCCCAAGCACCACATCCAAACCACCCTTAAACACATCCAGGCCGGGTGACTCCACCACCTCCCTGGGCAGCTCATTCCAGTCCCTGACCACTCTCTCTGGGAGAAACTTTTTCCTAATGTCCAATCTAAACTCCACCAGTCTCAGCTTGAGGCCATTCCCCCTTCTGTCTCCAGTTGCCTGTGAGAAGAGACCAGCAGCAACTTCTCCACAATGTCCCTTCTGGTAGCTATGGACAGCAATGAGGTCTCCCCTCAGCCTCCTCTTCCTCACACTAACCATCCCCAGCTCCCTCAGTCACTCCTCATAAGACTTATTCTCCAGGCCCTTCCCCAGCTTGGTTGCCCTCCTCTGGACCTGCTCCAGGACCTCCACATCTCTCCTGTATTGCAGTGTCCAAAACTGAACACAACACTCAAGCTGTGGCCTTACCAAAGCTGAGCACAAGGTTACAATCACCTCCCTGCTCCTGCTGGACACAGCATTTTTAATCCCAGCCAGGATGCCATTGGCCTTCTTGGCCACCTGGGCACTGCTGGCTCATATTCAGCTGCCTGGGCACACTGCTGGCTCATATTCAGCTCCTGTCTGTTACAACCCCCAGATCCCTTTCTGCCAGCAGCTCTCCAGCCACACTGTCTGTGTGTTACTTGGGGCTGTTGTGACCCAAGTGCAGGACCTGGCATTTGGCCTTGTTGAAACTCATGCCATTCATGTGGGCCCATGGATCTAAGCCTCTCCAAGTCCCTCTGAGGAGCCTCTCTACCCTCATTCAAATCAACACTGCCACCTCACTTGGTGTCATCTACAAACTTACTGCTGACACTCTGTGACAGAATCAAGGTTGTCAATAAAGATGTTCAACAGAAGTGGTCCCAACACAGATCCCTGAGGAACACCACCAGTGCCCAGCTGCCAACTGCATTTAACTCCACTGCCCACCACTCTCTGGGCCCTCCTGCCCAGCAGTGCTTTACCCAGGAGGCAGTGTGCTCAGGCAAACCATGATTGAATCCTGAGTTACAGCTGTTCTTGGAAGGATCAGAAGGCTTTTCTGTTGGTGCTCCATGGGGCTTTTTAATTGTTATTCTGAGGGAATTTGGAGCAGATTGTGTTTCTGATAGTGGCCTTTAGCTGTCTATTGCTGTTTGCATTGATTAGCAACAGTGTGTTTTGGTGTGCCTAACACTGTTTCCTGTCCTTTTTTTTTTACATTTTATTGATATTCCACCTCAGGTTTTATAACAATAAACAAATCTTTCAACCTGGTAAGAAAAATCCAATAGGGCAGAGAATCATAGAATTGTTTGGGTTGGAAAAGAGAACCCAAAGATTATTGACTCCAACCATCAACCTACCCATGGCCCAGTTGTGTAATTCCACATGGCAGTTTTAATTGTTTATAGTCTTACATTTGAGCTAATTTATTATTGAATAAAAAGTCCTCTGGAAAAAAAAAAAAGTGCAGTTTGACTTTTACTTTTGGATTCAGGAGGATATTTTTGGCTGCAAGTTATCAGTTAATATTTAATGTTTTCTTGTGGTTTTCTTGTCCCTTTTCTTGCTCACTTTTCCAGCTCAGATTTCCAGAGTTGCACAAAAATAGCTTTTTTTAAAAAAAAAATAAATTATTTTGTATGTTTTCATGCTCTGATAACTTTTAAATGCTCATAGAGGCCATAAATTGTACACTGTGTGTTTGGGGAAGCGAGCCAAAAATTAAGTGTTTAGCAAGTGGAGCTAATTTACATCTAATTCCTTAATTTGTTTTTTACTGATAGTGAAATGTTTAACATTTTCTGCTGCCTAATTGGAATATATTCAGCAGTGGTTTTCATTTTCATTCCTTTCTGTCACTTATCCAAAAGGAGCAGGGAAGTAACCTTTGGTTCTGTTAACCTAACAACATTTCATAGAGTTATAGAATGGTAAGGTTGGAAGGGACCTCAAGGATCAGCCAGTTCCAACTCCCTGCCATAGGCAGGGACACCTCCCACTAGCACAGCTCACTCAAGGCCTCCTCCAACCTGGCCTTGAACACCTACAGGGAGGGAGCAACCACAACCTCCCTGGGCAACCTTTGCCAGTGTCTCACCACCCTCACTGCAAACAACTTCCTCCTGACATCCAGTCTAAATCTCCCCTCTGACAGTTCAAACCCATTCCCCTTGTCCTGTCGCTGCAAGCCCTTGTCAATAGTCCCTCCCCAGCCTTCCTGGAGCACCCTTCTGATACTGGAAGGCTACTTCAAGGTCTCCTGGAAGCCTTCTCTTCTGCAGGTTGCAGAGCCCCAACTCTCTCAGCCTGTCCTCACAGCAGAGCTGCTGCAGCCCTCTCAGCATCTTGGTGGCCTCCTCTGCACTGGCTCCAACACTTCCATGTCCTTCCTGTGCTGGGGGCTCCAGAACTGCACCCAGGACTGCAGGTGGGGTCTGAGGAGAGCAGAGCCAAGGGGCACAATCCCCTCCCTTGCCCTGCTGCCCACACTGCTCTTGCTGCAGCCCAGCACACAGTTGCTGTCTGAGCTGCACTCACACTGCAGGCTCATGTTGAGCTTTTCATCAACCCAGACTCCAAGGTCCTTTTCCTCAGGGCTGCTCTCCAGCCCTTTGGATGTTGTTTCACCCTTCACATCTTAGGTGAATGGGTGGGGTTCATGTTGGGGAAATTTCCTTTCATGAAAGGTGACAGGTTTATTTTTTCCTGAATGTTTGGCTTTTGAATACTGAGAGTATTTTGTATTTTTCCAGTCCTTTATCATGCTTAGTGCACCTTTCTGAGGATACTCGGTTTCCTTAACTTCTGTAAAGAACAAAAAGGTTAAATGACCTAAGTTTTGTGGGTTTTGAAGGCTTTGCTTTCTTTGGTTGGTCTTTAAATTCCAGAAGTTAATCCCTTCCTAAGAATGGTTTGGGTTGGAAGGGACCTTAAAGATCATCTAGATCCAACTCCCTGCCACGGGGCAGGGACACCTCCTACCACACCAGCTTGATCAAGTCCCAATTCAACCTGGCTTTCAACACTTCCAGGCTTGGAGCCTGGACAGCTGCTCTGGGCAACCTGTTCTAGTGCCTCACCAGCCTCATGGGGAAGAATTACTTCCTGATGGCTCATCTCAGTCCAGCCTCTTCTGGTTTAAAGCCATCAACCCTCATCGTGTCACTCCATTCCTTTGTCAAAAGTCCCTCTCCAGCTCTCCTGCAGGCCCCTTCAAGTGCTGCAACACTGCTCTGAGGTCTCCCTAGAGCCTTCTCCAGGCTGAACACTCCCAACTCTCTCATGCTGTCTTCACAGGAGAGGTGCTGCAGCCCTCCAGTTGTAAAAGCTTGGATCAACTCCAGTAGAAATAGAGAAGCTGCCATTTTAAAGCAGTTTTTTCTTGTTTTCTTCTGTGCAGCTAATAGAAAAGTACTCAGGAGGAATTGCAGCAGGGAATAATTATATCAGCTGGAGACATCTCCCTTTAATTACTATGAGATAGTGATTGGTTTATGACCCTGACACAAGAGCTTGTATCACACTTTAAAACTCTCCTGTAGAAGTGTTCCAGTGGCATGTGTGGGTATACAATTAGCTCTGAACCTTACTGCAACTTTAGTCTGGTGTCTTGTATTGATGAATTCCTCAGGTGTCTGTGATTTATGTAGTGTCCTGCCTTTAATGTTGCTCCTTAATTTATTGACTGTTCTCCTGAGGTTTTTCTTTGTTGTTAGCACATAAATTGGATGATCTGCTTGTTGTGTGTATCATACATTAAATTGCATTTCTGTCATATTGTGTTCATTTCCTTTCCATGTACCAAAAGGAAAAAAAAAAAAAAAGAATTCAAGTCTATCCTTTTGTGACTTGTTTCAGGTGCTAACATTCAATCTCTCAGTTTGAAATGAGCCATTAGCAAGAAATTCTTCTCTGTGAGGCACTGGAACAAGTTGCCCAGAGAAGTTAAGGAGGCTCCAAGCCTGTAGGTGTTGGAAGCCAGGTTGGCTGGGGCCTTGAGCAAGCTGAAGCTGGTCCACTAGAAGGTGTCTCTGTCCAAGGACGATGATCTTTAGGCTCTCTTCCAGTCCACACCATTCTATGATTTTTATTTTTTAATTACCTTTTCTCACCAAACTGAGTGATGGAATTCTGGTACCCAAAGGGGACCTATGAGAAAGCTTGGGAGGGACTTTTGACAAGGTCTTGTAGTAGCAGGATGAGGAGGAATGGATTTGAGCTGGAAGAGAGGAGATTTAGATTGGAGATTAGGAAGAAATTCTTTGCAGTGAGGGTGGTGAGACACTGGCACAGGTTGCCCAGGAAGGTTGTGGCTGCTCCCTCCCTGGAGGTGTTTAAGGCCAGCTTGGATGAGACCTTGAGCAAGCTGATTGAGTGGAAGGTGTCCCTGCCCATGGAGGTAGATGATCTTTAAGGTCACTTCCAACCCAAACCATTCTGTGAATCTCTTGAGTCATTTTGTTTGTTTTTGTGGCTTACAAGAGAGACCTCAGAGTCTCAGTGGACAGCAGGTTATCCATGGGTCAGCAATGTGTCTTTGTGGCCAAGAAGGCCAAAGTTATCCCCTGGTCCATCAAGAAAAGTGTGTCCAGCAGGTGTAGGGAGGTTCTCCTCCCTCTTTTACTCTGCCCTGGTGAGACCACACTTGGAGTATTGTGTGCAGTATTTGGAGTCACAATTCAAGAGGGGCAAGGAATTACTGGAGAGAGTCCTGTAGCCCCTTTCAGGTACTGGAAGGCTGCTCTAAGGTATCCCTGGAGCCTTCTTTTCTCCAGACTAAGCAGGCCCAACTCTCTGAGCCTGTCCCTAGGGAGGGGTGCTCCAGCCCTGTGATCATCTTCATGGTCTCTGGAACCTCTCCATCAGTTCCATAATCCTCTTACACTAGGGGACGCCAGAACTAGATTCAGTACTAGATGGTGGGGGTCTCACCAGAACAGAGCAGAGGGGCAGAATCCCTTCTCTCATACTGCTGCTCACACTGCTTTTGGAGCAGTCTAGGACATGGTGACCTTCTGGGCTGCCAGTGTCCATTGCCAGCTGCCTCACAGAGGGGCCAACATGCCCATGTTTGTGCAGTAACACCTCAAATCCAGGTAGAATGTAGCCCTTTGAAGTAGTTCACAGTGTTCATTATCAGCATTTTGTGTGAACATTGGATTCACTGAGGATTTTTATGTGGAATCCAAGAAATTACAAATACAGGCTGGGTGTTGAATGGCTGAGAGCAGCCCTGAGGAAAAGGACCTTGGAGTCTGGGTTGATGAAAAGCTGAACATGAGCCTGCAGTGTGCACATGCAGCCCAGACAGCAACCAAGTCCTAGGCTGCATCAAGAGCAGCATGGCCAGCAGGGCAAGGGAGGGGATTCTGCCACTTTACTCTGCTCTTGTCAGACCCCACCTGGAGTACTGTGTNTCCTGCTCAACAGGACAAGGGGAGTGGGTTTGAACTGGCAGAGGGGAGATTTAGCCTGGATGTTAGGAGGAAGTTGTTTGCAGTGAGGGTGGTGAGACACTGGCACAGGTTGCCCAGGGAGGTTGTGGCTGCTCCCTGCCTGGAGGTGTTCAAGGCCAGGTTGGAGGAGGCCTTGAGTGAGCTGTGCTAGTGGGAGGTGTCCCTGCCTATGGCAGGGGGTTGGAACTGGCTGATCCTTGAGGTCCCTTCCAACCTTACCATTCTATGATTCTATGAAATTAGTTTCAGTTCTGGAAATAGTTTTGCCTTAAGTGGGTTTTGGCTTTGCTCTCTGCTGACATGGGGCTGCTGTCATGCTCTGAGCTCTGGCTGCTCGTGGGATGTACCAAGTGTGTTGGTTTTACTGCTCTGCCAAAATACACTTCTGGAGAACAGTGAAAATTGGACTCTTCTCTGTTTTCTTTTCTTGTATGTCAGTTTTGGATAATTTCTGTTAGATGCAGAAGTAGGATGATAGCCTCTGAAGGTGAAGGGAAGGAAAACAGCTAAAGTTGCCTTTGGTTGCTCACTGGTGGAGGAAGAAGAAGATCAAGTCAAATGGAGCAGCATTTCAGTCACGCTGTTCAGAGAGCAAAACTGCCTTTCATTCTTTACCTTTCCTACCTTCTGCTGGAGAATGAGGAAGAATCATAGAATTATTGCAGCTGGAAAAGCCCTTTAAGGTCATTGAGTCCACCCAACATCACCATGGCCATTAAACCATGTCCCAAAGTGCCATTTCCACACATTTCTTGAACACCTCCAGGGATGGTGACCACCACCTCCCTGGGCAGCCTTTTCCAACATTTGAGAACTCCTGTAGGGAAGAAATTTTTCCTTATCTCCAACCTAACCCTCCCCAGCACAATTTCAGGCCATTTCCTCTCCTGTCACCTGATACTGGGGAGAAGAACCCAATCCCCACCTCACTCCAACCTCCTTTCAGGGAGTTGTAGGGAGCAGTGAGGTTTCCCCTCAGCTTCCTCTTCTGCACCACCTCTCTGGGTAGTTGTGATGGTGTTAGGCTAATAGTTGGCTTTGATGATTAAGCTTAAAGGTCTTTTCCAACCACAACAACTCTGTGATTCTATGGTTTGTGAACGTCCTGGTGAGTAGCAGCAGGTGTAAGGGGAGCTAAGCTAGATGGGAGCTTAGGATTCACTCCTTTGCTTCTTTCTATAAAGAGAAATGTTGAAAAAATCCCCAAACAATTGCATCACAGGAAAGGGTTTGGATGGGCAGTCCTGGCCTTTCAGAGTGGGTCCTTAAAAGCAGAGACCTAGACATTGGCTCTCACAGAGATGATTTTTATTCTCCTGAGAGCATTTGGCTAAGGAATGTGAGCAGGCTCCTGCAATCTCCAGGGTGTTTTTAAGAGAAAAACGAAGCTGTGCCTCCTTGTACTGCCCTGAGTAGAACCTAAGAGTAAATTCCCCCTTGTATTTATTGTTTTTCTTGCTCTCCCTCTTTGAACTCTCAAGGTTATTGAGTTATTTTCCTTGCAATTTCATTAGGAAATTTGCCAAAAACATCCTTTCTAGGCAGCTGTCTCTGGACCTTTGGAGGCCAGCACTAATGTGCTTGTAGTCTGTGGGGGGTATTTGGCAGGGAAGGAGGAGTTGGAGGAGCTGAAGGCTACGGGGGAGAGGGGAAGAGATCGCTGAGGCTTTACCACACCCAGGTGCAAATCTTTTTGCTACTCTATGAGCGTTTAGAAGCTTCCATCTCTTGTTGTAGCTGTTCTGTCCTGCTGCAAGGGTCTGTTAACAGCAACAAATTGTCGATGTGAGAGAAGTAGCAGGGAAGGGGGTTGGGTTTTTTGTTTTTCACCGAATGTTGCATTGTGTGTTTGTGGGAGGGAAAAACTCCCAACAACCTTAAACTGTTCAGGTGTCATTTTTTTAATGAGACGTTGATTAGTAATTTTTTTGGTTGGTTGGTTGTTTTGAAGCCTGTTGTGATGGTTTGGGAGTTCCCTGCCCCCCCCACAGTTTATAAAACCCCCAGACTAGATTCAGCCAGCTGGAAGCTAAGCCCCGAAGCTCTGTTTACAGCTCAGCACAATGTACAAGCAGAGATAGACACAACAGACAGGAATAGTTACAGACAGAGACAAGTTAAAGGTAATACAGAAACACAACTCCCCTCCCAGAAATCAGTCCCCAGGAGGGGCTCCCAACCACCCTTCCACCTTCTCCCCACTCCTCTACCTTACCCCAGGGTCTGCCTTAGGTGCAAGGTGAGTTTGGAGGATGAGCCAGATGGGTTAGAAGGAAAGTGGTTAGTTAAGTTAGCAGAGAGGAGAAGGCAAGAAGCTAGAGAGCCCCAGAGTGTCTCAGCCCGAGTGTCTTATCTTTGTTTTGTGTTCTTATTCTTAAACATCTCAGCAAGCCTATGAGTGAAGCAGACATCACCATTTGTTTTCTTTTCACAGCCTATGATATAATTTTCTCCATTAAAATATTCCTGTTAGCCTCAAACCAGCACACCTGTTTGAGGTCTGCATCTAAAATCAATTGAAATCTGAAGCATTTTACTAAAAAAGATTAATACTGGGAGGAGTGTGCTGATTTGAGGCTAATTGGAATATTTTAATAGAGAAAATTACACTATAGGCTGTGAAAGGAAAAACCTCCCTGGAGGTGTTCAAGGCCAGGTTGGATGAGGCCTTGAGTGACCTGTACTAGTGGGAGGTGTCCCTG
>VWZE01012541.1:0-16225 GCA_013396675.1 Eubucco bourcierii | reverse complement strand
TTGTATATTTCTGTAAATATTCCTGTATATATTGTATATATTTGCTTGTCCATTGTGCTGAGCTGTACACAGAGCTTCAGTCCTTAACTTCCAGCTGGCTGAGTTCTAGTCTGGGTCATTTTACAAAGTGGGGGGGGGCTGTGGGGAACTCCCAAACCATTACAAGGAGTTAAAAGCGATCAGAAAGAGCAAGGCAAGGGGTTCCAGCGCTTTCTGCCTGCTATAGGAAGCGCCGTAGCATATGTACATAGAATATATTTGTCAGGCTAACTGCTTCTGGTGTTTGACTAAACTGTCTCCTTTCAGCCACCCACACAGAATATGCCTATGGGTCCAGGAGGGATGAGTCAGAGCGGCCCTCCCCCACCGCCACGCTCCCACAACATGCCTTCAGATGGTATGGTAGGTGGGGGCCCTCCTGCGCCACACATGCAGAACCAGATGAACGGCCAGATGCCTGGTAAGTTTTTCTCCTCTAAGACATTAACACCAGCGTTGCCTGGCAACTGAAACGACATGGGGGCTCAAGGGATACTAGATTGTTGATGACAAAACTGCTTTGAATGCCCCCGAGTACGAGCTCTCTTAGAGTTTGTTAGCTACAGAGCTACGTGACCTGTATTCAGTGTTTATCAGGCTGCCCTTGGGCTTTGATGTAGCTGACACACAGCATTCCTCTGATGAACAGAACTGGCTAAATTTAGTCTGTTTGAAACCATGCAGTACAGCTGGTTTCAGAAGGCTTATTGGGGAAAGGTATTGGCCTGTGGCTGAGTGAACACAAATCCTTCCTTGCGAAATCATTGGTAGCTAAATAATTAGGTGATAATAAGATAGATAGGTCTTGAAGAGGGGGTTTGAATAAATGGTACAGGATAAAAAAAAAAAGAAGGTTGCTTTTCATCAGCTTCCACTCATCCTCTGTTGTCTCCCTTGGAGAAGATGGGTTGAATCTTAAGAGATTTGTAAAGAAATGGCCTCCAGGTTGTTGTTCTAGGTGTACGTTTTAAGTCAGCTTTTGTGGCATCTTGTTTTGTAACAAAAAGAATAAGTGCTTGGGAAGTCAGAGAGAAAGCAGTGAAACAAGATGATAAAATCCCATGTTGTACCTAGCAGTCAGTTCTGGCTCTGGGGTAAGTAATTCCCTTTAGCAGTCAGATCAGCCTGGAGAAGACCCTGGAAAAGGAAAAGGTTACTTCTTTATAGAGAGGCTGCTTCTGGAATTTTCACTCCTAAAGTTACACAGCATATTTCATGTGAATTGGCTTTTCAGCTTAAAATTGCATTCCCGGGATTGCTTTTGTTCAGGACGCCTTTGGTTTGGGTCTTTTTTTTGTTTGTGTTTTGCTTTTTTAGTTTGTTTGTTTTTGTGGGGAGTTTTTTTTGTTTTGTTTTTTGGGGTTTTTTTTTTGTTTGGTTGGTTTTTTTGTTTGGTTTTTTTGTGTGTGTGGAGGAACTTCCACTACCAAAACTCTTCAAGGTATTGATTCTTCCAAGAAAAGAAAACTGCTCTCAGCGGTCACAAGGATAAGCTCCATGACAGCAAACACAGTAAATCACTGTCCAAAACTCTACAGAAAGTAAAAAATGAAATGATTGTTGTAGTCTGTACAAATCTTGATACAGCAGACCTGATAGTTACAGCTTTTCTGAGAGGAGAAACTGACTAACCTGCAGAGGCCATGGGTAAGGAATGGAAGGAAAGAGCTAGAGAAGAAATGAGTTTCATCACTACATTGGTCATGGTCTGTGTTTGGAAGTGGAAAAGAGCAATATGTGCTGCTCCCTAAGTAGGGCAGAGATATTCTGGTTGTAGAGTCCTCTATCCATCTAAGATCCATCAGCTCCCATGGAGAATAGCATTGCCTCTCACAAGTCAGTCTCTTTGACCCTCTGGTGTAATCATATTATTGTTATTATAATGATCTTTTCCAAGGAGAAGGATTACCAAGTCACAATGTGAGCATAATGACTTCAGTGCAGAGCCACAGGGGAGAAAAGTCACTCCTTAAACATACATATTTTGTAATTAGATAGAGCAAGAAAAGAGCTCTTAGGAAAATGTGTGAAAGGTAAATAGGTTTGTTTTGGTATTCACCTAGACAGGTACTTAAATACACTTTCCAACTAAGCTTTAATTTAGACTTTTCCTCCAACAAATACCCTTTTTAGAATGTCAGTTGCTTCCCTTCTCTGTTTAAGGTTGTCTCTCAGGATGTGAAGATAAACAGCTTAGGATTGAGGGCATCTCTAATGTCATGAAGGCATGCTAAAATCATTTCATACTTAGGCATTGAAAAGGGGGCAACAGAATCATCTTGTTAAGTGGAAAGCTGAGTGGTATTTTGTTTTGAGTGTTTGCTGGTTTGCCTGCCTGTCAGCTTTTCTGTAGTTCCTAGACTATGTGTGCTTGTCATAGCTCCTGCAGTGGATGCTTTTGCTTTCTGTTTGTAGGGCACTTGCTCTAAACTTACACAGACATTTTGTAACAGGAACCAGATACAGAACCTTAAACATCTGGAGGGTTGATCTGTCCACAAGGAATAAAGTCACAAACATGAAGTCTGAGAGAATCCAGGGTTGACAACTGCCAGCTGACCAGCCTGGAAGAAACAAATTACAGGCCTTAAAAATACCAGCTCAGGATTTGTGGAAGGAGGCTTCCATGGGTCTGGGAATGGATGGAGGGGTTGATAGGAGGATTAAAAGAGGTGCCATGAGTAGATTTAAAGCTCTACTGTAGAGCTGTCCCATCACCTGGAGGGCAGGGGATGGTTTTTCTCATACTTGTGTTCTGGTTAATAAGAGACCTGAAGTGCTGCTGAGGTGCTTAATTGCATCCCCTGAGTGTCTGTATCCTCCTACCAGAGAAGACAGTCATGACAGACCTTTCTCAGCCTGCAGTGGAACTGAGTGTTATCTATACCTCTGGCAGATGATGGCTTTTACTTGGAAAAAAAAAAAAAAGTACTGCCTGAAGAGTTACAGTGGCTGGAAGAGAACATCTGTGATGGTCTGCATTTGGAAGGAGATGGTGAACTGGCTTGTGCTGGTGGCAAGTTTACCTTCCTGATTTGCCCACAAGTATCTGAAGGGTGGCTGTCAGGAGGATGCAGCCAGTCTTCTTCCAGTGCTTCCCAGTGTTGGCATGAGGGGCAATGAATGCAAACTCAAATCACAGCAACTTCCACCTCAACAGGAGGGAGAACTTCTTTACTGTGAAGATGCTGGAGCCTTGGAGCAGGCTTCCCAGAGAGGTTATGGAGTTTCCTTCTCCAGAGTCTTTCACGAACCACCAGGATGTGTTCCTGTGTGACCTGCCCTAGGGCATCCTTCTCTGGCAGGGAGGTTGGGCTGTCTCTGGAGGTCCCTTCCAACCCTTAGGATTCTATGATTTCTTGAACTTGCCTTATCATACATAGCAAGGTGAAAGGGAGGACTGAGATTCTCTGGCTTTGTCCTGGCACATGTAGGTGACCTTTCTGAGTAACAAGTCCTTGTGTATTACCAAGAAGCTCTCTCAAAGTCTTCTTACCTTCCAGCAAACCTAGTCTCAAATGCACCAAGGCTGATGTGCAGCTTCTCAGAGCTAATCTGCTGTCTCTAAGTGATGAAGAGGAGGAATGACTTCTGTTTATAGTCAAGATACTGCCACTAGTAACAGTCACTAACTTCATTCTAGCACAGAATTGCAATAGTATAGCAGTTAAAGTAGTTCTTTGGATGGCAGATACTCACTTCATGTCTCATTCCTATTCTTCCTATTTCATTTATTCATAACAGAAATAAATCAGACTGTTGTGTTCTGATCTGCAGGACAACCCTGTGCAAGAAAAGAGTTTGTGCAGTGTGTTCTTCTACTTTTCATTTGCAAGGTTTAGCTTGTCCTCTGGCCTTGTCTTTGAGCTTCTCACTCACTAACTACCTGGTTTTGACCTCTGGACATAAGCATGGCTGGCATTTCATGTGCCAGCTTTTCCTTAGGAGTACTTTCTCCTGTTTTGGTGCTACCTGAGCCATGAAGTGTAAAGCAGCCTTTTAGAGAAGGTGGGTTTTTTTAATCAGCTTTTCTCTTCTGTTTTTTTTTTTTCCCTTTCCAGTTTTGCTTCTTGCATATCAGTTTTTAGAAACATATTCTGCTCTGTGCTTGGCTAGCCCTATGAAATCTGTTTCCCTAAATAAAAAGGAACAAAAGCATTGCCAGGCCCTGACTTTCTGTCACTAACCCTGTGTATTCCTTTCTTTTCTCAGGAAATAGATTAGGATTGCTCCCTACCTGGAGGTGTTCAAGGCCAGGTTGGATGAGACCTTGAGTAACCTGTACTAGTGGGAGGTGTCCCTGCCTATGGCAGGGGGTTGGAATTGGCTGATCCTTGAGGTCCCTTCCAACCTTACCATTCTATGATTCTATAAAGCAGGCTTCTAGCAGCTTGTGATAGTTCCTTGGTGTTACAGTCTGGAGCTTTGCTTCACCTTAGCTTTAGTGATTGATCTCATGATCAGAGATGATCCTGTCTGGACTACTGCATCCAGTTCTGGGGCTCCCAACATGAAAGGGCCATGGAAATGTTAGAGAGGATTCAGAGGAGGCCACAAAGATGATCAGAAGGCTGGAGAACCACTCCTATAGGGACAGGCTGAGAGCATTGGGGCTGTTCATCCTGGAGAAGAGAAGGCTCTGGGGAGACCTTAGAGCAACCTGCCAGTACTTGAAGTGGGCTGCAGGAGAGCTGGGGAGGGACTTCTTACAAGGGCTTGTAGTGACAGGATGAGGGGCAATGGATCAAAGCTGGTAGAGGGGAGATTGACACAGGAGGTTAGGAAGAAATTCTTTGCAGTGGGGGTGGTGAGACACTGGCACAGGTTGCCCAGGGAGGCTGTGGATACCTCCTCCCTGGAGGTGTCCAAGGCCAGGTTGGATGAGGCCTTGAGCCAGCTGGGCTGGTGGGATGTGTCCTTGCTCAAGGCAGTGGAGTTGTAATTAGATGATCTTGAAGATCCTTTCCAGTCCAAACCATTCTATGCATCTGTGAGCAGTGTGAAACTATTGTAGCAGTGACATGGCTGTGACAGAACTGCCCAACTGGCTGCCAGACTGATCTCCTGTGCTTCAGGCTGAAATTCAGAGTGTTGTGCACACACTAAATGTTTTACCTGTGATGTGGATGTAAACTGAGCTGTATGGTAACTTACACCTTTGTTTTGGTAGCTTCAGCTGACCAACAGAAGAAAATGTGTTGTGTAGTGGAGCTGAACTCTGCTTGTTGCTGTTTTGTTGGAGTCAAGTTGGGAAGTGATGAGCAAAGTCTGTTTTGTGTTGTGGAGTGGAGCCGAACTCTGCTTGTTGCTATTTTGTTGGAGTCAAGTTGGGAAGTGATGAGCAAAGTGTTATGTGTTGTGTAGTGGAGCTGAACTCTGCTTGTTGCTATTTTGTTGGAGTTAAGTTGGGAAGTGATGAGCAAAGTGTTATATGTTGTGTAGTGGAGCTGAACTCTGCTTGTTGCTATTTTGTTGGAGTCAAGTTGGGAAGTGATGAGCAAAGTCTGTTTTGTGTTGTGGAGTGGAGCTGAACTCTGCTTGTTGCTATTTGGTTGTTGGAGTCAAGTTGGGAAGTGATGAGCAAAGTCTGTTTTGTGTTGTGGAGTGGAGCTGAACTCTGCTTGTTGCTATTTTGTTGTTGGAGTCAAGTTGGGAAGTGATGAGCAAAGTCTGTTTTGTGTTGTGGAGTGGAGCCGAACTCTGCTTGTTGCTATTTTGTTGGAGTCAAGTTGGGAAGTGATGAGCAAAGTCTGTTTTGTGTTGTGGAGTGGAGCTGAACTCTGCTTGTTGCTATTTGGTTGTTGGAGTCAAGTTGGGAAGTGATGAGCAAAGTCTGTTTTCAACTTTGTTTTCCTGCCATTGTCTTTAATGACTTTCATTTAGTTCTGTGATTCAGTGTGACTTATTTGCCTGGTTTATGATACTTAATGTAATCTCTTTCCCCTTGTTTTTTTCTTTCTGAAGGACCTAACCATATGCCTATGCAAGGACCTGGACCCAGCCAGCTCAATATGACAAACAGTTCCATGAACATGCCTTCAAGTAGCCATGGGTCCATGGGCGGCTATAACCACTCAGTGCCATCCTCACAGAGTATGCCAGTGCAGAACCAGATGACTATGAGCCAGGGACAGCCCATGGGCAACTATGGTCCCAGACCAAACATGAACATGCAACCAAACCAAGGTAAGTGAGGTGCTTGTTAGCATCTGTTCAAAGGAAGCATCTCAGGTACAGATTCATCACAGAATGGCTTAGGTTGGAAGGGACCTTAGGGATCCTTTACTCCAACCTCTCAGCCACGGGAAGATTGCTTCTTTAAAGATCTTTTCTTACAGCTTTCCTTCTCTAGATGACTGGAAAAACATGGACTTGATGGGTGAAGCACTACTGGATAAGGAATTGGCTGGATGGTGGCACACAGAGAGTGGTGATCAAGGGCACAATGTCCACCTGGAGACCAGTGCCAAGTGGTGTCCCTCAGGGGTCAGTGCTGGCACCAGTGCTGTTTGACATCTTTGTCAGTGCCATGGACAGAGGAATCAGTGCAGCCTCAGCAAGTGTGCAGCTGGCACCAAGCTGTGTGGCACAGTCACTTGCTAGAGGGCAGGGATCCATCCAGAGGGACCTGGACAGGCTGCAGAGCTGTGCCCAGGCCAACCTCATGACATTCAACAAGGCCAAGTGTAAGGTCCTGCACCTGGGTAGGCACAATGCCAAGCACAGCTCCAGGCTGGGTGGGGAATGGCTGAGAGCAGCCCTGAGGAACAGGCCCTGGGGGTGTGGGGTGATGAAAAGCTCAACATGAGGCTGCAGTGTGAGTGCAGCCCAGACAGCAACTGTGTGCTGGGCTGCAGCAAGAGCAGTGTGGGCAGCAGGGCAAGGGAGGGGATTGTGCCCCTTGGCTCTGCTCTCCTCACACCCCAGCTGCAGTCCTGGGTGCAGTTGTGGAGCCCCCAGCACAGGAAGGCCATGGAAGTGTTGGAGCCAGTGCAGAGGAGGCCACCAAGATGCTGAGAGGGCTGCAGCAGCTCTGCTGTGAGGACAGGCTGAGAGAGTTGGGGCTCTGCAGCCTGGAGAAGAGAAGGCTTCCAGGAGACCTTAGGGTAGCCTTCCAGGATCTGAAGGGGGCTACAGGAAGGCTGGGGAGGGACTATTGACAAGGTCTGGGAATACCAGGACAAGGGGCAATGGGTTTGAAGTGTCAGAGGGGAGATTTAGACTGGATGTTAGGAGGAAGTTGTTTGCAGTGAGGGTGGTGAGACACTGGCACAGGTTGCCCAGGGAGGCTGTGGCTGCTCCCTCCCTGGAGGTGTTCAAGGCCAGGTTGGATGAGGCCTTGAGTGACCTGTGCTAGTGGGAGGTGTCCCTGCCTATGGCAGGGGGTTGGAACTGGCTGAGCTTTGAGGTCCCTTCCCACCTTACCATTCTATGATTCTATGATTCTATGAATTTGTACCCATGATTGGAGGACTCTGCATCTCCTTTCTTCCATCTGTCAGTGTCTTTCTAATTAATTGCAGGCACTGAACTGTTTTCAGGTATCTGGGAATGGATTTTGGGGCAGAGAAAGTCCTCACAGTGGGTAATCAATGTTGCCAAACATTAGCCCCTTAACTTCAGACTTTTTCTGTTCTTTCATCAGCTCTGAGTTTGAACTACTACTTCTCTTTCTCTTTTTTCACTTCTAAGTGTTTATTAATGAAATGCATCTCTACTCTTCAGTCTCCTCCACAAATTGAAAAATTAAAGTTGGGCAGCCCTCAGATTTTTATATCTAATTAATGTTTGTTCTTTGCAGCATGCTGCTTTAACATGGTGTCTCTGTTTAATCTTAAAGAAGTAAAAGTCAGTTCCAGGAATGAATCCACAGCTCCCTGCTGTTTTCAGGAGTTGTCCTTGTGTATATAGTAAAATCCAACACAAATCTAGCATATTGAGAGAGCATAAACAGATGATACAGCCTGTTGGCATCTTCACTGAGGTACAGGCACACTGCAGAATTGAAATACTGCACTAGAGTCATAACTGAGTAAATTTTCCACTTTGGATATGCACTGTGTGTCTTCAGCAGTGTGCTTTACAAACTTCACAGCTTGCCTGTGATGTCTGTTCCTAGCTGGGTCTGGACACACCACCTGCTACAAAACATACTGCACAACTTTGTCAAAACAAATGCATCTGCTATGATTGCAGCAAGTATGGGGAGTTCCCAGTGTCATGGAACCATAGAATGGGAGGGGTTGGAAGGGACCAGTCAAGTCCAACTCCACTGCCAAAGCAGGATCCCCTAGAGCAGGTCACACTGGGACATGTCCAGGTGGGGTTTGAGTGTCTGCAGAGAAGGAGACTCTACAGCATCTCTGGGCAACCTGCTCCAGGGCTCTGTCATTCTCACAGTGAAAAAAGTTTTCCCTTCTGTTCCCATGGCACCTCCTCTGCTGCAGCTGCACCCATTGCCCCTTCTCCTTTCATTGGGCATCCCTGAGCAGAACCTGGCTCTGTCCTCTCCACACTGCCCTGCACATCTTTATCAGCATGACTGAGGGCACCCCTCAGGCTCCTCTGTTCCAGGCTCAAGAGCCTCAGCTCCCTCAGCCTGTCCTCAGCAGGGAGATGTTGCAGTCTCTTCAGCATCATTGTGGCTGAACAGCCCCAATTCTGCCATCCTGTCTGCCTAGGGGAAGTTCTTCAGCCTTCTGATCATCTTGGTGGCCTCCTCTGGACCTGCTCTAACAGTTCCATGTCCTTGTTGTGTTGGGGGCAGCAGAGCTGGACACAGGACTCCAGGTGTGTTCACCTGGCAAGCACAGCTGTTCTGGTGCCCCTTGCTTTTGAGCAAGACTTTGAAAGTTGTCTGTTAGGCCAACAAGCTGCTATTTGCTGTTTCAGTTAAGTCAAATTTTAAATATCTGTGGAGGGAAAAGGCTCAGTCTGAATCTGTACAATGTTAGTTTTCTATTTCTAGCCAAGATTTTTGAGCTGAGAATGTTTCCAACCATGTTCCTGAATAAGTTGCCTTCATTTTCTGCTCTTAGTTGTTGCATTTGTATTGATGGCAGCTTAGAGAAACTATTTTTGTACTTCCATTCCCTTGTGATTCCAACACAGCACAGAGACCACAAGAGATTTAGATAGGAAGCCAAGACCCAGTCTGGCTGGGCAGATGTCCCAAGCATGGACTCTGCAGGCTTCTCAGTGAAGAAACAAGATTTTGCCTCTAAGAACTGCACTGAGATGCAGTTTGTTACCAAAAGGCACTGACCAGGATTTCCTCTGTGATAGCATCTGCTGCCATTGAGAAATGAACCAACATTTCTGAACCTCAGTGTTGTTGTCAGGAGGCATTTGTGACCCTCTAAGCATAGCATCATGGAATCATTTTGGTTGGAAGAGCCCTTTAAGATCACTGAGTCCAACCATTCCCTGAATCTACTGAGGCTGGTGCTAGACTACAGATTCAATGAATGGTTTGAGTTGGAAGGAATCTTAAAGATCATCTAGTTCCAACCCCCTGACTTAGGCTGGGGAACCTTCCAATAGCCCATGTCCCTCAGCACCACATCTCTGTCTCTTTTAAACACACTCAGGGGTGGGGGGATTCAACCACTTCACTAAGCAGCCTGTTCCAGTCTTTGAGAGCCTTTTCAGGGAAGAATTTTCGTCTACTTTCCAACCTAAACCTCCTCTGATGCAACCTGAGGTCATTTCCTCTTGTCCTAGCACTTAATATTATGGAGAAGAGACCATTACCCACCTGGCTCAACCTCAGGGAATTGTAGAGATCAATGAAGTCTCCTCTCAGCATCCTCCTGCTGACTAAACACCCCCAGTTCTCTCAACTGCTCCTCACCAGCCCCTGTTCTCCAGACCTTTCCCCAGCTTTGTTGCCATTCATAGGAAGGACATGGAACTGTTGGAATGGGTCCAGAGGAGGCCACCAAGATGCTGAGAGGGTTGCAGCAGCTCTGCTGTGAGGACAGACTGAGAGAGTTGGGGCTCTGCAGCCTGGAGAAGAGAAGGCTTCAAGGAGAGCTTTGAGTGGCCTTCCAGGACCTTAAGGGGGCTACAGTAAGGCTGGGGAGGGACTACTGACAAGGTCTGGGAATGCCAGGACAAGGGGCAATGGGTTTGAAGTGTCAGAGGGGAGATTGAAAGTGGATATTGGGAGGAAGTTGTTTGCAGTGAGGGTGGTGAGACACTGGCACAGGTTGCCCAGGGAGGTTGTGGCTGCTCCCTCCCTGGAGGTGTTCAAGGCCAGGTTGGATGAGGCCTTGAGTGCCCTGTGCTAGTGGGAGGTGTCCCTGCCTATGGCAGGGGGTTGGAACTGGCTGATCCTTGAGGTCCCTTCCAACCTTCCCATTCTATGATTCTGGACATGCTCCAGCATCTCAGTGTCCTTCTTGGAGTGAGGGTCCCAAAGCTGAAAACAGCACTAAAGGTGTGGCCTTACCAGTGCTGAGTAGAGGGACAAGCACTGCCCTGCTTCTGCTGGCCACACTGTTGCTGATCCAGGCCAGGATGCTGCTGGCCTTCTTGGCCACCTGGGCATGCAGCTGGCATGTTTTATTTCTTTGTGTTATGAAAAGCTGATCCCTCATGAGGATGAGAGATCCTACTGTAGCTATCAGTTAATAAAAGCACTAGGTAATTAGAATGTTAAAAATTCTGCTAGATAAGGTCTTAGTATCTCAAGTTGGCTGTTAAAATTTAGGAGATGTTTTTGACCTTAATTTTTCCCCTGCATGGGTTCCCCATCTGTAGAGGAGTAAGTTTGATGGTGAGATTATGACACCATCTGATTCCACAGGGGTGTTGTGAAGGTCTATTCATTATGGAGATTTGGCCATTTGAGTTGAGTGCCATAGAAAACCCACTAGTCAGTAAAGAATTCTGTCTTCAGTGGCTGGCCTTGGCATCTCTTGTGAACAGTGAGGAGGAAACAAAACACCAGAATGCCTTTTCAGTGAGTAATAAATGCTGTGTGCTGGCTGAGGCCAGGGCTTCTGAAAAAAAGCATGTGGTGTGACCAGGACAAGGGAGGTTGTTCTCCCCCTTTGATCTCATGAGACCCTACCTGCACTGCTGCATCCAGCTGTGGTACCCCCAGCAGAAGAATCACAGAATGGGAAGGTTGGAAGGGACCTCAAGGATCAGCCAGTTCCAACCCCCTGCCATAGGCAGGGACACCTCCCACTAGCACAGCTCACTCAAGGCCTCCTCCAACCTGGCCTTGAACACCTCCAGGGAGGGAGCAGCCACAACCTCCCTGGGCAACCTGTGCCAGTGTCTCACCACCCTCACTGCAAACAACTTCCTCCTAACATCCAGTTTCAATCTCCCCTCTGACACTTCAAACCCATTCCCCTTGTCCTGGCATTCCCAGCCCTTCTCAATAGTCCCTCCCCAGCCTTCCTGTAGCCCCCTTCAGATACTGCAAGGCCACTCCAAGGTCTCCTGGAAGCCTTCTCTTCTCCAGGCTGCAGAACCCCAACTCTCTCAGCCTGTCCTCATAGCAGAGCTGCTGCAGCCCTCTGAGCATCTTGGTAGCCTCCTGTGCACTGGCTCCAACACTTCCATGTCCTTCCTGTGCTGGGGGCTCCAGAACTGCACCCAGGACTGCAGGTGGAGTCTGAGGAGAGCAGAGCAAAGGGGCACAATCCCCTCCCTTGCCCTGCTGCCCACACTGCTCTTGCTGCAGCCCAGCACACAGTTGCTGTCTGGGCTGCACTCACACTGCAGCCTCCTGTTGAGCTTTTCATCAACCCAGACCTGAAGGACATGGAACTGATGGAGGAGGTCCAGAGGAGGGCACAAAGATGATGAGAGAGCAGGAGAACCTTCCCCATGGGGACAGGCTGAGAGAGTTGGGTCTGTTCAGCCTGGAGAAGAGAAGGCTCCAGGAAGACCTCATAGCAGCCTTTCAGTACCTGAAGGGGACCTACAAAAAAACCAGGATGGGATTTTTGACAAGTGCATGTAGTGATAGGGTAAGGGGGAATGGATTAAAGCTGGAAGAGAGACATTGAGAGTGGAGATCAGAAGGAAATTCTATCCAGTGAGGGTGGTGAGACACTGGCACAGGTTGCCCAGGGAGGTTGTGGCTACTCCCTCCCTGGAAGTCTTCAAGGCCAGGTTGGATGAGGCCTTGAGCCAACTGGGTCTAGTGAGAGGTGTCTCTGCCATGGCAGGGGAGTGGAATTGGATGACCTTTAAGGTCCCTTCCAACCCAAACCATTCCATGGATCTATGAATCCTGTAATAAAGGCACCTAAACCCCCAGAAGGCTTTGACTTGCCTTTTGAGGTGTTTTTATCATAACTTCCTCTGTGTGTTTTCTAGCAAAACAGCTTCATGGGCATTCACATTTGGAGGCAGATGGTGTCAGCAAGGAAAAAGTGCTAATGAAGATGTAAACCAGACCTCATTGTTGGGCTTGCTTTCTGTCTCCACGTACTCAGGAGCAATTTGCACTGGGTTATGAAATGCAAGCCAGAGGAATATCTGAAATGAAAAGCAAAACTTTCATGGCAGTTTAAGTCCAGTTAAAAGAAGAATTGGAGTCATTTTGGACTTAGGAATGAAAATGTTTTAAATGGAAGGTTCTGTAGATGTCTCTTGATTACAAAGCAGCTGCAGCAGCCTAGGACATCCCCAGGGAATATTTGCTACCTTTCTGGAAAAGCTCAGAAGCTGCAGGAGCTGATTGTGTGTGGAAGGAACTGCAATCTTAAGGATGTGTTTTTCATGTGGTGTGGGAGGCTGCTTCTGTTGAATGAAGTGTTTCAAGGCTTGCCAGTTTGGGGCTTTTTCACAGGGGAGATGTAAGCACAATTTTGTGGAACCTGAACCCTCTGTGGAAGTTCCTCTGTTTGTGTTGGATGGGTGGTACACAGCCAGAGACTAGTAAAAACCATAGAATTCAAATGCTTTTAAAGTGAGGACCAAGGAATTAGAGCTTGGCCACCTCAAAGACTTGTTTTTCTCACATCCTCTTGCTAGGATTTCATTGCCTTGGCAGAGGTGCTTGGAGGAGAGGTGCCAGCATGCCCAGTGTTTAATGGGCATTGCATGTTGCTTGGGGTGAGGGAGGGGAAATAGTTTGTTCTTAGTAAGTGAACCCTGAATGTGAATATCCTGGTGCCTTGGTCGTTTGTACAGCAGTCCTGGAGCCTGGTGCTGACTCAGATCTGACAGTTTCATTTGTATAAACTTACACAGATTCTGTTCAGTTTTCAGAGCTCTTTCAGTTTCCAAGGTCTTGCACTGGGACAGGGCGATCCCAAGCACAAATCCAGGATGGGTGGGGAATGGACAGAGAGCAAGGCTGAGGAGGAGGACTTGGTGCTGGGTGAGGAGAAGCTCAACAGGAGCTGGCAGTGTGCACTTGCAGCCCAGAAACCAGCAATCACAGAATCACAGGCTCAGGCTGGAGAAGACCTTTGAGACCATTAAGTCCAACCTATCACCAGCACCTTCTAATCAACTAACCCATGGCACTAAGTGCCTCATCCAGTCTCTTTTTAAACACCTCCAGGGATGGGGACTCCACCACCTCCCTGGGCAGCCCATTCCAATGCCAATCACTCTTCCTCCTAACACCCAGCCTGAACCTGCCCTGGCACAGCTTTAGGCTATGTCCTCTTGTTCTGTCCCTGGATGCCTGGGAGAAAAGCCCAACCCCAGCTGGCTACAACCTCCTTCCAGGTAGTTGTAGAGAACAGTAAGGTCTACCCGGAACCTCCTCTTCTCCATGGCCAAGCCAGCCAAGACTTTGCCATCCTCAGATGGGCATCCTCAGAGGGCATGCTCCCCTCAGCACCCTCTTCTCTGGGCTAAAAGGTCCTGGGCTGCATGCCAAGCAGCATGGGCAGTAGGTTGAGCAGGGCACATTTGCACATTCTCTTCTCCAGGCTGACCAACCTCAGCCCCCAGACAAAGCTAAGATTTGCTCAAGGCATTTCTGGTCAGGAGACTGCCACTGGGTCACTCAGAAGAAGATCAAGTAGCAACCCTCTGCATGAGTCCTTCTTAGGAGACACATGGCTGGAGCAGGGAGAGGGTTTCTCACTCAGGAGGTGTAGAGGACTTTGAAATGAGCAGTTGAGGAAAATGTTTGACTTGTTAAAAGGGTTTGTGGTGATAGGATGAGAGGCAGAGGCCTTGAGCTGGAAGAGAGGAGATTTGGACTGGAGACTGGGAAGGGATTCTTTGCAGTGAGGGTGGTGAGACACTGGCACAGGTTGCCCAGGGAGGTTGTGGCTGCTCCCTCCCTGGAGGTGTTCAAGGCCAGGTTGGATAAAGCCTTGAACAGCCTGGGCTAGTGGGAGGTGTCCCTGGGCATGGCAGGGGGACTGGAACTGGATGATCTTTAAGGTCTCTTCCAACCCAGACCACTCTATGAAATATCAGAAAGTCCTGCATCATGAACTAATGATCTTCCCCTTTTGACTTTTATGAAGGGATTTTCTAGGTCAGGTTTAAACCATGTTGAAATTTATACACTGTATAAAATGGAGCTTTATTGTGGGCTTGATTTTTCAAGGTCAAAACCAAATTCAGTGTGATAGAGATTCTCCTGCCCCTCTACTCTGCCCTGGTGAGGCCACATCTGGAGTACTGTACCCAGTCCAGGGCCCCCCAGTTCAAGAAGGACATAGAACTGCTTGAGAAAGTCCAGCACAAAGCTACAAAGATGATTAAGGGAGTGGAATATGTCCACAACTCCCCTGGGCAGCCTGTGCCAGGGCTCTGTCACCCTCACAGGGAAAAAATTCCTCCTTGTGTTTCCATGGAACTTCCTATGGCTCAAGTTCTGGGCCCCCCAGTTCAGGAGAGACACAGAACTGCTGGAGAGAGTCCAAGACAGAGCCACAGAGATGGTGAAGGGAATGGAACAGCTCTGGTAGGAGGAGAGCCTGAGGGAGCTGGGGCTGGGAGAAGAGGAGACTGAGAAATGACCTCAGCAATGGTTATAAAGATGTGCAGGTGAGTGGCAGGAGGCTGGAGCCAGCTCTGCTGGGTGATGCCCACTGACAGCACAAGAGGCAATGGTGGAAGCTGAGGCATAGGAAGTTTCATTTAAATATGAGGAGGAATTTTTTCCCTGTGAGGGTAACAGAACCCTGGCACAGGCTGCCCAGGAGGGTTGTGGAGTCTCCCTCTCTGGAGGTACTCAAACCCTGCCTGGGTGTGTTCCTGTGTGACCTGCTCTGGGTGGTGCTGCTCTGGCAGGGGGGGTTGGACTGGAGGAGCTTTGAAGGTCCCATCCAGCCTCTGACATTCTGTGGTTCTGCCCCTCAGAACTACCACCTGAAGATAGATGTTGTAGATACTTTTTCTTGTAGGTTACCTTCTCAGTCAGGGCGAGCTGTGAAGCAGGCTGGAAGGTAGCCAGGCACAGGCACTCAGTTCTGAGCTCAGCAGAGAGGCTGATGCAGGGTAGTGAATTCTCTTTGTGGCTCTACAAAGCCTTAATGAAGTTCTAATTTAAAAAGCAAACAGCAAACCTCTACATTGCACCACGGGGACCCAACACATTTTATCACATTGTATTGTGACTAATATTAATATTGTTAATTAACAAGCCTTCCTGAGATCTAGCAATGTTACAGCAACAGGGTTGGGGGTTTTTTTTCCCTTTTTTTTTTTTTTTCTTTTTTTTTTCCCTTTTTTTTNTTTTTTTTTTTTTTCCTTTTTTTTTTCCCTTTATCTTTTTTTCCCAAGGCTGCTTAATGTTTCTCAGTACCTCCAAGCAGAAGAGTGGTGAAATGGAATGATCTCAACTACCTACTTGTTCAGAAGATCAAAACTCTAAATACATAGTGAAAAAATCATTACAGTAGTCACAGATTTATGGAATGGTTTGAGTTGGAAGGGATCATCCAGTTCCAAACCCCTGCCATGCCCAGGGACACTTCCCACTAGCCCAGGTTGCTCAAGGCCTCATCCAGCCTGGCCTTGAACACCTGCAGGGAGAGAGGACATCCAGAACATTGCTGGGCAACCTGTGTCACCATCTGCTGTGTAAAGAATCTCTTCCTAATCTCCACTCTAAATCTCTGCTCCTCAAACTTCAATCCATCCCCCCTCATCCTATCACTACAAGCCCTTGTAAAAATAGAATCATAGAATCATAGTATGGTAAGGCTGGCTTGCCCAGGGAGGTTGTGGCTGCTCCCTCCCT
>VWZE01012540.1:37890-48850 GCA_013396675.1 Eubucco bourcierii | reverse complement strand
AGGTCCCTCTGGATGGATCCCTGCCCTCTAGCAAGTCAACTGTGCCAGGTGCCATCTGCAAACTTGCTGAGGGTGCACTGATTCCTCTGTCCATAATCAGTCACAAAAATTTAAAAATAAGTTTTTTTGGATAAAGGAAGACACAAGAGGCAATTGGGAAGCTGCAACTTTCACAGTTCAAAAGCAAAAATCATGGTGCTGGCAAGCTGGAAACTGCTCTTACCTCATCCACAACAGGCTGCAGATTTTAACTCTTAGCATCTCAGCTATGAAAATAAAACCAGTTTTTGCCCTTGAAGTTATGTTCAATGCTGAGGATATAAGAGTGTGACATCTGTGATCTGTTTTCTTCTTGCATTTTACAATAACTCAGTAAATATTTCAAACAGCTGCAAGTAGTCTTCTGAGGTTAACTAGAACAGGTTGTGATCCTAAAGTTTCTCTTTGCAATTGTTTCCTCTACTACCTGAGTGCTTTAAGTCCAACTAATACAAGGAAGTAGCTATCTGGCTGGCAACTGAGCAATCTGACAAACGTTAATCAAGGAGGAAGTAAAACAGAAAGTACATTCATCAGCAGACACTTTGGAGATCAGCACTACAAGCTCTATCCAAATGAGTAGTCTATTGCCTGCAGAAATAACAAGTCATGTAAGGTTGTAGGATGGCAACTGTGAAATTTTAACAACTTACAGCAATCCCTTGGGAAACTTAAAGAGTTTGTCCATAACTACACGCACTTTAAATGTCTGCTAAGTATATAGATATCTCTGTAAGTGCTGCCCTGGAGGTCTAGCAAAGTACTCTGTTGCCATATGGGAGAGTAGTTTATGCCTGAACTCCTCAAGCTGCTAGAAGCTGGGAATATTGCCAAGAAAAGTTACTTATGACTGACCCAAGATATGTTTGTAGTCTCTTCTACTTCAGGCTCATGACAGACTTCGTAAGAACTGTGGTTAGTGCATCTGGACTGCCAAAAGGTTCACAGGGTTACATGTGAAAAAAAAATTAAGCAAACAAGGAGTCTAGGAAAATATATTATTTGTCTGCTTGAAAGTTTACATGCAACACTGAAAATGTGCTTTCTGCTGAGTAAGATGCCTTCTGAACAGTATTTTAATCCTGGAATATTCTAATGAATTCACCATCAGAATTGGATTTTTAAAAAAAAATCTTTAGTTGTTATTTTTTTCAGGAGAGAAATGTTTCTAGACCTGACCTTACAGCTCTACTACACTGGGTTTCATAACAGCACTTTCATTTTCAGAGTCAATCTCTACTTTAGAGGTTTACAGGTGTGCAAAGAAAGCAGATGAGAAGCAGTGCAGTAAGCTAAAAGCCAACACCAGACTAAAAATGTGAGCAAAAGCAAGCTGTCTATTTTCATTTCCTGAACAGCTTAAACTGCAAAATACAAAATATTGAAAAATCACAAAGTCTAAGCAGCATTTTAAAAGTGTTCCATTTCAGTCACTTAACATGCTGCCAATTCAAATAAGGACTGGTTCTTAAAACACACACAGTTTAGAGTTTCTTCCAGGGAAGCAAAGAAAGCACAGACAACAGGAAACCTCTTTGGTCACATTAGCTGCGTTCTCACACAAAGTTAGCACCCCTGGAAGTCAGATTCAGCTCCATCTCTACCTTTCATTGCAGCAGAGTCAACAAAAGGCAGAACAACATAAAGTATATTTTTGCCTTAATACTGCTCCCACCACTTCTCTTGTATGCCAAAATGTGCAAATGTAATCTCAGGCAAGCATTTTTCTATCTGTATTTCTCTCTGCACTACCAATAAATGATTTCAAAGAGTCCAGAAAACTGATGCAGCTGCTTATTACACTCTGTTGCATTCAGATAGAATTCAGGACCTGATTACACTGGCAAGGGAAACTTTATTGTTCTCAAACTAGCGCTCATCAGCCCAAAGAGCTATCCCTACTCCCTACTTATCCTGGCCACTGACATAGCAGCATTTAAGCTCCATTCAGAACGGCAGGAGATGCAGCTCAGCTACAGCCAGGGCCTTTGTTGAATAACCAGCAGTGAATGACCAGAATACATGGCTTCCCATTCACTTACTGTAACATGATCCTTACTCTGTCATGGGAGCCACATGAACAAGCAGCCCAGCACTGGCACACAAAACAAGTAGGCATAGCATGAGCCTCTATAAAATACTGGAGGAAAGAACTAATTCATAGAATCACAGAATCATAGAATGGTAAGGTTGGAAGGGACCTCAAGGATCATCTAGTTCCAACCCCCTGCCAGAGGCACAGACACCTCCCACTAGCACAGCTCACTCAAGGCCTCCCCCACCCTGCCCTTCACCCCCTCCAGGGAGGGAGCAGCCACAACCTCCCTGGGCAACCTGTGCCAGTGTCTCACCATCCTCACTGCAAACAACTTCCTCCTAACATCCAGTCTAAATCTTCCCTCTGCCACTTTGAACCCATTGCCCCTAGTCCTGTCATTGCAAGCCCTTGCCAATAGTCCCTCCCCAGCCTTCTTGTAGGCCCCCTTCAGATACTGGAAGGTTACTCTAAGGTCTCCTCAAATTCTACAGATAATTCTAGAGATAAACTTCTTTATTTTTTCCCTTTAATTTTTTGAAGGAGGTGGATAGAAAAAAAAAACCAAAAGAAGTCATCCCAGTGGTTTTTTTCCAAAAAACATTTTTCACACAGGGTACTCTGTTCAAAGCAAACACTACATGTGCAGAATTAAAGTACTATATAATTAACTCAAGTACAATTCACTCAATAAAGTGTGTGTGATTTCAGCTCCAAACACTCACAGTCCTAGGCAGATGTGAAGATGTAAAATTTTAATGGATCTGGTAAGCCAAGAAAACCAAATACCATAGCAGACATTCAGCTGTTAAATAGCCCATAATCACCATTAAATGCTGTAATGAACACACAAAGAGATCCAATGCAGTAACTGCAGAAAGAGGTGATTGTGACATAGCCAGCTTGCCTAGGTTTCTTCATTAGGGCTGACTTCTTCAGCTGACTACTACTATTACTTGTGTTTGGGAACAAGCTGTCATCCTCAAGTGCTAGGAAAAGACTGGCCAGTTACTGTGCTATAGCAAAACAGCTCTTCTGCCAGCTGTGTTCCATAAAGAACAGAGAATTGGCAAAGTCAGCAAAGAAAAGAAAAAGACAATACTATCCCCCATTTTGGGCTGAAGAAAAAGTAAGAAACACAACCAAATGCTATCTCCTCTGTCTTTCAGGCACTATTTTGCTTGCTGTTGATCTTGACATGGGAGAATCCTGTTGGAAACAGGAAGGTTACTTCAGAGGGGAAACAAAAAAAAGGAGAAGTGTCCATTTTTATGAATATCCAAAGTGGTGGCAAACCTATACAAGCATTAGAATCAAGCCACTCTAGCCTGTCTAAATGCCAGAATGGCAAATCAACTCACTGCATAGTAAAAGTAGAATGTGTTTGAATACAGAACTGGTTAACCACTACCAGGTTCATGACCGAACATAATACAGTCTTGGATGAGAGTTCAGGTATTATTCTGACACCAGAAAATACTTCATAGAACTTACCTCTGAATACAGGTGTTGGAAAAAATATTGTGAAGTTCAACAGGACCAACAAAATGAAGGAACACATGTGCTGTTTGCCACCTACCTTCTGCACAGCTCTTTGGAGAGCTTGTTTCATGCTTCTACATGATTCTGGCATTAACTTCACTTCTTGACTTTCAAAGGATGTATCATGCAAATCTGTATTTTCCTGATGTCCAAAAAGTGTTCTGACACAGTGTGCATGTTCTTTTGAAATTCTAGTAGGGTCCATCTGAAACAAAAATTTAAACACAAGCACAGTTTTTAAGTGTCTTGTCCAACAGGCATCAAGAGCATTTTAGTCAGGGATAATTTTTAACCATTTAGAAGTCTGGCACCTAGACAAATTTAGTATTTAAACTTTCACTGTAAACAATTAAGAGGGAGAAAGTTGTCCTCATCAAGGCTTATTTCATCCAACAATGAGAATGAACTATCTTCCAGAGCTGTCCAGTTCATTAGTCTAGGTTAGGTATGTGACTATCAAAAGTTAAATTCCACTCTTAACAGTAAAATCAATAATCTTCAATTCATTTTTTTTTTTTTACTACTCAGTGCAACATCACAATTATTTCAGCAGGTAACATACACAGACATCCTATCTCTAAAAACTACAGTCTGAAAGACAACACACAGATGACAAATAGAGGAACTGGAGGGAAATATGAACAGCATCCAACACATCTTTTCCAAGAGGAGAAACAGAAGAACGAGGACCAGTTGTCATTGGAAGCATTTTGTGAGCAAGGGGCGCTGCTGCATGAAGCAGTCACCAAGTAAAGACAGCAAAAAATTCAGAAAGAGTAAAAAAATTAAAAAGATGTGCCACAAAACAGGTCTCCTTCTTGGGCCAAAGCCTGGCAAATTTAGAGTAGCTGCAAGATATCTTCAGCAATTGAGCTTCAGGATTGAAACAAGTATACTGTTAAACTGTAAGTTTAGAATACTCCTTAATTATGGCAGTTAGATAAATTGGAAGGATATTCCAAGGATTAGGATGGTGTTTCAGCAGAGTTTAACTGCATAAATACTATTTTAAACCATTTCAGCCTCTCTGCCCACACTCCATATACTTAACACTCAAGAGACATTAACCATTGTCTTTCACAGATGGCCTAAGACACTCAGCATTTGTTCTCAATTTGTATTTATTCTGCTTTTACTTCAGGCTTTGAAGAAGGATTTGTGCACTCAAAACCTTGTCCATGTTTTTGAACGCTATCAGCTGGTCTAATAAAGAATACTTACTTCTATTTTCTGCATAAGATGGAAAAAAATAACTTTATCTGAGAGCTACAGAAGATAAGAGACCATTTGTAATGACAACAAGAGAATGCCAAGATGTTATGGTTAGTGCCTCACCAGCATTCAGCTTCATTTAACACAGCACTGGACAAAACAGAACATCAAAAGGAAGTTTTGCCGAATATAAAGTAGTCAGAGCGAATCAAATATGTTGCATCATTTGTTCACACAAACATAAATCTGATTCCCTAACACCAAAAAAGAACCAAATTAACTTTTGAAAGCATAAGGTTAGGATTACAGAAATGAATTTAAGCCTGCACCAGTCATGCAGCCATTCAAGAGGCACATACTGTAGAAAAACGTTTGTTGCACAGATGGCAACACCAAATGCTGCCTCTGCCATCACCATACTTCTGCTGAAGTTCCCAAATGAGAGCTGTTTCCTCAGCTCATTCATAGCAATGTCAGCTCATGTGATCTAGTTTAGCTCTCTCAGTTCTCCCTGCAGTTTTGGAACAAAACAGAAAAGATTCACTTGAAGATCAGAAGGTGCTGCAGCTCTGAATAGAGGGACAGAACTGGAGGCAGTTAGTATCTTCCTGGGGTGGCATGACACAGACAAACCCAAAAGAAATCTGTCTACAGCCATTACAGCTCTAAGAATGAAGCACTAAAAACTGCAGTAATGACCTCTCAAGTCACCTAGTGCAGCTCCATTAACTGTTTAAGCTGATCTCAACCAGCACCTCTGTGCATTCACCTTCACCACAAAAATTTCATTCCTGGTTCTCAGTCTCCTCTTCTCAATCAATAGCTGGAGACAAATCTGTATTGGTCTTATTTCCTGAAAGATTAGCACCCTGAGACCCACTCCTGGTATCAGATGATCATCAAAGCCAGTACAGGATTAGGCATAAATAAAAGCGCAGTAAGGCAGCACCAGCTGTACAACTGCACCAGAAAAGCATCTATTCCAGTACATTCCATTACTATCTGGAACTCAGAAAATCAAGTGTCAACTGAAAGGAACAAGGTGGCACACAAAACATTTACCAACAGTTGCTAAAAGACAATACAGAATGACCCAGGCTGGACAGTACCTTTAGGTCTCCAGTTGGAAGAGACCTTTAGGTCTCTAGTCCAACCCCATGCTTGAAGAAAGGCCAACTTGTAACTTAGGGCAAGTTGCCCATGGTTTTCTCCAGATAAGCTTTGCAGAATCTCCATTGATGGAGACATTGAACCACTCTGGGTACACTATTCTATGATTTAAATACTTTCATTGTGTAACAACAGTAGTTTTAAGGTCCAGCTACATTTCTCCTTGCTGCAGTTTATGACTGTGCCTCTTCTGTTTGCTGTGAATTTCTGGAAAGCCTGGCTCTGTCTTTTGATAAATAAAACTAGTGATTAGCTTCCCCCACCTTAGTCTGTTCTTTGTTATGTCCAATGAATCCAGTTCTCCATTTCCAATACACTGCAGATCCTAGCCATCACAGCTGTCTTCTGAGACTCTCTCCAGTTTGCTGTTATGTTTCTCGTGCTGAGGGACCCAAAATAGGGCCCATTATTCCAGATATAGCCTCTTATGTTTGGGTTGTTAGAGACCTGAGTAAATCAGAGCCTTCAAAAGGACGTGGATATCTAAGTCTTCTTCCCCACGCACATACTACAAAAGACCAAAAGCTAAAGCAAGTAACTGCCACTAGATACTCATTTTTATCAGTAACTCCACTAGAGTGAGAGACTACTATCCCTATTTTGGATTTATTTAAACTCAACTGAAAACTAGAAAAGAAAAATAGGCTTAACAATACAAAGCTCATGATATTTGTAAAGCATCCAGCAAGACAAATTGCAAATAGCATAGACTTGCAGCTGTCACCCATCAGCAATCAGCCAAAGGTGTCACACAACACTGTGCCAGAGCTCTAACCACAGATTGCAGAGAAGCACTTATTTGGATCAGAGTTCATCTGCTGAAGGCTTAAGACAGAACACCAGCATCTCTGCACCATCAGCTAGAAGATTGAAGACTTAATGGAAACTGCAACTGATAACTTCAGCAACTTAAAGCTGTGCAGCCCATTCTGAAAAACTGCAAGTCTCTGGAGATTGTTTGATAAGGTAAAGCTCTGATGCTGGGTCTCACTAATCTACCTGATTGCCCTTACCTTTTTCAAAGAATACCTAATCTTCACCACATTCAACCATGAAAATTAGCTCTCTCTTGTCTGAAAAGGCATTCTCAAAAATCCTGCATCTTATATCATCATAAACATCATGTACTGAACTGCTATTACCAAACACCGAGACTACAACTGTGGCCAACAAGTGATGCGCAGAAAAAAAAACCAAGGATATTCTTTGAGAAGAACCTCTGAAGAGTCTAAAATACCAGAACAGTCTACAGGAAGCAGCTTGCTAACTTGCAAGACACAAAGACCTTCAGCGTGAAGTCATAAAGATTTAATACCAGGAAGAAACACGAAGATGCAACTAAAAACACTGGAGGAAGCATTATAACATAGAATCATGGAATGGTAAGGTTGGAAGGGACCTCAAGGAGCATCTAGTTCCAACCCCCTGCCAGAGGCAGGGACACCTCCCACTAGGACAGTTCACTCAAGGCCTCCTCCAACCTGGCCTTCAACACCTCCAGGGAGGGAGCAGCCACAACCTCCCTGGGCAACCTGTGCCAGTGCCTCACCACCCTCACTGTAAAGAACTTCCTCCTAACATCTAGTCTAAATCTCCCCTCTGCCAGTTTAAACCCATAACATTAAGTAAGCTAAATACTCCAGAGGAATTGACCTATTTAAACAGAGGAGTCTCTAGCTTATATTTCCTATGTTACTATTGTGTATACATCCATTGTGTCTGACCTTGGAATCAGATTAAACCTTTCAGTGCCTCTTGATTTTCAGCATCAGTCATCATTCCAGCTCCATCTGTGTCTGGGATTCTTTTTACCTAACTCAGGGCAGTCAAAATGAGCTCCAGCACTGTGGGTGAGACCAAATGATTGTAGAGAATGAAGAGCCAGTTTTCCAACGTTGAAAATATTCCACTTGGTTTTGAAAGATACAATACTTTACAGCCACCTTTACATATTAAACGCTGCCTCAATTATGCAATGTTGCGGTATCACATTCTGTACTCACTCCTCACAGTAAATGTTTCATGTTTATACTCACATGTATTTTCAAACTCAAACCAATTTTCAGATTATCAAATATCACTCTGTATCCCATGGTATTTCTTAACCACCGAGAAGGGTTTCTTCCAGGCTTCTAAAAAGTGCTACTGACTCCCATCAAGCCACTGTTCTACCACACTCACGAAACTTTAAACGAAGCCAGAAAGGCATTTTGTTAGTGTTTCATTTCTTGGATTCAGTATAATGTACAAGGTTCAAAAAGAAAAGCCAGAACATCTTAATGTTTGCATATGTCAGAGCATAAGAATATTGGTAAAATCCAATTATCTTTTCCTTTCTTTTTTAGATGATCCAGCTCATTGTCTCATTTGCATTGCGCTGCATTATTTCTTGGCCACGAGCGTGTGTTTACCCATGAAAATCTACTGTCAGTTATGTCTTGTGAAATTCCGAATGGTCAAGCCACAAAACAAACAAAACTAAGGAAAAACCAAAACCTCAACTATTGTCTCAGCTCATATTGTGTCATGATCCAAGCCAAATGATTTTATGCAAATACAGATAAAATGTGTATGGTAAAACTGAGTCAGAGTTTACTCAGCCTCTTAGGCAAGAGTTTTAAAGAGCTTTTAAAATCAGACTATATAGTCAAACCTTGCTAATTCACATTTGGTTAATTCTCTAATCAAACAATTCAAATCTTTTGATCAAATTTGGACAGATGAATTTTTTTTTACTGAAAAATACAAACTGAGATAACTTAATGTAAATACATTTGACAGCAATCTCTTAAAAAAAGAAAAAAGAAAGAGGTCAGCTTATGAAATAATGTCCAAGATTAAACAAGACTTGACTTCCACAGCACCCACTATATTTTTCCACCTATCTTATTCACTAAGAAATTGATGAATAAATAGGGATTACCATATTTTATAATTTTGAATTATGCACTTTCTTCAGCAGTGTACTTATTATTCTATATACTACCCAATTATGACAAATATGTCATTTTCTCCATTAGAAATTTTTCCAGCAATGCCTTCAATCAAGTCTACATCTAGCTACATCATCTCTTCCATGTTTCAGAAGTTCAAGTTTACAAAGGACTCTATCCAACAGCATTACTTCAAATCTACAGGAACAAGAAACTGGAAGGAGAATTAAGATGCCAGATACAGAGTTACACCCAGACTATGCAATTTTTTTTTAAATCAAGGAAGCAGAAGAAAAAAATAACCATTATGGTATGAATGCTCTTTTTTAGCCATGTGTGAAGCATTGACATTAATCTATCAGAAAGTGTCTTTAGTAGGGGGAAGTGGAAGATAAAGAGAATGGTAAAATAGTTTTCAAAAAAGTATACTTTGATTAGTTGTTTTGATTTCAGTTGCTCTCTAGTATAGTTGTGCATTTACATGAGATATGTTTTGACAAAGATATCATTTCATGTTCATGCAGATCTGGAGCGAAAAAACATCTCCCTGCCACAGCTGAAGCAGGTATTAATTTCTTTTAGTCTCAAGCAAACAACTAGTTTTAAGCTACTTTACAATGAGTCCCAGAAACTGTCAGTCTTCTGAAGCATATGGGATATTATGAATTAAGTACTGCACTGCTGTTCCATTTATTTTTTTTTTAATGGCAAGCACAAAACCATTGTTGGCAAGAAAATATGAACTGGTCTGCATAATAAATGATCCTGAATATTTGATAGTCATTCATCTGTTTCAGTGGGTGTACATTTGTGCAGCATCTGTTTTTAGAGTGCACTCTGTTAAGAAATCCAGGCTGCTACATCAAGATCAAGTGCATCTACCTAGAAAGTAAACCGAAAGCAACTGGTTTCCACTCGCCACTGACTTCAAATGAGAAGTACATGCAACAGAAGTACCACTTCCATGAAGGCAATGAGACAAGCATTAACAGAACTAATTAGCACCCAATAAAAAGACAGAGCAGAAAGTCAACATGTAGCCTCAAGAAACAACCAAACAGCAGCCCTCCACTTCCTCTGAGAAGCCATGCAGAGTAAGAGTCGCAGCAGTAAGTGGATCCAGCCAACAAGGCAAGTCGTTTCCAAGAAGCAGGCTCCTCTTCTCTCTGAAAGCTTAACCGCTAGCCACCTTATCTCCCCCACAACAGTACCTCCCTGTGCTACTTTCTGCGTGCACTCTTGCCTCTTCTTGAAGCATCCTCTGGCAGGCTTGCGGCCTGGCTGGCAAGGGGCAAAGGCTTTCTGAAATGAGCGTATGAGCCACAGCAGACACCTCTGGCTGATGCTCCACAGTGTCCCTATGCAGTCTGAAGCACAAACGAATGGTGTTGTGTGGTGGTTGTTTATCCTTAGAGGCATTTCTCCCACTGGTGAAGCACTTGTGGCAGCCAAAGACCTCAACCATGTCTAACCCTTCTCTAGTGAATAGCTGGAAGCTGATAATTAAAAACTACAGCCCTGCAAGACGTCAAGTGAAAGACCATTAGTTACTTTCTGAGTCAGGGACTTCTCATGTCCGATTTCGCTGACAAACTCTGTACCCTAAATTATACCCGCGGGCCAAAGCATCACCCAGCACACCTCAGACTGAGCGGCTCCAGTGACTGGCGGGCAGCGCAGACCAGGCAGCGTACTAAGTAAGATCCATTGCGCCCAATTCCTCTCAAAGCTGGGCCAACTTCACAGCCAGATAAAGCTGTTCTTTGACTTTTTAATATTTTTTTTTAATTACTATTTTTATAATCTACTCAATCCCACCGACAGGAGGCCCTCCTGGAAGGTGCGAGGCAGCCGCTGCTGCCCTGCCCAGCCGCTCCCTCCCAGTGCGGCCGCGAAAGCGGGAAGGCACACCGCCGACCTCCTCTCCTCAACTCGCCGCCGCCTCCGGGCGGTCAGCAGAGGAGCCGCTTACCTGAGCTCGGAAGTAGAGGAAGAGGGCAACGCTGCAGACCACCTGCCCCAGTCCCAG
>VWZE01012539.1:50702-64448 GCA_013396675.1 Eubucco bourcierii | reverse complement strand
AAAATATTCCAATTAGCCTCAAACCAGCACAAAACATATAAAAAGTAAGGATAAAAACAAGGACACAAACATAGATAAAAGTGTCTGGGAGCTGTTGTGTCTTCTGGGCTTCTGCTGTTAACCCAACTAATCACTCTGCTTCTAACCTCCCTTGCCAATCCTCCAAACTCATCTTGCACATAAGGCAGATTCTGGAATAAGGTATAGGGGTGAAAAGAAGGTAGAAGGGTGGTTGGAAGTCCCTCCTGGGGTCTCTGATTTCTGGGAGGGGAGTTGTGTTTCTGTATTACCTTTAACTTGTACATTGCTGTAAATATTCACATATATTGTGTATATATCTGTTTGTATATTGTGCTAAGCTGTAAATAGAGCCTCAGTCCTTAACTTCCAGCTGGCTGAGTCTAGTCTGGGTGATTTTCATAGAGTAGGGGGACAGGTACCTCCCAAAGCATCATACCAGTTTATGCCTACATAGTTACCTCAATAAGAATCCTGCCAGAGATCTGAAAGGAAGGGAGAACAAAGAACAAATTGACTTTGCTGCTCACTTATGAAGTGTTAGCAGGATTACAGGATTGAACAATAAAATAATATCCAGGGATGAAGTGATCCATCCCCTGGGATGGACTTGTCCCTGGTGTCTTCTTAAGGGAACCTTGGACCCCTCAAACCACCAAATGGGTTGAACTTACTCTTTCAATCATAAACCAACTTGCAATTGGCAAATTGTTTGTTCAAGATGACAGCCAGAGGAAAGATTCCATCCCAAGAGTAGGCTAATTATCCCCACAGCCAAAGATTTCAAATCTTGAAATAGAACCAGGAAGAAAGAAAAAGAAATTCATAAAAATGAGATACTAAATGTCCATGAATTCTGTTCTTAGTTTACATTTAATAACATGTGTTTAACTCCTTGAAGTAAAAGGGTTTTACCAAGATGGCTGACTCAGCTAGACTGCTATGGGAAAAGGGGATATCTCAGATATTTCCAAATCACAAAACTGAAATCGTGTCTTAAAAAACACCCACACACCAACACAACCTATCCCTACCATTCTTATGAGTATACCCATTGCTAACTCTCAGAAGTTTACAACATTCCTGTAACAAAGATCATGATCATAGAGCGAAAGATGCAGTCCAACACAGAGTGATTTTAACAAAAAGTCTGTGAGAGAAAAAGGAAAGGTTTCTGCAAAAGGTCTAAAAAGAACTCAGTTAATAATGTGGCGTTCCTTGAATAATTCCTAATCAGACTATAAACATAAATAGAAGATTTGCATGGTGCCCTCAAGTGTCATTATTGATGTTTGATTATATTAATTAATACGCTGCTGGTATCTGCTAGATAATCATCAGTTCCTACTTCGTGAATGATTCCCTAAGTTGCAAGTCAGTGCAGGATACTGTGAAAATCAGTTATTGTTATGTTTACTCCGGTAAGCTTGTAGCTAAATACAACTCTATAGGAATATGAAGTAATTTGCATTTCTAATGATTTAGGACTATTTTTCCCTTTTGAGTGCTGCTGCATTTTTCCACTGTCATGGTCAGAGAGGATTCTCTCAATGAAAAGGAAAATTCCAGCTTCCACGGACAGCAAGACATCTTGCATTATATTTGGTAGCATACAGCTGCAGTTTCTTTCAACCACAATGATAAATACTTTCATTATGTATGTTAATCAGACTGCAAAAAGATGCAGAAAATTAAGTAGTCAGACATTTAGACTGCACTGTTGAAAATGTGCCATTTACTGAGAGTTTCCTTTATCCCAAGTGAAAAGCATTAAAGAAAATGCACAGTAATTATTTTCCTTCTTTATACTGACATGACAAAGAAATGGAGCAGTATAGCTGTTATAAGAGATATTAATAGATATCCAAGGACAACAGTACACAGTATTGCACAGTATTTCAGAAAAAAAAAAAAAAGTAAAATGAAAGCAGCTCAGTATATAGCAACCAAGGTTAAGATATTCCTTTTCATACTACAGAGTATAAGATTGTGAAGGCACCAGCACACAATTCCCCTTGGATGCAGAGATTATAGACCTCAAACCTATTGATTTTGATGAGTCTATTATGTACTGGAATGAAAGCTGTTTGATTTAACATGATTTCTGTAGATACAAATTGCATTCCTCAATTGTATGCAACTCTACATATGCAAGAGAACAGTACTGGTCTTTTTGAGTAAGGCAGAGAGTAATTTCTTCAACTACAGGAGTGAAATGTTTCATCTGTGCTTAAAAAAAATCCCATGCAACCATCTTTTTGTAATATATTTTAGTTATTTCTTCAGCAGTATTTAATTATCCTTACCACCTGGCTTAAGCCCATTACAGCTGATGAAAAAAAATTAGAAAGCTTAAGACTAAGCCTACCAGTATATCACAAAACTTCTTTTCTACCCCTAAATCTCAATTTGATATAGAGTCACAGTACAATTAGCCTAATCTCTTTTCATAAAGAGAGTTTGCTAAGTTATGCTCATCATTTGAATTCTAGAGGTACTGACTACTCAAAATCTCAGTTGAAGATGGTCATTTGTAAAAAGCAAGCAAATGCATAAACCAAAAATTAACAATTCAAGTACAAATTAAGAAAAAACATCCTCAATGTTGAAAGTCTGTTTGCCTGGGTGTGAAATGGGAATGAAATTACAAGTGTTAAGCACTGATTATTGTAGAATATACAAGAGGTTGGGGGGTTCCCACCTATATGCCAAGCATTGGAAGCAACATGTGAGTAGACTGGAGATGTTAACTGTGAGAAAGATTCAGAGAATACTCAGTCTCCATTGCATCTCCATTCTTTCTACACAGCTTCAGAATCAGTACTGATTTTGTTAACCTGAAAGATTCTTCTCTAAGTGAAACAAAATAATGATACATTATGCTAATTATTTTAATAGTATTCTACCAATGCAAGAGATCTCCATCCATTCCAACTCTAAGTTTATTCACCAATTGCTACACTGACCGTGGAACTCCTTGTTAAAAGGAGTTGGCAATAAAAAACAACCGCCTCACTTCTTGAAACAGACAATTCTTCAACTAAACAACAAAAAAATCCTATTAGTTAACTGGTTTAATTAATGTGCTATAACAATTATGGGATCCATTCTGATTCTGCATCTTAAATTGACCAGACCTGACAAAATATCCAAAAGCAAAGCACCATTGCTACGGGGCTTGTGCAAAGATGATGTATTCTGACAGACAAATTACAATCTCTGCTTCTACCAGCTTCTTTTGGCAACAGCAATAGAGAATACCAAATGTTTAAATAACCAGGAGTCAAACTACTTAGTGTGTAGCACAACTCTGAAGCTGAAAATGACATGAAATTCAAGTTAAAATGTCCCTCTTCTTCCTCTAGAATAGTTAATCCAGGAAATCACATCTACCAGTGAAGAATATGCTACTACTATGCCACTAATTCAAGAGAATTAGTAATAAATCATTTAAATTCAGAGTTTTCCCCTTTTAAGCCAATACTCCAAATAGAATTGTTTTAAATGGTGAGAGAAGACCAAATAATTCAAATCTTTTTCACCAACTAGGTGAGGTCTACCAGTCACAAAATTAATCAGGCCTCCAATGTGTAACTAACTGAAATTTCTCCCCAATAACAATTACAGTAGCTGACCGAAACTTGGAATTGAGCTACTGGGAAATTAATAAATACCTGTGGTGCGAGGAAAACAAAAGCAGAACTTGAAAAATCAAAAAGGAAACAAGAGCAGCAGTGGTAAACACACTTTTTCATGCTCAGGAAATTGCTGGTAAGAAGAAAAGTTTATAAAATCTGTACCACACACCTTGACTTCCTTATAAGAAGACAGACTTTTGTTGCACCTGCAGAGCATGAGCAACTGCTCTCCAGATGCATGGAGACTTTGCTGCTGTAGCCAGGAGCAGCACACTGCATTTTCTAGTGTACTTATGTATATCCAGGCCCCAGGACAGGAATGAGTGAGAGGCTGGTACCAAAAGTCCACTAATGACTGTTCTTATCTCACAGTTGAGAGAAAAACGCTTCATCATCCCACTTTGACCATCTTCCAGCGTATTTCCAAGCGCTTGCCTGCACCTCATTTACTGTTCTGCACAACACAGGACAGATTGGAGTAAAACCTGTCATTCTTCTTACCTGGGAGAATCCATAACTGACATGTTTTTTATTCCTATTAAGGAGATAATGAGCTTTCAATAAAATTTGCTATCAAAAGAAAATATGCAAGCTATAAAGACGAAAGCAGTATGTGTATGCCTCAATTAAGTTTCCAATACTTCCAAGGACTTATCTGAACTTTCAGCATGACCTGTCGTTTGCTTGTCTGACATGGCATATCTAAACATGAACCAATTAAGATTTAAGACTTTTACTTGCTACAAGCTCCAAGTTCATCCAATTGAAGAAGTTTAACCATGCCTTGCCAATGTGCTCCATGTGATGACAGCAAAAGACAAAGAATTGTCCTTAAAACTTCTGACTACAATAAACAGAGTACTACAGGAACAATACTTTGAATACAGAACAATTCTGCCTTGATATGTTTTATACTAAATAATCACAAACATTATGAATAAAACTTAAAAAACCCACAACACATCACAGTAGAACACTACAGAGTAATCTTGGAACGGACCTCAAGGATCATCTAGTTCTAACCCTCTGCCATAGGCAGGAACACTTCCCACTAACATAGGTTACTGAAGGCCTCATCCAACCTGGCCTTGAACACCTCTGAGGAGGAAGCAGTCACAACCTCCCTGGGCAACCTGTGCCACTACCTCATCCCACCCTCACTGGAAAGAACTTCCTCCTGACATCTAGTCTAAACCTTCCCTCTGCCAGTTTAAACCCATTGCCCCTACTCCTGTCATTGCAAGACCTTGTCAATAGTCCCTTCCCAGCCTTCATGTAGACCTCCTTCAGATACTGGAAAGCTACTATCAGGTCTCTTCAAAGCCTTCTCTTCTCCAGGCTGCAGAGCCCCAACTCTCTCAGCCTGTCCTCATAGCAGAGCTGCTCCAGCCCTCTGATCATCTTTGTGGCCCTCCTCTGGACCTGCTCCAACACTTCCGTGTCCTTCCTGTGCTGGGGGTTCCAGAACTGCACACAGTACTCCAGGTGGGGTCTGACAAGAGCAGAGTAAAGGGGCAGAATCACCTCCCTTGCCCTGCTGCCCACACTGCTCTTGATGCAGCCCAGGACTCAGTTACTGTCTGGGCTGCATGTGCACACTGCAGGCTCATGTTGAGCTTTTCATCAACCCAGACTCCAAGGTCCTTTTCCTCAAGGTTGCTCTCCAGCCATTCACCACCCAGCCTGGATTTGTGCTTGGGATTATAGTGAATCATTACAATGACTATAATGAAGTTCCAAACTTTTTTTATACCTTTCATTCATCTTTTTCAGCTGTTTATTTGTTAGTATTTTGTCTTGCCAGACAACAAGTTTTCACATTTTGAAACTTGTCAAAGGAATGTGTTTCATGTGGGCCCTATTTTTACAAAACTACAGATAAAAGGAGAAACTGAATGATGTTCTTACTAGGAGAAACCGAATTATGTTCTTACTAGAATGGTAAACTGTAGGAAGCTGTGCTACCGTAAGTCTCTTGTATACTGCCTTAGCTATTGTGCAATCAGAACAGTTATTTTCTCTTGTGGTGTGCAAGACAGAACACACTGACAACATAAAGAGATTCTCTAGCTCCTGCTTTGGAAGGCTGTAACTGCAGCACAAGGAAGTGGACCTAGTAAATTATGGTGTATCTATTTAGTTAAGCAACTATTACATGCCTTCAGAGTGACATTCCTTGCAAAAGATAAAATTTTAAAAGTATCACAGACACTTGAGCAACAAGTAAGCCGTTAATCTGCATTGGTGACTATCAATTTTGAAACATTTGAGTTCTGTGATTGAATAATATAAAAATATGGCCAGCGAACCATGTTTTGGCAGACTGCTTGTGTTTTATGGCAGTGAGTTTTAGTTTTTTGGTTGGGTTTTTTTGTTGTTGTCATTTTGAACTTATATTAAGATATCAGCTAAATAATTTTACTGGTTTTCATGCTAACTTGTGAAGCTTCAGGTAGTATAACCTCCAACTCACCCATAAATACCCACAATAAATCTGCGGCAATCGAACAACATCAGAATCAAGAAAGCGTTTAACAAAGAGTATATGGGGAGGGGGGGAATATTCAGAACACTTGGTTGTCATGCTGGGACCAGTCAGCTGTGTTCTACATAGCACGGCACATAGATTTCCACGTGGACATTACTCATACCCCACATCTACACTGCAGGAATATGGAAAGGCTCTTTTCTCTTTGAACAAGTAGAATCGATGATAAAGTAATTTCCTTGACTCCTAGGGGAAGAAGTATGCAAGCTCCAAGCTCCACATGATACCATTCTTCCATGGTTGTTCATTTATGATCAAACTATAATTTACAGCATCTAAGACTGATGATTTTTATTTTTTCTGTGGGTTACTGCTAGACTGCCTCTTCTACTTTCCCATATTAGACAGAAGAGAAATGTATTTCAAGTTCTGCAGGTTTCCAGTCTCACTGGCAGTGAAATCTGCATGTGGTTTGACAAACGTCAATCTGATGATTTTCCGCCATTCATCAGGGCTTTAAGAACCTTGGATAAACATATTAGCAGGGCAGGCACTGTCATTAATTGCATATTATCACATAACCTAGCAGCACTTCTAGATAGTTTAATCTGCTGAAGCTGAAAACCAGACCGCTTCTTAATAACCCATGAGAATTGAGTGAGATAGACAATACAATTACTGAAGACACACGATTCTTAGAAATCATATCATAGAATCACAGAATGGTAAGGTTGGAAGGGAGATCAAGGATCATCTAGTTCCAACACCCTGCCATTGGCAGGGGCAGCTCCCACTAGTAGAGGTCACTCAAAGCCTCATCCAACCTGGCCTTGAACACCTCCAGGGAGGGAACAGCCACAATCTCCCTGGGCAACCTGTGCCAGTGCCTCACCACCCTCACTGGAAAGAACTTCTTCCTAACATCCAGTCTAAATCTTCCCTCTGCCACTTTAAACCCATTGCCCCTAGTCCTGTCATTACAAGACCTTGTCAATAGTCCCTTCCCAGCCTTCTTGTAGACCTCCTTCAGATACTGGAAAGCTACTATCAGGTCTCTTCAAAGCCTTCTCTTCTCCAGGCTGAAGAGCCCTAACTCTCTCAGCCTGTCCTCATAGCAGAGCTGCTCCAGCCCTCTGATCATCTTTGTGGCCCTCCTCTGGACCTGCTCCAACACTTCCATGTCCTTCCTGTGCTGGGGGTTCCAGAACTGCACACAGTACTCCAGGTGGGGTCTGACGAGAGCAGAGTAAAGGGGCAGAATCACCTCCCTTGCCCTGCTGCCCACACTGCTCTTGATGCAGCCCAGCACTCGGTTGCTGTCTGGGCTGCATGTGCACACTGCAGGCTCATGTTGAGCTTTTCATCAACCCAGACCTCCACATCCTTTTCCTCAGGGCTGCTCCATGTCTCTATACTCCTCTATAGCCTAAAGAAAATACACCTTAATATACAACTACATGGTTAAAACATTCATGTTTGCTAATCCATGGACTCTGATGATTTACAGCTCACCAACTATAGCTTGTAAATATTCTTGTGTAACGCAGGCTGATAACTCTCATTGTGTGCAAATAAAACCAGCCTCTTTTCAGAGAAAAAGTTCTCCCACCAAGTTCTCACCTCCTAACATTTTGTCAGAAATGGAGAAACCACTCTTTTCCATTATATGATGAGTTCTCAGTATATGATGAGAGTTTCTCAGTGTGCATGGAGTTCTCTGTTTTCTAAAGATCCAAATAAGACACATACGCACAAGCCTATGTTCAAATAATACTCTAATTTAAAAGTGCAGAACGTGTAACTTATCAGGTCTTTTTATTGTCAAAACTACATACTCATAACAACATATTAAAAAAAAAACCAACAAAAACACCCACAAAAAAAACCCACTCTGCTCCAGAAACTTCAATTGTCATCACTGTAATAAGTCACAAAGGTGGAGAAAAAAGAGGCTACTTAAAAGAAATGTCTATAATCAGTTTGCTGAAAAACATTAGCTATCTAATTTTTTTCAATGGGAAGCTTTAGTACAACATTCCAAAGTATTATGCCTTTTGTCTACTTCCAAAGTATCCTTGGAAGCTTTAATTCATGACAAGAGAGGTCTATGCCCTGGGAGTGGCAGAAGATGCTAATGCATAAGAGCTGAATGCTTTGAGCCTTAAGTGACTCACGGATCCTCATATTTTTGTCACACCCGACAGGGGATTTATTCTTGAAAATTAATTCCTGACACTAGGTATTCTAGGTAGTTTACAGAACTGCATTTCTACAAGGGTATTTTGTTACCATAAATATTTGCAGAATAACAGAGATAATTGATGTTCACTGTAACTCTGTTAATAACGGTTCCCTCCAACATTCTAAATAAAAATTATTTACAGCCACACAGGAACCATATAAAATGAAGTACAGATACCACTATAGACATGAAAGTCTGATTAAATAAATGATGCTTCATTTGCATGTGAAGGTAATAAACATTCTTGCATTTGCTAAATTTATTTGTGCTTTCTATCACCTTCTGGCTCCTCAGCAGCATATAAATCTCTGCATTCACAAGAGAATTCTGGTGTTTCTACACTCTTCTGCACTCCTCAAGATTATTATTCTCATGTCTTATCTCTATATTATTTATTAGTATTCATGTATCTACTCTAATTCCTATCTTTTCAGAGTGACACAGCCTCTGTTGTCAAGCTGAAAGCCTTTTTAAAATCCAAACTACAACACACAAACATTGACTCTTTTTACGTTAGGATCAGCAAAAGCAGTAGCTTAGTGTTGCTTCACAAAGACATTCACTCACAGCTTACAAATGAAGTTGAGAGATAAACATTATATCTTCTGTTCTAGAGATGCCAATACCATGTGAGCATGTGGTTAAAACTTGATAAATTATTATGAAGTAGTACTAATTGTATAAAATATTTGATAATCATGGATGTTTAAGTCAGACTTCCATTCTTTGATACTTAACATAAATACACTTACTCAGTCCACACATCTCCTGCTTCATAAAGTATCTCTGCACTGAAGCCACCCAACCTCATTCAGACATGGGTAAAATCCATTCAGGCGTCACTCCACAATTTTATTGCTGTGTTGAAAAGCAACTCGGATGTCAGTTATTCTTTTTACTTGCTGTCAAGTTTTTCTTTTCCAGATATACATTTAACTTCAATTTGACTGATTTACATCTTGATCTAGATATGCTTCATACTCTTACATATATCTGTGCAGTAAAAAAAAAAAATCTACTTCCAGGGTGCCTTCCCACATTACATAGAGGCAGAGCTAAAGATCAGCTGAAATCATTTTGCAAGTTTTTTGAAAGCCTGCTTCAAAGATTATTTGGACTCAGAGAAACTGTTTACCTAGGCTAGTAGAGATAGGATGAGACAATGGTTTCAAACTAGGAAAAAAAAGTAGATTTAGATTGAATGTTAGCAACAGTTTCTTTACCATGAGGGTAGTGGAAGATGGGAACAAGTTGCCTGGGAAGGTAGTTTAGGTCCCACCCCTAGGGGCATTCAAGGTGAGGCTCAATGAGGCTCTGGGCAACCCAATCTGGTTGATGATGTCCCTGCTTACTGCAGAGGGTGTTGAACTAGATAACCTTTGGAGGTCCCTTCCAAACCCATTCTATGATTCTACAATTTCAGGAACCTTGCAAAAAAAGAAAAAAAAAGAATTCTACTCACTGGTAAGTGGTGTTCTAAGGACACCGCTTTATACAAGGACTTGACTTCAAATACATAAATGTAAAGGGACATTGCCATCCTGAATAGTCTTCTTGTGCAAACACTCACATATTGATACAAAAATTCACACTGATATGTGTAAGTAGGTATTCTGAATTGTTGACACTCGGTAAATTCCAAGTGAGCATCCACAGGAGATAGTGTAGGTTCTAGGTTTCTTGGCAAGTTGCTCATATTCTCTGGCTGTCTCACCTTTATCCAAATTCTTTAGATGAAATAGAAGCCAGCACTTAGGAGGCTCAGGCTACATTAAACATCACCACAGCACCTAATGTCACTCACTGACAGAGCACAGCTTCTTGGTATATGGTCTCCCACAACACAGTCATCACAAGAGGTTCTGAGCCTTACCCTCTGCACACTCATTCCTTCATCACCCACTAAATATCAGCACTGTATGTTAAAGTGTATCCAAGTCTGAATCAAGATTTCTTTTCATTTGGAGGTCAACAAATGGGAGGGCAGGAACAAGTATGCATAAAAAGAAGAGGCCAGAAACTTCTTAACCTTCTTGTGAAGTGACAGCCAGAAAGTAATATTCAATCACATCACCTTTGGGGCTCCTTGATCTGTTACCTGCTGTAGAACTCACTAAAAGAAGTTAGGTTCTTATCTGACTCTTTGAGAATAAGTTATTGTTATTAAGCTTCACCAATATACACAGAGTCGATATTTGGTTGTACTAATCTCTTTTACTACGGCATTTACCTCCAGAGCCACAAAACCACCGAGTCTTCAAAGAGACCACCACAGGTATCTGCTGAAATGTAACCTTATGTCTAGTGCTGTATGAGGAGTCTTTTCCCAAATCAGGAGTGTAGTGAGATCTTCACGAACAAAAACAGCAAGAAAGCAAAACTGCTGAACTGGTGATTGAAAGGCCTGTCAAGGAAGACTAGGTTCCTTGAATCTGTCAGTGTGATCATCTTGCCACAAAATGAAAAGAATGACAGGACTTGATGCCTTGGATAAGTCAGCATCAGAAAGTGAACAGGCTTCAGAAAGCCTTTTCCTTTATAGATAAAGTCAATTCAACTAGAGACAACTAGAGATACAGCAGTGAGGCTGCCTGTAGTTGAACTGTGGCAAAACATCATCTATTGTGCAGCAAATATATAGGAGCAGGAATGAGAGCAGACACTTCAACCTCACCGGTTTCAAAAGGGACACAGACAGTGAGTACTCCCGCACACAAGGTTCTGAACACACATTGAATACAAGCTGCCTTCCAGTAGGGTGTTCATGGCTTTCTGTGCAAAAGGGTGGAGCATTTTGCATGGAAAAAGAACAACATTTTGACTTTTGACTACTAGTTTGTGTTTTAAGATTAGAATGATACTGCAGGGCCTCTTCAATGGTTAATTGTTCGTTTTCCATTATTTCATTCATCTAAATTGCTTGAAATGTTTTTGTTTTTTTTTACCCCCATAACTTCAAATGAGATTTTTTTTTTAAGAGAAAATGTGTATTTCTACTACCATTTTCTCTGATGTCTGGTTATTTCAAAGGCTTAAGTCAATGACTTTTTTTTCATCTCAATTCCTTAATATTTTCTTCTTTCTCTTTCATCTGCTCCTTCCCCTATACTTTGTTCACTATAAAGTTCATTAACAGGCTAAGGCATGAATTTAATATGCTCCCAAGATAATTAAGAACCACCAAGAAATTACATCACATAACACAGAGCCTAAGGGTTTAGCATATAAAAGCCCCCCACAACAGATTTTCCATGTTTAAAAGCATATTTTCATATTATTTTTAAACAAATGTCCATTTATTTTGTATAACCTATGTTTTCTGTTACTGAGAGAAAAAGAGAAATACAAAAACAATTATGTCATGCAAAAACTCACCATGGTCAAAACTCTGGCTGGGACCTGAGGATGATTCACAAAGAACTGAGTAGCTCTTTGAATAAACAGACCTACTGACCAAATGGGGATGATTCCCCTTCACTGTTTCCATCTCTCAGATCCCACTAAAAAAAAAAAAAAAAAAAAAAAAAAAAAACAAACCACAAACAACAAAAAGAAAAATCACCCCAAAAAACACCAAACCACTAAACAACTAAAGCAACACTGAATCTTTTCCCAAGACTGCCTTCCCTTTCATAGTGCCAGTTGCAACTGGGATTATGAAAGGGAACAGTCTCTGGATGTAATGTGTTACATTCTTGCTAACAGATGGAAATACTTTCAGATTCACTTCATACACAAATGCCAAGCTACCATCAAGCAAAAGCAATCCCATGTTTATCAACATCAAAAGACCACATAAACTCTTCCAAAAACACCTACTAAGGAAAGAATCACTTCTTCCCACAAAAAAACACCTTGAGTTTTAAACAGCAGAATACAGACATGATTTTTTTTTTTTTTTCCCCACTCCCAAGTTAAGTATTTGGCTTTTACACAACATTGAGGAAAATATGCACGCCCCTTCATCAGTTCTGCCCACTACTCTTGTTTGGTAAAACCACCATGCCAAAATTGTTTCCTGTACTGGAAACATAGAATAGAAAATTTCAAAAGCAAAGTTATATTGCCACAAACACATCAACACAAATGCTTGTCTGTTCACATTAGTGGCAACTGCAACTTCACTGTATAGGTTGTAAGTTTTATTTGCTCCACAACTGACTTCTATCCTCTTATCCATCCAAGGAAGATCAGGAGCCATAAAAATTGTACTTCATTAATGGTACTAGACTGACTGTAAGAAACAAAACTAGTTTCTCAATCACAGTAGAGACACCATATACCCTATATATTTCTGATCTGTGGTCTGCCAAAATAAAGTTTTCACAACACTGAGTATTCAACCTATAATTCACAACTTCCAGAAAAAGGAAAAGAGGGAATTAGGGAAAAATATTTTCTTGTTAAAACCAAAGGTTAGGTAATGTATCACATAACTCAAAGCTATGTAATTTGGCAAACATTCCCAAAGAACTGACCCTTCAGTTCATATATTGCAAGTCTGTTTCAAATATATTCTCAGCCTTAGCTGAACTACTTTTTCATAGAAGAGCAGGTACTTTCCACATAAGAACAGTACATTACAGCACTTCCTTGAGCCTAGCTAAGCTAGGAAGGCATTGGCACAGAGGTTTGTTTCCTCTGTTGCCATCTGTTGGCAATTGGTAGTTCTCAGGGGCACTTAAATACCAGGTTAGGCACATTGAAAGCACTTGGTGGGCTCACAAGGGCTGTTGTTATGGAGCTTGGCTGTATATGAGCATAAATGTGCAGCATTCTCAGCTTGTTTGCTTTTCATCAGTGCAATGCACTACTGAGCAGTACAATCAGGATCTGGGAAACCACAAATCTTGGTTGTGTAACTATACAATCTTAAAAGGAAATATATATATACTTAAGCTCTAGATATTCATGAAATGGTCTCAAAACTTGCTGGAAGACCACAAAACATCTGTTCTTAAAAAGACTGGTGTGATGGTTTGGGAGTTTCCCCCCCAGTTTGTAAAATGACCCAGACTAGAACTCAGCTGGCTGGAAGTTCAGGACTGAAGCTCTATTTACAGCTCAGCACAATGTACAAGCAGAGATATACACTATAGACAGGAATAGTTACAGACATAGACAAGTTAAAGGGAATACAGAAACACAACTTCCCTCCCAGAAATCAGAGACCCCAGCAGGGGCTCCCAACCACTCTTCAATCTTCTCCCCACCCCTGTACCATACCCCAAGGTTTGCCTTACATGCAAGGTGAATTAGGAGGATCAGCCAGAGGGGGTTAGAAGAAAAGTGGTTAGTGAAGATTAATTGGAAAAGAGGAGCCAGAAGCTAGACCACCCAAGACACTGTGCCCCTACAGA
>VWZE01012539.1:28309-40958 GCA_013396675.1 Eubucco bourcierii | reverse complement strand
TCACAATATATATCTCCATGATATTTTTATCAGCATGGCTTTTATCCAAAATCTTTCCTTGTTTGCTGATATACTTGACTGAGGTTTGACTTGGGCTCTCAAAATGATTGTGTAATTACTGGCCTCCTTTCATAATCCATTATGTTAACCCAAACCTGAAGGAACAGGATTATTTCAGGCTCACAGTGTTTCAGGGACATTAAATATTTAGTAAGTTTTTCCCTTAGCTCCTGAGTGACTCTTGACTTACCATTAAAAGAAACCAAACACACCACCTAACAGATGCAATTGCAAAAAAATAATCATAGATATATGCAAACATTGGTTTATTTTACACTGTTTCTGTCCCCTTTTAGCAGTGATGAAGTGACAAAATAAGGTAAGAACTGAAGTACCTGAACTTTGATATCACAAACACAGATGTTAGCTCCACTGAACTATGCAGATCAAGTCAAGTGTACCCTGTCTTTTTAGCCCCCAGAGAGAATGACTGGCATATCTTCAGCTCCAAGGGTTTTCCTATGTAGCAGTATGACCTACATTTAAGGAGCACATAGCTTTCACATTTTCAGTAAGCAAGTAACCTGTAATTAACATTTCAAATGCAAAATGTAAAGCAGAAGGGTAGTGCTCTTCAACCTAGCCTGTCAAAAGGGATCACGATTTCCCACTCTTCACACTACTAAGGCACATACATAAAACATATTTAGCTGTTAGTATCCTCAGATTTCTACCACCTTGCTATGTCTAGCATCACATTGACAAACTGGAACTCTGACAACACAAGAACAAACACAGGGCTAAAAGAAAAAATCTGTATGAACACAGAGGCTCAAGTTCTGGGCCAGGTGCAGAAAAGGGAAAATATAAATGTCTAAACCACAAAAAAATTAAAAATTACCAAGACCATGTCTGGATAGAAGGCTGAACTCTTTAAAATACTAGGATCACTCTTCATATTTTACCTGCAGAACTGAAAGAACAGACTAGAACAGGCAATTCCTCCTGTGTTAAGGTACTGTCTTTTGGTGTAAAGCTGTCAAACGTGTTTCAATTGTTTCATGGGTCAGCTGCTAAATTACTTTGGCTTCTGGCACACCCAGTGGAGGCAGAAAATCAGTCAGGAAACAGAATGCTCTCATCTCCTCCTTGCATCAGAGTTCTTAATTTACTTGGGCAGAATTCTGCTTATGTTGCTGTTAATGAAAAAATGTGACCTTTCTGCTTATAGAAGTGTAAAGAGCTAATGTGACTTCCAGATGAGGTTTGCTGTCTCCTTTTTACCCATGTCCTTCCCACTCTTTGCCTGCCTGCCTGCTCTCAGTATTCAGAGACACTCTTGACCCTTGGATGTATAGCAAATGGCAACTGATTTCACTAACATCAGACCTGGCAGCCTGTGACCACTTCTCAATGACATCCCAAATGAGTAGGTAGTAGCTGTGGAAACAACTTCAAACCTGTTCATATGGCATAAATAAAAAGGAACACAGAAGACACTGAAAATCCTCAAATCCCTCTCAAAGCTTTTAATAAGTTCTTATAATAAGCCAAATGTGAAGATAAATGTAAAGCTGTTACCACTGCTAGCAGCCTAACGAGACCCCCAAAAAAATTGTTGTATTGAAATTTTTGTAAGAAATTAGAGAGCAACACTAGAGCTCAATGCTTATATGTATGGATTGACAGCTAGGCAAAGAAGAAAACCAGATGAATGCAAGCAGGTGTAGGTCAAACATCACACCAGAGTCCTGTGCTGTTATGTTATATGCTTTCTGTGACATCACAAGTGAGCAACGATCCAAAAGGAAATAGGATACTGGCTCAGATCCTGATCTCAGTGAGAAACACTAACTACAAGCCCAAGAGTAAAACAAAGAAATTAAATAAGCTTATACTTCCCAAGTCTCTTCCCCACCTTAAGTTCCCCCAATACAAAGGGTGTCCTAAGAATACTCAGTTGCTGTGGTGTAAGCAAACGGGTGCTTGTCAAAAACCTCTCCATCCCAAGCATAGCTACCCTGCACTATTAAAGAGCTTCAGAACCACTTTGCAAATGCAGAACTCTGGAGGGATTTGTAGCAGAGGTCCTACCCAGTGGGAGGAAAAGATAATTGAGTCACAGACTGAAAAAAATAACATTGCCATCAATCTGAGGAGACTGTGTTTACTTTAATACCCTGTGTTCTATGCACTTCAGTAAGGCATAAGATACTTCCTTAGCACAAAGGTAATTCAGCAAATGGTACATGAAAAATGGGCAAAAATTTATCCTTTTCCTGCAGTAACCACAGTATACGTATTGTTTCTGGATACTTACTAAATAGAATATCTGGGTGAATTTAGTTATGTGATTGGGATTTTTCATTTCTGTTCCTGTTTAAGTTTTTTTAAATCCTGATGATCTTGAGAAGGGTAGCACTAGAATTTGTGCAACTTAAAAACAGCTGGAATCAAATCCCAGGAGCTAAAGTAGTAATGAAGCTAAAGATTAAAATTCTTAAGAAAAATTCAAGAAACCTTGACTATGGGAACAACATGATAATGAGACACTGTCTAAAGAATCATCTGTTCCTTCATCCATCTGAACTCATTATGCATATACGCAGACATATATCCTGTTAGAGCATAAGTATCAATTCAAGAGTCACCAAAGGAAGCTAAAGAACAGGACCAACAGGAATGGAGCAAAATTAGTAGTGGGTAGATTCAGATTGGATGTTAGGGAGAAGTTCTTCACCATGAGACTGGTGAGATACTGGAACAGATTGCCTGGGGAAGTGGTAAAAGACCCATCCCTGGAGGTGTTTACGGACAGGCTGGATGAGCAAGCTGATCTAGTATGAGGTGTCCCTGCCCCAGTTCCAAGGGTTGGAACTGTTGAGGAGGTTGGAATCTTTGAAGTCACTTCCAACCCTGAAAACTCTGATTTGTTGTGATTGTTGATATGAAATCCAACTTTGCTATATGACTTAAATAACTTTTTGTAACTGAAAAACTATTCAGATAAATATCAAAAGATAATCATCCTAAGAGGAGAGAACTGCCATTTCCAGTTTTCTACCCTTCAAACTTACAATAAAATCTCAAACTCAAATTTGAACTCCTATACAATCACCTTAAAGCAGATTGGGGTTGGAGTCTTTTCTTTTTCATCCTCTTAGACATCAGGATCTGCTGACTTAATTTGTTTATGTCTGAAAAATGCTGCCTCAGCTCAGGAATTTGGCATAGCAGGATTGTGCAGGTATCTTGAAGATAACAAATCATCTTGTCAGGCAGTTTTCGAAAGAGAAAAATAAATGAAAGACTAAGAGAAGGAAGAAGCAGCAGATACAGAGCTGCAGTACAATTTTCTGTTTGTAAGGAGATGGCCATGTTAGGAAGCTGCTTGCCAGACTCCACCAGAGAACTTGCTCAACAGGTTTTCTGTCCAGTCAGCATGGCTGCAAGTGCCAGAAAGCATGTTAGCTCATTCTCATTTGTAAATAGTACTATAAAGCTCCCAAAACTGAGATAAAAGGCAGACTGTAGAACTCCTGAAGAGCTGTGAATACTTAAACATAAAGAATGAACTAGACTCACACATACAATGGAATGCACTGTTAAACTTCTGAATATAAAATAAGAACCCCAAGTTCGTATTACAAACAATAGTTTTATGTGGTTTACAAGTGCAGGCACTGAATGTAGCTGAATGAACTAGGTCTGAAGAAGCCAAAACCCCCCCCCCCCAAAAAAAAACCCACCAAAACAACAATGACAAATGAGCAAGTAAACACAAGCAACTAACAGCTGCTGCAGAATTGCTCACAGCACAACTTCTTCATACTTTCAGCTCCTTTTCTAGTCAGCTGCCAACTCACTCTCACAGTAACTGATCACTGCAAAGAACAGATTGGCTTATTTTAGCTTAAGATGTATTAGAAGCATGAGAAGGATAAAGTACATAGAGAAGAACAACATAATACCTTTTTTCTCTGTGCTTTGGCCTTAGCACCAGATTTTCTGGATGTTCCCAGACAAGACTGAACAGCATCATTTTACACACCAGAGGGGTGGTATAGATTGCTAAGCTACAAATGGAACAATTTTCAGGCCTGGTGCAATTTGCTGCATCATCTGAATCACTAGATGCATGCAAGAGTGAAAGGAAAGTTGCATTAAAAGCAAAGTGACTACCTGTGACATGCAAAGTGATAGCAAAAGTGAAGTTCATCGTGTCAACCTTAAGTGTAGTGTATGATTCCAGAAAACCAAGCAGGCATAAAATTGAAACACTGATAAAACCTTAGGGAACTTTTATGGTGGACTCATTTGCATAAAATAATGTTTTAATGAAACTAGGTCACAAACTTCAGAATCTTGCAGGATCAAGTGAACATACATGAAATTAATGACAATTGGAGAAGAAATGGGTTTCTGCTTTTGTGCACTGTTCATTACATTATTTCCCCCCACTATATCCACTCTTCACACTTCTCAATTCATTCTGTAGGCATTTTATCACAGTATCACAAAGGTTGGAAGATACCTCAAAGATCATCAAGTCCAACCCATCACCACAGACCTCAACACTAGACCATGGCACCAAGTGCCATGTCCAAACTCACCTTGAACACCTCCAGGGACGGTGACTCCACCACCTCCCTGGGCAGTCCATTCCAGCAGTCAATGACTCTCTCAGTCAAGAACTTTCTCCTTACCTCCAACCTAAACTTCCCCTGGCACAGCTTGAGACTTTGTCCTCTTGTTCTGGTACTGGTTGACTGAGAGAAGAAAGCAACCTCCTCCTGGCTACAACCACCCTTCAGGTAGTTGGAGACAGCAAGAAGGTCTCCCCTGAGCCTCCTCTTCTCCAGGCTAAACAATCCCAGCTCCCTCAGCCTCTCTTCATAGGGCTGTGCCCTAGGCCTCTCCCCAGCCTCATTGCCTTTCTCTGGACACATTCAAGCACCTCAATGTCCTTCTTAAATTGAGGGGCCCAGAACTGGACACAGTACTCAAGGTGTGGCCTAACCAGTGCAGAGTACAGGGGGAGAATGAGCTCCCTGCTCCTGCTGGCCACACTATTGCTGATGCAGGCCAGGATACCATTGGCCTTCTTGGCCACCTGGGCACACTGCTGGCTCATGTTTAGATGGATGTCAATCAGCACCCCCAGATCCCTTTCTGTTTGGCTGCTCTCCAGCCACTCCCACCCCAGCCTGTAGCTCTGCATGGGGTTGTTGTGGCCGAAGTGCAGCAGCTGGCACTTGGATTTGTTGAACTTCATCCCCTTGGACTCTGCCCATCTGTCCAGGCGGTCGAGGTCCCATTGCAGAGCCCTTCTACTCTCCAACCCATCAACATCTGTCCCCAACTTGGTGTCAACTGCAAATTTGCTGGTGACTGACTCAATGCCCTTGTCCAGATCATCAATGAAGATGTTAAAGAGGATGGGGCCCAGCACTGATCCCTGGGGGACACCGCTGGTGCCCGGCCTCCAGCTGCATGTGGCACCATTCACCACCACTCTCTGAGCTCGGCCCTCCAGCCAGTTCCTGACCCAGCACAGAGTGTTGGCATCCAAGCCATGAGCTGACAGCTTAGCCAGCAGTTTGCTGTGGGGCACAGTGTCAAAGGCCCTGCTGACGTCCAGGTAGACCACATCCACAGGCCTCCCCACATCCACCAGGAGGGTCACCTGAGCATAGAAGGAGATCAGGTTGGAGAGGCAGGATCTGCCCTTCCTAAATCCATGTATTTCCACCCTTCTTCCTGAGGTACACAGGTAAAATTTTTTTGTCCACGCATGCAGGGATAGTGTTAGGAAAGGAAGACGTCAAGTAGATTTGATACTTAGTCACCAAAACCAAAAACAAGAGCTTCCATAGCTAAAGTAATAACACAAGTTTGACATCATAGCTCATGATGCTTTGAGCTGGAGATTGGACTGAAGTTCAGTCCATGGAAGCAACTTTTTAGAATAAGTTCATATACAGATGGCTTTTTTTCTCCATAGCAAACTTTAGGAGATAGCTATGAATCTCTTCAACTGCTTAGCTGCATGCAAAATAGATGCATAAGCAGCTGCATAACTATAAATTCTAAAAAATAAAAAAAAAAACCACAAACCTCCAATTAGTACCATGAACCACAAATTGTATTTCTTTAAGACTTTTTTTAGTAGAAAGCAGAAGTTTCTCAGAAGTTTTAATTGCATTCCCGCTAAAATCTCCATAGTTTTCTTCTGAAGAGAGTTACACTGTAGTGGGCAGAATACAAACACACTGTTCACAGTAGAGAGGACTGGAAACTCACCACCCTTGTCTGTCCTGAGACACAGCAGTATTTTCACCTGAACTGCAGGTTACAGCTCTAAAGTAAAAAGAAGTTTAAAGAAGCAGTGCATTTAATAACAAATGCATACTTCTGTGCAGTATATAGATCAGGAAGCCATAACTTAAGCACTAATTGATGATAGAAGTATCAAATTTTTTCTGTTGAAGTAGACCTTCAAAATCATGAACTCCAACCACCAACCTAAGACTACCATGGTCATTAAACCACGTCCCAAAGTGCAATGTCCACACGTCATCTGGATAATCACTAATTTTCAGTACTTGGCATTCCCTTGCTAATACCTTTGTTTTGCTTCCAGTATATTCTGAGGCTATCGAATAGGAAATTGAAGAGCCTATGACCTACTTGTTCATATTAATACTTCAATTGATATGTCATAAATATATCTAATGCCTTCAGTCTGCATAGATCCATTCCTCTAAATGCTATTAAATATATTCCAGACCTCAGCAGACGCTGTTCTACTACTGCATCTGCTGCTCTACATCATCTTTGCTTCATTAAAATGTTTAAAGTTTATTTTAACAGTTGCAGTAAAGACTTATTGGGGTCACTGAAATTTGCAAAAGACCTTAGCATAAACTCCTCGTAAAGTGAGACATGCTTGGCAGAAGCACAGCTATAGAAGCTATCAAAAAGGTGGAGAGAAAACAGGTATAAAATCTAACACACCAGATGCACACAAGCAGTGAAGTTCAAAGACAAAGATAAAACATATCCACTTGCATTTGTGTTTTGGGACATACCAGTTTCTGGGGGTTTGTGTTTTGTTTTTGTTGTTTTGGGGTTTTTTGTTCCTCTACTTGCTCGAGTCAAAATACAAAATGTAGAACTATTAAAGATCTTCCTTTACTCATTCAATTTTGAGTCCAAATAAGACTTGTACTTGAGCCAAGCATTACCTCACAATGCAAAAAAAATACTAGCAGTTCCACAGGTATTAAAGAAAAAAAAGAGAAAGGGCATAGCCCTAAATAATGCACATCTCACGTATCACTAAGCATCTGATTGCAACCTTCTTTACACATCTTCCAAAAATTGCATGTGTCACACAGAAAAAGAATAATTGTAGCTCACTACGGATTTGTTCTTGCCTGCAGAAGTTGGTAAAGGACTGACACACAAACACTGCTCTAAACTGAACCAGAAGTTGCTTGAACAAAAGGCAGCATGAAATAATTCTGTCAGTTGTGAACTCTAACCACTGTTTCTGACACTGATACAATAAATACAGTATGCAAGCAGATAGACATCTTATTTAAACACATATTAACCCAACTTTAGAAGGAAATGTGTGTTCTCTGACAGTTATGTTCATCTCTCTGCAAGTGAATGATAAATTGCTTGTGCTAGCTTTTAAACATGTTGACTTGGGAAACTACACTAAACAGATGTAATCTGCCTGCCATAACCTTCTCAAACAGTTTAAAAACAGAATACTGGAACAACAGCATGCACGGTTTTCTTATCACTAGAACTGTTTGCTTTCTGCAGTTTCCTCTGTACAAGAGAGGAAAAAAAAAGAAAGAAGGGATGGAAATCCACATATTTATTTCAGATTTCTTCAAGAGGTAGAAGGGTAGAAAAACCTAAGGTCTGAAGTGAGGCATACATACACAAACCAGACCAGCTTTAAAATCTAGCTAAGAAAAGAACTTAAACACATGGTGATATCCATGCAGAAGTCAGAGCAGCTAGGACTAATGAAATTCCACCTCTCTAGTTGGAACTCTTAAAAATATGTAATTGCTATTGACAAAAATGGCATGGCTAAATAGGGAATTGCTGGGCAAATTGAAGTGGAATCAGAGAGTCTACAGACTATGGAAGGAGGGGTTGGCCACTTTGAAGCAACTTAAGAGTTGTCAGATGTAGCGAAGTGATTAAAAAAAGCTAAGGCCTGTTTGGGATTAAACCTTGCAAGAGAGGTCAACAACTACAGGAAGAGTTTCTTCAAATGCATTGCAGACAAAACTAACACTAGAGGCAACGCAGGCCCACAGCTGAACGAAGTGGGTGTCCTGGTGACAGGAAAAATAGAAGGTAGAGCTACTGAAGGCCTTCTTTGTCTCTGTCTACACTGCCTGAGGCTCCAGGGCAAGCCAGGATGAAGGAAGAGTTTGCCTTGGTTGATGAGGACTGGATAAGAGACCAGTTAAGCCATCTGGACACCCATAAATCCATGGGTGCTGATGTGGGTGCTGAGGGAGTTGGCAAAAACTCACTGCAAGGACACTGCATCATCTCTGGTAAGTCTGGGGTACAGCAGAGTTGCCTGAGGACTGGAGAAAAGCAAATGTCACTCCAGTCTCCAAGAAGGTCAAGGAGGATCACTCAGGTAACTATAGACTGGTCAGCCTCATCTCCACCCTGGAAAGGTGATTCCTATGCTGTATTATCCTGCAGCTTAATTTCATTGCTTCCTGGCATTTTGACCAAAATTTCATTAAAAAGCTATGACAGTAGCTGAGCAATCATCCTTTAAAAACAACCTGGGATCCTTCTATCTATGCAATATGAAGAGGAACTTTTACCAAGTACTTTTTTGATTATGAAAAAGATGTAGGCAGTGTATGTGGCATTGATGACACTGATACAAGTTTTACAGACTGAGAATATACTTACTGGTAGCAGTAATTCAGCACCACTGAGATGTTTAAGTTATCTTTGTAAGCAAGGGAATTATATTTAATGCTATTTAATTTTTTTTTTAATTGTGTGGCTAATCAACAGTTCATGTAAACTCTTTTGCACAGGATTAGCAGCAAACAGTCTGTAACATGTTGCATTGATCTATCTCTGTAGTAAAATCAAGAGGAAACTATACCTACTTGTCAGAGTCAGCACCCCAGAGTCAAGGATACCAATATGATGTTCGGTCTTACTCCCTTTATTGAATCTGAACATGCATTTATACATTCTTCCAGACTGTTCAGGCAAGCCCATCACAAAAGTAATTGGCCCAAATCACTTAAGGACAAGCTGTTGCTCCAAACAGCTGGCTCAAATATCCCAGATACAAACTCTAGTGGAATGCTCTAATTGGTGTCAGAACTCCTCTTGTTTTTAGTTCTGCAGGCTGCTGTAGCCTGTGTCCTTGGCCATCCAGATAAACATCCTGAGCAGGCTTGAGAAAGTTCACCTTATAATTTTGCAGTCAACATACTTGGTTAGTAAACTTGGATTTGATCACATGTCCAGCAAATATTTCCCTACACCTACTGTCAAAAAAAAGTAGTCCAACTTATCATCAGAACCAAAAATTGAAAGCATGCATAAATAAGTATAAATTTACACTCAAACGTCAAGCTTTCTCTTTAAAATAGTCAGATTTTTTTGCCCCAAACAGGCCCCAGCTTATCTTTTCTCTGGCATGCCTGCAATCAGAAATGAAAGTATTTTTTAAAGACAAAATGGCTCAGTCTCAGAAACTCAGCCTGCGTACTTAGGAATTTCATATGCAATACATGAAAGATACCAGGCACCTGAGCTCTTCTGCTGTGCATCCCTGTACTGGGACTTGAAACAATGACATGGCAGTATATATTGTGCACATCCTCATGAACATCAGCAGAGGGGGAAACCATCCTTTCATCCAGTCTATGTACTGAAGAACAGGAGTATTTTCTTTTCCATCTCCTTGGAGCATGAAAGCTAGTGACTCCAAAGAGTGGAAAGATTTTTTTAAAATAATCTTAAAAGCAGAAACAAAGAGAAAAGATCAGAACACTTCAAAAGACAGGGATTCAATATCTGGAGAGCAGTGTAGCAAAGACAGCCACAGTAGTAGATGAAACAATAGAGACAAGCCTGAGGTTCATATGTTATGTCTAACAAATAGGATTTCAGGCATTAGTTTTGTATTTTACCACTTAGTTTTTTAAATCTCAGCATGGTTCCAACTTGCCAGGTATCAGGGATGTAAAACTTAGAGTATGGACAGGAAATAATTTCATTTCACACTACAGAATTTCACTCTCATTTGGCTCTACTAACAGCAAAACAATAGAATAGATATTATTAGGACAAGAACTATGAAGCTTGAGTGGCAGTTCTAGAGATTGTTCTAATGATTGTAGCTTGTAGAGCAGTCACCAGGCTAGACTCAGGAAACTGGGATTCAGTTCCCCAACCACATGCATAGAAATCTTTTTTCCTAGTCCAAGAAAGAGGGCACTGCTTCTCTAACACATACTGCTCTTAATTTCATGGTCTTGCCCCCAAGATCCTGCTTAGATTGTCCTGAGTTTTGTGGGCAGCATAGCTTTGAGAAGTTCTCCAGAAGGATATATTCACCACTTGAATATACCAAGCAGCTGCTACTTTCATTCCTCAGCAAACTCTATAGCTTACCAAGACAACTCAGATAAACTACTAGTCACTAGAGAGAACAGAAGAAACTCACGATTAAGTTAATCAGTTGGAAAAAGACAGTATTTCACACAGATTAACAAAACTTTACAGGGAATATCAGCACGAGGGAAAAAAAAACTAATTAGAACAGGTGTATTGACTCTTGCCAATAGTTTTCTACTAACTTCTATTCCCCCCCCTCCCCCCCAACTTGGGCTACCTCTTCACATTAATTATCAAGAGCTCTCTTTCCTTGCATATAAAATCTTTTTTAAAATACGAAGAAAATTCTGCAGTACACACTTATTCCCCAAATTACTGCTATTCCAAATCTACAGCTCTGACAGAAGTTGCTACATCACATCTACCACCAGAAGTGAAGAGTATGCAGAGCTCCAACAGAAAATACTCATCTTGAGACAGAAGTCGTGGTTAAGAAAAAGGTAAGCAGTACATTTAGTTAGTGATTTATTTAGGTTGAAAATACAGATTTCCTGGAAATTTACCATCCTCTATCATCTCTTCCAGTTACACCTACATTTTATAAATGTAACTTAATATGTTGCTTTATTTCAGGCTGTGTATGCTGGGAAGGATAACTACGCAAAGCAGCAGCACTGGCACGTTTCACATCTCCACAGAACAGGCTGGGGTTCTGACGCTAGGAACTTCAAACCCATCTTACCTTTTGTTTTAGAGTAATGCACTCTGATACTATCTCCTAGACTGAATTACATGCAGCATCCATGAAAGCAGGAAACAATTCCTGAGAATACATGCACAATTAATATTTCTTATGTTTTACATAAGAAACATTTACAGCCACTATGCGAGGCATTCAGGCAGGAGGGACTGATATTTACTAAACAATACAGATAATTATGTGCCTGCAGAGCAGAGGGTTTTTTATTTTATTTATTTATAAGACTAGCAGCAGATAAAGACAGAAGATTTGTTTTCAAAGAGAGAAATCTCAAACAGCTACCAACCTGTGCACGAGGGAAGAGAGGGAGGGGAAAAAAAAAAGCAAGCTGGATTTCAAGTTGTGTCTCATTCCCAAACTAACCTTTGAAATTACTGCTAAGTGTGCTAGAAGAATCAAGTTCTCCTTAGCTGCCTCACTGTCCTCGCAGTTGCAACGTATCTTAAAGAGAGATATTTTGTGTTGTGTGCTCTAAACCTATTTTAGCTTTCCCTGTCAAAACTGTTTTTATTGCAACAGCAGTTTAGGCTTCTGCTTCACTGGAATAAGCTTGCATGTTATTTTTCATCTTCAACTCGTTTGTTATCCAAGGCAAATCTAAAAGATGACGACAAAGCAAGCCTGCATTTGTTTGTGTAAGAGCAAGCATGCCAGCTAGGGTTAGTGCACAATCTCTTTCAAGTATGCATCTTACCATGGAAACTCGGGGCTTGAAGACTATCTCTTGCCAAGTTTCCATGGTCACTTTTAAGGTTGATATTGCTAGACGCTGAGCTTCATACCAATGAGCTTCCAGAAACAAGGACACAACAAAAAAAAAAAACCACAGTTTTAAGAAGCCCTCAACTCCTAGTCCCAGCCCAAATCATCACAAGTCAGTCTAGGTGGAATAAACAATCACCTTCTCCAAGCTAACTTGTCTAGGAGTCCACATCTTTGTCACAGTTATGTTGATGGGAGAAGTAAATAAACTGCTCAAGCTGGCTTCATTGGTGCTCATTGGCAAGTCTCTGGAAAAACTGCAATAATCCTAAAAGAATTAGCAACAAACTGCTACATGTGTGTATTAATTAAGAGTAAAAAGGAAATAATGACTTCATTTAACTAGCTTGGAAATTATTGAAGCTAGTTCTTACAGCCAAGCCCTACAACTATTACTGTAACCAAATTAATGATAAAATAAATTTACATATCATAGAATCATAGAATGGTAAGGTTGGAAGGGACCTCAAGGATCATCTAGTTCTG
>VWZE01012539.1:0-21592 GCA_013396675.1 Eubucco bourcierii | reverse complement strand
CTGCTTAGGCCACACCTTGAGTACTGTGTCCAGTTCTGGGCCCCTCAATTTAAGAAGGACATTGAGGTACTTGAACGTGTCCAGAGAAGGGCAACAAGGTTGGGGAGAGGCCTCAAGCACAAGCCCTGTGAAGAGAGGCTGAGGGAGCTGGGATTGTTTAGCCTGGAGAAGAGAAGGCTCAGGGGAGACTTTCTTGCTGTCTCCAACTACCTGAAGGGTGATTGTGGCCAGGAGGAGGTTACCTTCTTCTCTCAGGTAAGCAGCACCAGAACAAGAGGACACAGTCTCAAGCTGTGCCAGGGGAAGTTTAGGTTGGAGTTGAGGAGAAAGTTCTTGACAGAGAGTCATTGACTGCTGGAATGGGCTGCCCAGGGAGGTGGTGGAATCACCGTCCCTGGAGGTGTTCAAGGCGGATTTGGACGTGGCACTTGGTGCCATGGTCTGGTCTTGAGGTCTGTGGTGATGGGTTGGACTTGATCTTTGAGTTCTCTTCCAACCTTGGTAATACATCTAAGACAGCTGACCAAAGTGAAGGTCTCAGTTTTGCTGAAAAAGACCATTTTAATGGACTTCTCTGATAAGGATTCTTTTAATTCTGAAATGCATCTTTCAAAAAAAAATTTTAAAAAATTTTCTACTGCTGCTCTTAGTTTCCTCTCTTCTCTAGCAATTTTTAAAAGTAATTTCAAGAAGAAACTGAATGATTGGAGAGTGAATGCTTGGACCCAAGAGAAAAAAAGGGATTGTGTTCATTTTTGCTAGGATGAGGGAGAAGAGAAGGTCTTATCTAAGTAACCAGAAAACCTGCTGAGCAGGGCAACTTTTTTCTTTTTTATACTGCCTAATGTCCTGGGCATGGACCAGTTTTTTGAGAGTTAGGCATTAATCTGCTTGATCTCAGAATGCATTAAAATTTCCTGCTCACCTATCATTATTTTCCTTGCCCTGCCACCTACATTCTGACTAGGGAGCATCACAAAAGCCAGACAAAAAAGTAATTGTTCCAGGTGCTTCATGGTGGTTTGAACGAGACCCATATTTTTGCAAGCAGTAATAAATCAGCCTGCAGATATAATACCACCCATTAAAAGCAAATAGGAAAACTGCAGATTTGGTGCATTTCAACACCTTCTAAAAGCATAGAAAACACTCCCATCTGCAGTCCCATCAGAGACTATATGCCATATGCTTTGTGGAAGTCTCAGATGAAGAAGGTAAGTCTAACACTCTGCAAGAAGTGCCTACTCCTCTCCTAGGATTAACCAGCACCAACAGAAGCACAGTTATTCTTTCCTAATTCCCTCACTCATGTTTGTCAGTTCTTCCTTCAGCTTTTTCAGTATAGCTGCATGGCCTTAGGGAAGTGCAGAGTGGCCTAGCCAATACATCTGTGATCTAGACTAGCTCTCAGTAGTGGTAAAGATGTCAGGCAGCACAGGTTTCAGCACAGAACCTAGTCAGCTGGTCAGCTAGCACTGATCACCGTGCTGCTACTTGGCTACTTCAGATGCGCCAGTGCAGGTTACAGGTACAGCTCCTGTAGCATTGTAATTCTACTCAACCCAGATATTAACAGATCTCTTACTCATGCTTGAAATACCCTTTCCAAAGTTTTTGAGACTGGTCAACAGGAAAAAGAAATGGAAGCAGTATAGAGGTCACACCTTTCTATTATCCCTCTTTTCAAACTCCTTTTCCCCAATTACAGGCCATACTCCAAAGTTCACAACTCTTGAACAGCTCTAGACTCAAAAGTAACATCTACTGCCACTTAAGGGATCCTGACCTTTTTCATGTCTACTCAGAGGTGTAAGTCATAAACATTGAATTGGAACTGATTATTATTGCAGCTGATTCAGTTCTGGAGAACCACTCACTGAACTGAGCTCACCTTCAGTTTCTAAGTGAAATTTTACTCAGGTGATTAGCTGCAGCTTCGAACTTTTCTGATCTGCAATCCTATGTAAACAGATACTAACAGTTTACTTTTCAGATAGATTCATATAGAATCTATTCTTCCTTTGAGAACTTTCCAGATTCTGTATTGTACTTGGTAATAATGCAGACAGGTTTAACAAACTTTGGAACATATGGGACACTGCTGCATAGCAACACTTGAACGATTGTTAGATTTGGAAAAAGCACAACTCCTTTTCTGTGAAGTATTAAATTTCTCAGACATAATTAACACAAAAAAAATGTGTGTTTGCCGTTAGGAAATACATAAAGGACCTGCATACAGCAAATACTAGCTTAAAAAAAAAATCCATCCTTAAACCAATGTACTGGTTGGAGAAGGAAAGGAACAGGTCCTCTTCAAGACAGCCCATCAACTATTTAGTCAAAAATTTGTTTCGTTGTTGAAAAAGCAAAATACTATGAATACTATGAATTTTATATACATCATTATCACAGAAGGAAAAAAATAATTTAAAAAGCAATAAATCTTGTGTAAGTCTATCCTAGAATCAATGCTGGGGTGCTCCTGCTCACAAACTCCTTTGCCTCTCTGACATCCTGGAAATCTTTGTGCACCTTGAAAGGGAAGGAAAAAGAAAACAAAAAACACCGAAAACAAAATCTTACCCAATTAATGATTTCACAATGTGCCTCAGTTCTGATCATAAGAAAACACAGAGATAGTGAAGTTTTTTTCCTTATGGATTTGATAGTTGTACATTTTCCAGAAAGTTCAAGTTTTGCTGAGCAACTAGAGTACAAGGCCATGTGCTCTTCCTTGAACATTTCAAGACATATGACAACTCCTATCAATGGCAACATCAGGATAACCAATATGACTATGCTAATGAGTATCCTCTGCCACTGTATTAGAAGATTTTAACAAAGACAGCTGCAGAATACACTTAAGAGGACATTCATCCTGCTTATTCATTTTAATCTGCTGAAAGATTTAACTAGAAACATCTTAAGCACAATTTTACCAGCTTAACTGTCCAGTAAGGAGTATAACCTGGGACATGACTAAAGCACAAAGAATTATAAAAGCTTTTAGTATCTGTGCAATATGGACAGAGGAATCAGTGCACCCTCAGTGAGTTTGCAGATGACACCAAGTTGTGCGGCAGAGTTGACTTCCTAGAGGGCAGGGATCCATTCAGAGGGACCTGGACAGGCTGGAAAGGTGGGCCCAGGCCAACCTCAGGAAATTCAACAAGGCCAAGTGTAAGGTCCTGCACCTGGGTAGGCACAATCCCAAGCACAAATGCAGGGTGGGTGTTGAATGGCTGGAGAGCAGCCCTGAGGAAAAGGACCTTGGAGTCTGGGTTGATGAAAAGCTCAACATGAGCCTGCAGTGTGCATGTGCAGCCCAGACAGTAACTGAGTCCTGGGCTGCATCAAGAGCAGTGTGGCCAGCAGGGCAAGGGAGGGGATTCTGCCCCTTTACTCTGCTCTTGTCAGACCCCACCTGGAGTATTGTGTGCAGTTCTGGAGCCCCCAGCATAGAAAGGACATGGAAGTGTTGGAGCAGGTCCAGAGGAGGGCCACAAAGATGATCAGAGGGCTGCAGCAGTTCTCCTATGAGGACAGGTTGAGAGAGTTGGGGCTCTTCAGCCTGGAGAAGAGAAGGAAAACTGATAGTAGCCTTCCAGTATCTGAAGGGGACTTACAAGAAGGCTGGGGAGGGACTATTTACAAGAGTCTGTAATGACAGGACAAGGAGCAATGGGTTTAAACTGGAAGAGGGGAGATTTAGACTGGATGTCAGGAGGAAGTTCTTTGCAGTGAGGGTGGTGAGGCACTGGAACAGGTTGCCCAGGGACCTTGTCACTGCTCCCTCCCTGGAGGTATTCAAGGCCAGGTTGGATGAGGCCTTGAGTGACCTGTTCTAGTGGGAGGTGACTCTGCCTATGGCAGGGGATTGGAACTAGATGAACTTGAGGCCCCTTTCAACCTTACCTTGCTATGTTTCTATGTGTCTGTGCACCAATATATGTGCCCATACATAGAGTGATAAGTTGGCATTAAACCAACACCCCAGGTAACCTCTTTTCTTTCCAGAAAGATGCATCTCCGTAGAATTACAGCACATAAGATAATGGCTCTTATAAATCTTCAGTAGGAATATAAAAAGCATAATGAAATGTCTTAGCCATAAGTATGATGTAAATTATAATTTATCTTACTGCAACCAGTGATTCCCAGGGATTTATGGCAATATTTTAAAATCTGTTTCCTAATGAACAAGAGATTTTTCTCTTATAAAGGCTCTTCTTAGGCTGTCTTAGGAAATAAGGTGTTCAACAGAGAAATATCCCTTGTAAACTAGAATTCTACACTGAATAGAAGCTGATGGCTGCTTTACTTTCTTATGTTCAGTTATCTTGCCCCTAATGTAGAGATTAGGTAAATATAATTAAGAGTATTAGGTAAATAGAATCGATTTGCTACATGCCAATCAACATTACAGAAGGTAGTGTTTTGTTTGTGACCATAAACATGTTAATTTCAAAACTAGGCACCACAAATGACTACAAATCTGCTTTAACTACCTCTATTTCTTGTTATTTCACAATGGCTTTAACAACCTTTACACTCATTTCACTGAACCAGAAAACCTGATTAGGGGCACTAAGTGCATAGCAGTTCCTGAGAGCTGATTACAGGCATTTTGTGCAGTGATTGTCAAATCCTGCCTACTGCTAAAGTCTTTCTCATCTCCCTTCTTCAGAACACCAGCTCCCTACGTGTGGAAACCACTCCATTTTTGTCTGAAACACAAATGAACTGAATTTCCACTGATTTAATTCTCTGTGGTCCAAGCAAATTATGGTTCTTGCTAATGTCCTGACCCTGTGATTGTCTGTAAAATATGAAGTGCAGATTCCTCTGACAAATATTTACTGTGGTTTAAACATGACATGACATATTTAGAAGCCTTTTTTAAAACCATTTTTATAAGTTTGGTTTCATCATTTTGAACTGGATTTTTCCATAGCAGTATCACCACTACGCCTACTGCAATAACTCAAGTCTTAAAGCAGCCACCACCACACATCTAAAGAAAAACAAAACAAAAATCACACTTGTGCTGGTTTCAGGATAATTGGAATATTTTAATACAGAAAATTATACTATAGGCTGTAAAAAGGAAACAATGGTGATGTCTCCTTCACTCATAGGCTTGTTGAGATGTTTAAGAGCAAGTACTCAAAACAGATAATTCAGTCTCTGGGGCACAGAATCTTGGTCTAACAGCTTCTGGCTTTTTCTTCTGTCTGCTGAAGACCCCTCTCTGCCAAGTGATCTCACTAACCACTTTTCTTCTAACCCCCCTGGCCGATCCTCCAAACTCACCTTGCATGTAAGGCAAACCTTGGGATAAGGTATAGGGGTGGAGAGAAGGTGGAAGGGTGGTTGGGAGCCCCTCCTGCGGTTTCTGATTTCTGGGAGGGGTGGTTTCTGTATTAACTTTAACTTGTCTATGTCTGTAACTATTCTTGTCTATAGTGTATATCTCTGCTCATACATTGTGCTGAGATGTAAATAGAGCTTCAGTCCTTAACTTCCAGCCGGCTGAGTTCTAGTCTGGCTCATTTTACAAAGTGGGGGAGGGGGGCAGAGAACTCCAAAACCATCACAAAAAAAGTCCCAAAACATCCCAAAGACAACACAAAAAATTTTTAGTTCTTATGCTACTTTTTTTTTCCTCCTAGAGCTGAATTAAGTAGTTGACAAGAAAGATTGACCTTCCCAGTTGTATGGCTTTCAATTAAAAAGCCATTTAATCAATGACTTTTTTCTGCACAAATGCAGAGGAAACAGAATCAGTACAGCCAGGTGCACTTCACAACTCTAACGCTCTTGCACAGCTGATGGGCATAACTGTACATTGCATCATTGTTTGAATATCAATTCAAAGTAGTTGGATCAAACCCAATAAGAAGTGGCAAGGGCTTCTCCCTGTACATTTTCCTAGGGGTTTGGGGTTATTTGGGGTTTGGGTTTTGGGTTTTTTTTTTTTTGGGGGGGGGGGAAGGGAGGCGTTTGTTTAGCCTTTTTTTATATTAATTCAATAAATTGTAGAAAACCAATGGTTTATGATTTCCGTTTCACAATACACTAAGAAAGGATCCCAAGTAAACTAGGAAATGTTCCTTAACAATGAAATACTATCATGACCAACTACCAAAGCAACCTGGAATCCTTGAAGTGTCACAATGTCTAGGGGAAAAGTTTGCCTTTCCATATCCTCTAACTTGATTTCTGTATTTTATTGTTCCTTCCAAAAGACAAATCTTTTTATAATTATTGATATATAAGATTTTCATGTATAAATTCATACACAACATTTCTATAGAGTTTAGAATATCCTCAATGCTTTTCAATACATGAAAACCCAATTTAAGCCACCTGGCTTCATTTTGCCCATCCTAATGTAAATCCTAAACACACAGCTGCTCATACCTGTGTAACAGTGATAACAATCACAGAAGACTTGACTCTGATCATACTATAAACCAAAGATTTATCTGCTATGTATCAACTACTTCCACCCATTGCAGATAACCAACTTAAACCAAGCATGATTAAATGTCTGAAACCCAACTGGTTTTGAATTATTATCAAAATTATTTTTACTATGTTTTGCTGAATTTGCTGCATAAACACTACAAACACTGACAACCCAAAACAATCAGAGAATTAACGATTTTCTTAGGTCTTGCCTAGAAAATTATTCGTTCTGTTGCATCCAGATAATTGAATCAAGTTTTTGACAAATTACCTATTGTTTCTTTATCTCATTTTCCTAAAATAAAAGTGTTTTGTGTATTTTAGTGTGTGTTGGTTTGAGGTTAATTGGAATATTTTAATAGAGAAAATTACAGGTTGTGAAAAGAAAACAATGGTGCTGTCTACTTCACTCTTAGGCTTACCAAGATGTTTAAGAACAAGTACTCAAAACATAGATAACAGTCTCTCAGGCTTTTAGTAGTCTCTGGGGCACAGCGTCTCGGGCCGTCTAGCTTCTGGCTTCTCCTCTCTGCCAAGTGATCTCACTAAACACTTCCCTTCTAACCCCCCTGACCAATCCTNGGAATATTTTAATAGAGAAAATTACAGGTTGTGAAAAGAAAACAATGGTGCTGTCTACTTCACTCTTAGGCTTACCAAGATGTTTAAGAACAAGTACTCAAAACATAGATAACAGTCTCTCAGGCTTTTAGTAGTCTCTGGGGCACAGCGTCTCGGGCCGTCTAGCTTCTGGCTTCTCCTCTCTCCCAAGTGATCTCACTAAACACTTCCCTTCTAACCCCCCTGACCAATCCTCCAAGCTCACCTTGCATGTAAGGCAAACCTTGATGTAAGGTATAGGGGTGGGGAGAAGGTGGAAGGGTGGTTGGGAGCCCCTCCTGGGATCTCTGATTTCTGGGAGGGGAGTTGTGTTTCTGTATTACCTTTAACTTGTCTATTTCTCTAACTATTCCTGTCTATAGTGTTTATCTCTGCTTGTACATTGTGCTGAGCTGTAAACAAAGCTTCAGTCCTTAACTTCCAGCCAGCGGAGTTCTAGTCTGGGTCATTTTACAAAACAGAGGGGGGGCAGGGAACTCCCAAACCATCACATAATGTAACAAATTTCATGCAGATAGCAAAGCAATTTAAAATTATTGGCACTTATTAGTTAACCGTCACTCATTTCATTCTTCATTATACTTGCAATTTTAAAACAGGCATAACCAAATTAAATTTTAAAAACAAATGAAAAAAGATTAGTTATAGTTTGTAGGGTTTTAGTTTGAGTTTTGTTTGGTTTGTGGCTTGTAGGGTTTTTTTGTTGTTTGTTAAATCTGTACCACAGTTTGGAAAACTTTTTTCTCTGGTAATTCCCTCAAGTAACTTTTCACCAAAAAAAAATTTTTACAAACCACAGGATTATTGGGAAGTAGGAGGACATGGTAGAGAGAGTCAGAGAAAACAGAAGTAGTTTCTTTCAGAAGAACTATGTTTATTTGAGGAGCTGGCCTACCACAAACACCCATAGAGCTGTGCAGATACACTAGCTCCAGTAGCACCAACTGCATGAAACCAAATGCTCAACGAAAAACACTGAAAAGCCTTCATACAGCTTCAATAACCAATTCATATTTTTTCAACTAATTTTTAATTAATATCTTTCATCTCTCAACACACTTCTGCTTTATACAGACACTGCCCAAGTATTTCAGTCAGACCAACTGTGCTCAGGATGAAGTCAGTCTTGCACTACACTTAGCTATGAAATACAGCAACATTCCTGTTCTGTGTTTTTTTACAACATTCCTGAGATGTTCCTGGGCAGGGCTAGTGAGTTTGTACTGAAAGCATCAAATTCAGGCAAACTAGAACAGCAGTAGTAGGTGGAGTGACAGAGCTAGTCCTAGCTTCCTGCTAGGAAACACTTTTCAGCACTGTTTGTGGTAATGGAGAGGAGACAAAAAGGAAAGATTAAACAATTGGTCCTATAAGATGTATTTAGACATATTTACGTTGCCCAGAAGTTATTCTTGGTAGGGAAATTACTACAGTTGGGAAAGAAATATGCTCAGTGCAAAAAAAAAAAATCCTTTCCAAGGAGTTTTACCTTTGCAACTGGAGAGGGCATCTAGGAGAGACAAAGATTTTCTTAAATTGCCGTCTGTCATGTTTACTGCAATAATGAAGACTAACTCTGGCCATCTCTTTCAACAGGCATGAACTCACAGAATGATACTACTTTCCAATTTTATGTGGTTCCTCAGAACTGCCCCCAGAGTCAGCTAAAGCTCTAAGCCAGGTTTTTGTGGCAAGGAATTCAGAAAAATGCAGACAGAGGAAGTGGGAGGAGGCAGGAAGATGAGAGCTGAGAAGAGAGGAAAGAGGAACTGTTTGCAAAGGAGAATTTAAAACTGAAAGCAAATAAAAATAATATATTAAGCTCTTAGGGAGTAAGAGAGTCATATTTAGCAAAGAAAACCTGATTTTTAAACTTCCTTAAAAGTTTATCACTTATATTGTTTGAATGCTTATGTCTGACACTGCAGAAACCCACACAAGGCATTGCACAAGAGTTTCTGGACTTGGAAACTATAGAAATCTTTCTTAAGATCGTTATAACAACATACTGAAAATTTTAACTTACTGCATTGTATTTCTACTACAGACTGCAGAAGATTAAGTATTTATAGTTTCTAACTGTCTATTGTAGTGCTTATCAACATTTCTGCTATAAATCTCACTGGATAGCATTCATGGAATCAGTGTGTATTAAACAGATGATAATGAATAAAAACAAAAGTTAAGAAATCTTGAGCAATTAAATGACAATCACCTGCTTGCTATGCTACCTAATTAAATTTCCTAAAATATCTTACCTCCTGATATCATTTAGGTGTTTCACAGCGTATGTAAATGTTCAAGTTAATGTACTCTTCAGCAACTAGCAGGACAGACAGGTCGGGGAAAGAAGCCTGTTTATATTACACAGCTTCCAACACTAATGACTTGTTAGTAATAATAAATATGCTAAATAGAATTTTTTAATTATTATTCTCTAGCTTGGTAAAGTGATGCTAATTTATGGTTCTCCAAACACATATTGCAATAAGCAATGTGTTCTTGCCCTACATAAGGGAAAGCTTCATCTGTGGTCCCTGAACTACCAGTAGATTACTGGCATTTATTTGTGTTACTTTGCCTTTGGTGGCCACAAGAGTAACTGATACACTCCTGTGCAAGTACATTTGTTGAAAACTCCAGCTTCATGAGTATGCCTATATTTAAGTATTAAGTTAAGCATGTTAGGAGCTGCCACTATTTTCTCATTCCACTCCCACCTATCCCACACCAGTCCTATTGATTAGAACTGAGCTATTCCAATCCCACCTGCCCAGTACCCCTTTATAGGCAGCAGTTACGTGTGTCTCAGGAAGATCTTTAAGTCTTTGCATTTTCTGCCAAATTTTAATCCACAAGTCCTGTGGGACAAGGACAATTATTCACCACAAGCTTGTCACATCTAGATGAGACTTTTTAATACTGTGACAATTATTTAACCACCAACTATGTCAACCAGCAATGCAGCCATCTTGACTCCTTACTCAAGGCTGGAAATGCCAAGCCTGCAATTAATATGCTTCCAGAAGTGAAAAACCAGCACACCCTAGACTCATTTGTGTTTCCTAAATCATGAACAGTACTCATATAGGGCACATTATTATGCCTTGCTCTATTTTCAATCCCTTGTAGAATAGCAGAAATTAAAATCTAGATTTTCACTGTCTTACAAGATTCTTCATTCTTTTAGTTGTATAGATGCAGTAAGTCTGGCAAGACAATTCCCCTAGTAGATTAAGAAGCCTCAGAGGCTATTACTCAGATTAAGCAAGAGCTCTTACCGTAAGCTGCTTATTCTCAATGTTTCCATCTTCTCCTCTATCCACATGATTAAACAATAAGTATATTTTGTCTTTCAGTACATCTGTCAGTTCAGGGCCCATCACTTATTTCTGACATTGTCCAGTATGAAAAGCCTTAGTATCTGCCCTTTGTATAGACAGTGTATTTTGTCCACTTTTTGAGCATTGTAGAAAACTGTCATACTCAGTGATGCCTGTTACTTCATAAGTTGCTTGTAAAAATGACATTCACTGCCACCATCTTTCAGTACAAAAGGTCCCTAACAGGTACCAAGCAATCCCATTAATTAAATTACGAGTGACACTAGGAGAGTTTATTCAGTCAAACAAAATATCCTACCTTAACATTCCCCCCCCCCCAATATTCTTCTGAAGCATAACATGACTATCAATCTGTCATTTTTAAGGTAGTCTGCTGCCATGGTAAATAGGCATAAACCCATCAAGAAACCTGCAATACCTCCCCCAAAAAGGCTAGACTTAGAGAACACTACTACAAATTCCACTGAAATCAGACACTGCAGTAGCTCAGACAATGAATAAAATAAAATATTCGAAGTGTGATGCATTTCTATTTTTCCCTTTTGTAACTGGATTCTCAGCAGCTAAATCAGAGAACTAAACAAGAACTTTGTACTACAAAAAGCTGAACCTAGGAAATGTCTAATTTTTATATGTCCCAATGACTCCAGAAGAATACTTATTTTCCACTTGGAACTTGTTTAGCTGACATCAGTAAATTTTTTGATTTTTCTGTTGTTAATCAGTAATTTTTTATACTGCTGGTGTTCATTAAAGTGCAACAATGAACTTGAGACATTAGGATGTGTCAGAATTCTGAAACTTTTAACAACTTCAAAAAAAAAAAAAAAACTTTCTTCTGGTTGACTTTACCAAACCTTACCAGGTTCAGTCTACCAGACTGTGGAGAGTTTTTTTTGACCTGATGATTAGGATCAGGCTGAAAATAAATTACAGACCTGAGGGAGATCCAAATATATTTGCTACAGCAAATAAAGCTCCCAGTAAATGTAATGTGCCTACTCCCCATTATTGCACTGTCTCCAGGAAGGCTTCATCCTCCCCTGCTGTCAGTAAATGAGCAGAGCCACAGCAGTTTTCAACAAAAGGAATGGGGGAAGTAGGAGGAAAAAAAGGTAAACCCCACTCCACTGAAAAAAATCAAACCCAGACCTTAATATTTGGATGTAATTTGTTGGACACATCTTAAGCATTTAACTAAACCAGCTGAAAAAAACCACAACAAAACCACCAAAAAACACACCAACCAGCCACAGAAAACTAACACAGCAGAAACAGCAACTTCTATTGTGAAGTGTCAGGTCAGGACAGCACATGAACTTTCCTCTGCAGAAAAGTTACAGCAATCAATCCTAACCAGAATACAAAATATTTCAGTTCTCTGAGACCTTTTGATAATGGAGGTGAATATGAGGGGACATAGCAACTGTGCCTTTTCTCCAAGGTTATCATGCCTAAGGAAACAGCATCCTAGGTTGCGTAGAGCTTGTTTACAAACTGTAACAATTAAAAGTTCACCTCTTGTCAGCTCAAGGAGCAAAATATCTAACAAAACAATAATCTATTAGAAAAGCTGAAGAAAATGGGCCTTAGGCAGCTGTTATCTAACAAGAAACAGTAACATTCCAGACTTCCTTGACATAATGCACCAAAAGGAAATGAATGGACAAAAACCAACCAAACAAAAAGAATCAAAATCTATTCCTGAAATCTGTAGCAGTGCTAGCATTCAATATTATATCTAAATACTGTCTTTGGGCTAAGGGAGAAATTGCAAACAGCTTTTGCTGATTAAAAAGTGGCAGGGTCCCTTTCCTCCAGTTACTCGTGATACAGAGGTTGTGTCTAATTCCAGCACACTGCATTCCAGATTAAAGCACAGTCATTTGGCTTCTTGCTGAGGAAATATATTGTTAGGCTAAGACCTCATGTTCAGGATCATGTTGCATATGCAAATAATAATGCATATTCACTAGATATGCAAATAAGAACAAGTGGAAAAAAAAAATCAGTTTAATCCAAAACCCTAAAATCTCCAGGCTTAAGTTCTGCATATATGGGTGCTTGTCTGTTGCTGCAACTTTGGCATGTTTCATGATAAACTACAAATCAGCCACATACACAATCTTCCTTTGTAACTAGATCTTACCAACATTAAAAGTAAAAACATTTGTTGTAAGGATTTACTCTTCTAATTGTCATTCGAAGACTTATCTAACATCTCGGAATTTGCCAGTCTATTCTGGTCACTTCAGGGAGATGCTCAAGAACACCAGTTTTCCTTTCTAATCCCTCACTAAAAGGAATGAGCTGCCAATACAGCAGATCCAGTTATTTAGTTTTGAATGATTTTCTGAAGAGTTATGCAGCAAAAAACTCCCTTGAGGACTGATCAGCTGAACAGGGACATGAAGTCTATAATAATCTATGGCACCTAATAATAAATGAAAAATTCGTATGAAAACCTTTACTGCAGTGCATATGCCTATTCATCTAGAAAATAACTTAATTTAGCTGTGATAGTTTGAATTAATTGTTCACTTGGAAATTTGTGACCTTCTCCACTTAGTTCAGAAACTACCCTCTGCTCTGATAGAGCCCTGGAAGTAAAAGGGCAGAGATAAAGTAACTTTCATTCAAACCACTCATGTACTTTTCTCCAAACTGTATAGAAGAATCTTTGTATTACAGAAATGGGAGGATTTAAGTTGTGTTTTAACTGAACTGACTGTGATGGTTTGGGAGTTCCCCACCCCTCCACACACTTTGTGAAATGACCCAGACTAGAACTCAGCTGGCTGGAAGTTAAGGACTGAAGATCTATTTACAGCTCAGCACAATGTACAAGCAGAGATATACACTATAGACAGGAATAGTTACAGAAATACCCAAGTTAAAGGTAATACAGAAACAGAACAGCCCTCCCAGAAATCAGAGACCCCAGGAGGGGCTCCCAACCACCCTTCCACCTTCTCCCCACCCCTATACCTTACCCCAAGGTTTCCCTTATGCATAAGGTAAATTAGGAGGGTCAGCCAGGGGGGTTAGAAGGGAAGTGGGTAGTGAAAAAATTTATCAGCAGAGGTGCCAGAAGCTGCTAGACCACCCAAGCTGCTCTCCCAGCAAGAGACAGACTGACTTATCTATATCTTGGTTATTATTCCCAAACAATTTTTTTAGCAAGCGTATGAGTGAAGTAGACATCACGACGTTATCCTTTCTCAGCCTATAGTGTAATTTTCTCTATTAAAATATTCTAATTAGCCTCAAACCAGCACACTGACACTGTTTTTTTCATATGATCAAGAGTTAGGATTTTGCCACATACATGATTTCAGCAGCCACACAAGTTTCTACAGTAAAACAACTTCTCATGCAACCATGGATTTATTAATCTTTCAGAGGTGCTGTTTTCAGCATCAAACAAGTTTTCACCATGCCATATATTTTCCTGAGGATCTTCCCATGTTTTATGCTGCCATATATCACTGCTATGTCTGTATGTATGATGACTATGTTTATAGTCTCTTCAGATCCTATGATCATAAATGGGCATCCAGTCCTTGGTTAATATTTAATATTTCTTTGATTAACTGCCTTTAAGGAAATTACATCAGGAGGCTTAAAAGACAACGTTGTATTTAAATATTTATAAATAAAGGTCTGGTAAAATTATAAGCCTGAAACTGTTCAGCGCTCAATATTTCTTTCCTTGTCTGAGTTCTGCAGTTCATTCTTGTTGCTAGATTTTAGACACTTCATACATTCAAACACAAATGGTTGTCAGACCTTGTTCACTGGGTCAGAGATTGCCATCGTTCTCTCCAGCATGGATATCATTTGAAAAACTGTAGCGACTAAAACAGATGAACACCAACTACAATAATTTAGGAAGTGCTACAGATTGGGGACAGAGTGGCTGGAGAGTAGCCAGGCAGAAAGGGCCCTGGGTGTACTGGGACATAGTAGCTGAACATGAGCCTGCAGTGTGCCCAGGTGGCCAGGAGAGCCTATGGCATCCTGGTCTGTATAAGGAACAGTGTGGCCAGTAGGACAAGGGAGTTTACTCTGCCCCTGTACTAGGCATTGGTCAGGTCACACCTGGAGTGCTGTGTCCAGTTCTGGGCCTCTCAATTCAAGAGAGATGTTGAGGTACTGGGATGCGTCCAGAGAAGGGCACCAAGGTTGGTGAGGAGCCTGGAGCACACCCCTGCAAGGAGAGGCTGAGGGAGCTGGGGTGGTTTAGCCTGGAGAAGAGGAGGTTCAGGGGTGACCTCACTGCTGTCTACAACTGCCTGAAAGGAAGGTTGTAGGCAGGTGGGGTTGTGGTCTCCTCTTCCAAGCAACCAGCAACAGAACGAGGGGAACGCAGCCTTGAGTTGTGCCAGGAGAAGTATGGGCTGGATGTTAGGAAGAAGTTCTTCACAGAGCGAGTGATTGGCATTGGAATGGGCTGCCCAGGGAGGTGGTGGAGTCACTGTCCCTGGAGGTGTTCAAGAAAAGACTGGATGAGGCACTTAGTGCCATGCTCTAGTTGATTGGCTAGGGCTCAGTGATAGGGTGGACTGGATGATCTTGGAGGTATCTTCCAATCTGCTTAATTCTATTTTGATAAAAATACTTAGACTTTAATTTTCAGACCTACAAGTGCTTGTCAGTAACCTTTGACTCATGTAGAGTTACAGACAGCTATTTTGAAATGTATGAGGAAACCAATGAAAATCAGGAACTGGGAGAAAGCAACACCAACTAAATATATAATTATTATTTTACTTCCCATTCTTGTGCTAGCCTGGAACACAGATCTGAAGAGAAACTAAGTTAAACCCAGTATTTGTCTAGTAAATAACATTCAGTGTAGGTTATTTGCCTGAATGTCTCATTTCCAGAATGAGAAATTCAACAGGAAATTTGTGGGTAAGAACCACAAATGGTTTGGTTTGGTCTTGCATTAAAATTGTACTAGAGCTCAATCCTTTCCCATACCTCCCAGAATAATCAATAGCAAACACAAATTACCTTCAAGCACTGCATCAGTCTTTTTTTAGTTTGTTTGAATGCTTTGCTTGATGCACTTAGTAAAATTCAATAGAAGAGGATCTTGTCTGAATGTTTTCCCAACATGAATTTATAGAAACAAGGAAAGAGATGGATTTTATCTGAAGGGATCCAAAGTGCATTGTTTCAACACTGTGTCCAGATGTGTCTACCAGAACCTCTCCTGCTGCAGGGCTGACTGGCAGTTAGATGAAAGGCAAGTACAGACTTTTTGTTTAAAGGTTGGATAGTCCAAGTCAGCTATTAGATATCATCAGAGTTTAGACGTTGAGTTTGAAGGACATTTGGGTTTATCTTTCCCCAAAATCCATTTCTCCTTTGTATCAGCAGATCAAATCAAGTTGTCTTTCCATTCCCTAGGTTTCTGCTCACCTGGAAGAGCAGAGCTATTGATCCCAGCTACAGTAGGGCTCTTTTTCTTACCACAGTGAGGCTCCCTGGTCTCTAAATATGCCATTGCCAACAGATAAACCTGTCAAAACCATCACAGTCTTCCCAAAGGAAAACAAAAGATCACAGACAAAAGCTAGCTGACTGCACATATACTGCAACATAAACAACACAGGACTTTATTCCTGTAGCTCACATTTCCAACAGGTGCTTATTAAACAGGTTTAGTGCACACCATTGAATATTTGGAACCAAAGCAAGTTCCTTGAACTCAGAAAAACAGATGGCTGTGGAAGCTGCTCTTCATATGCCATATGTATGCAAATGTGTTGCATTATATACCATTAGAATTTTTCTACCCTCAGCACATCCTCTTTCTTACTTCAATACAGGATTAAAACATTGAAAATTCCTGGTTTTCTTCCTCTTGCTAAAAGCAGGAATGCAAACTCCACACGAACTTTGAGGTCTCCTACTGTCCCTCGAATCCCCTTCAGAAATGAAATCTGTAAGACCATAAGCTAGAACCCAAATATGCCTCAGAGCTTTTCTTTTGTTCCCCACACCATGCTTATTGTGTTTCTAATGTGAACATGACAAAACAATAAAGCTCCAAACCATCACCAGCTGGCCAGATTTATTCAGCTAGAACAGTAAATTTTAGTTCATGTATTAACACATCAGCATTTACCAGCTTTTTTCCCTCTTCTCCACTCACGAGATCCTACTAACATTTACTATTAAATTGGAAATCATATAAATTCACTTCTAAAACATGACATGGAATTAAAAAGTTGCAAAAGGAGTACAGTTCTTGTGTACAGTGATTCTAACACCACCTTAGTTACTATTATGTCCAAGATAGAGAAGGCTTCATAGTATTTATAGCCACCCTGTTTTAACCTCCCACACAAGCACACCCACAGCTTCAGACTTCATTTGTAGACCAGTGGTTTGCTCTTGTGAGAGCATACTGGCAGGATTTCTAATCACCGATATAGGTAAACTATTTGTCACAATCAACAAAAAATACATTATCATACTTTAGATGATCAACAAATGTTTGATGTAGGGCCTTAAATTGTTTGGGCTCACCAAATAAGAAAAACATACCTTTTTTTCCCCTTTCTGTGAGAGATGAAGATAAGGGAGAAGAAAGGGGAGGCATTACCATTATTCTTGGCTCAGGGTCAGAAGGGTCTGGTTTAGTCTGCTTAGTGCAGAGGAGAGCAGGAAACTACTTAAAGCCAAATGAGACAATATTGGCATAGATTTTGGTTACTTTCTACCTGGTGGTGTGGGCTGTAGAAGCACCACATATTCACATGACAAGATTCTTTTGGTCTCCTTGAGACTATGAAGAATTGGTAGCATGCAACAGTGTGCAACCATTCTATTTTGAAATAAGCCAAAGACAAAAAAATGTAGCAACTAATATGTGACATTCAGCATTACAATAAGAAAATAATGCTAAAGATCAGTATATACTTGATACTAGACTGCTACATCTATACTCAGCCACCCCAAGCACAAATACAGGCTGAGTGGTGAATGACTGGAGAGCAACCCTGAGGAAAAGGACCTGGAGGTTTGGGGCGATGAAAAGCTCAACATGAGCCTGCATTGTGCACATGCAGCCCAGACAGCAACAGAGTCCAGGGCTGCATCAAGAGCAGCATGGCCAGTAGGGCAAGGGAGGGGATTCTGCCCCTTTACTCTGCTTGTCAGACCCCACCTGGAGTACTGTGTGCAGTTCTGGAGCCCCCAGCACAGGAAGGACATGGAAGTGTTGGAGCGGGTCCAGAGGAGAGCCATGAGGACGATCAGAGGGCTGCAGCAGCTCTGCTATGAGGACAGGCAACAAGAGTTGGGGCTCTGCAGCCTGGAGAAGAGAAGACTTCCAGGAGACCTTAGGGTAGCCTTCCAGTATCTGAAGGGGGCCTACAGGAAAGCTGGCAAAGGACTATTGACAAGGTCTTGCAATGACAGCACAATGGGTTTAAACTGGCAGAGGGGTGATTTCGACTGGATGTTAGGAGGAAGTTCTTTTCAGTGAGGGTGGTAAGACACTGGCACAGGTTGCCCATGGAGGTTGTGGTTGCTCCCTCCATGGAGGTGTTCAAGGCCAGGTTGGATGAGGCCTTGAATGACTTGTACTAGTAGGAGGTGTCCCTGCCTATGGCAGGGGGTTGGAACTAGACGATCCTTAAGGTCCCTTCCAACCTTACCATTCTATAAATAAAATGTGGCTTTACATTATTAGTCATATGAAGAAATATTTGTACTCCTGGTCTCATTCTACAAACAAAAGGAACTATAATGTATTAAATAGTATTCACACACATTTGTCTGTAGTAGCCCTGCTTAGCATAATATATTCTCTTACATAGTATGTGAAAATTTGCCATAAAATTATGCTTTGAAGACTCTTGCCTCTATTTATTATATCACCCCCTATTCAATTAGATTCAATTAAATTCTTCAAATACCTAGTGAAAACATGTTGATCTAATAAAGATGTACCACTATCTTGTACACCACTTAGTGGTGTCACAGCCTGCACGCTGCAGCAAGTATGCAAGATACAGATGAGAGCAAGAGTGGAAAAGAGAGAAAGACAAAACACAAAAATGATGCACAGTGTTGAAATGCTTTCCAGAACTATCTTGACAAACACTAGTGACACAAATAAAGTGCAATTACATTACCTGATCAAGACAGGACAATGCAAATTCCAACACCTCAAAATTCATTGACTGTATATATGGATTGAGTGGCTCAAGCAGGATGAGATTTAAACAGGTTTTAGAATTGGAATATAAAAAACATTCTCTCAGCCTCCAGGCTAAAGGACTGTTTTAAGACAATAGAAAGGGGAAAGGAGGAGAAAAACAAAAGTCCCATTGGAATGAGCAGTCTTGTGGTTTGCTGTGGGAAGATTCTCCACTGTAAGCACAATACACAACAGGACAAACTATTAGATTTTGAAGAACCAGTTCATTATTACCATAGCTTTAAGCCAGCACTACTCTTATATAACCCTTGACAGGAGCAATTTGCTCAGCTCTGTACAAATCAGAAGTAAGTCTTTGTTCTGTAGATCTGTACTGCATAGTTCTGCTGCTGTGAAACCATGTAAATGTTCTGCAAGAGCAAAATTACAAAATTCTGATCTGGTGGGATTAGGATGTCAGTACACATAAAGCAAAGACACAGACGAGGAAGGCAAAAAGCTTCAAGAATAGGAGACTCAAGAGATCACCAAGAAAACTGAAAAAAATTTCAAAACATCCAATGAAAGTTAAGTCTGACAATCACAATAAAATCTGAATAAGAATTATTTTGAACAAAGCCTCAAACAAAAGGAGAAGCAGATTTTTTTTTAAGAGAAAGCAATTTCTGTTCATTACTACCATAGATAAAGAAAAAAAATCACTACATATACTAAAGAAGACACTTGAGAAAGAGCAATTCCAAGGCATTAGGATTATTATTAAATGAATTAATGGGCAATACAGGGCATAACTTCTTGTTAAAGTCATGAAGAAGTCAAAGATGTCACAAAGACAAGGGAGACTGAAAGAAGCAAAAAGTTAAAGCAAATAGAGCTGGAATTTCCAAAGGTAAAATCAAGTGATACTGAGATGGCTCCAGGTACTGCTGTCTTCAGCTCCTCTGCCAGGAGAAACTACCCCCATCACATCAGCAGCATGCATGTCTCAGCCACCACGGCCAGTCTGGCGCTTTCACACAAACTGTCAGAAAAAGCTGCCAGAGCAAACGGGTGCTTTGCCTGGAGACATATTTAATGCTGCCAGTTTTGATCTCCTGGCTGTAACCTCAGCTGACAGGCTAGGCAAGCAGATAGAAATAATTATGTCTTAACCTCTCATTGCTAAACTTGCTGTAGTTCATTGGTCCAGGTCCTTTTTTTTCCTCCCAAGGAACACCCAAATCACAAAACACAAAGTGAAATTCTGCCTTCGTAAAAAAACAGGTGCAAGTGCAAGGACTACAGAGGAAAATTTCAGTTCTGCCAAGGCTACAATTATAGCATAAAAAAAACTAAGCACATGACAAAAGAGAAGAGAAATTACAAAGAAAATTATCCAATAAATCTTCCACACTTATTGTCAAAAAAAATTAAGTGCAATTATATGACAAAGACATTTTTTCATCCAAAGTTCTATATATGAAAGACACAAATGCAGTAAAGGTTTAAGAAGTTGAAAGTTAACAGAAGAAATATTTCAGTTTTTAACTTGCCCTCCATAATTCAATGTTTAATTTTTTGGCAGAACTACAGTGCCTTTGGAGTTATCATTAAAGACATGAGAGAAGGTAAACAGAAAAACAAAGAGATACACTGCACCTCACTTCCCAATCCATCATAAAACATAAGATCTGAGCAAAGATTAGTGGCTTTTCATCAGCAGACAGCATATATTCTACTTAGTCAAGTCTTCATTTCAGAAACAATTGAGTGTCACAATAGCCAAAATGAAAAGCTTTGTCTCCAAGGCTGCCTATATACAGAGTAGCTCTAAGAAAAGGCTCCCTTTAACAGCCTCAAATTGCTCTGCACAACAGTGTAATTAGTCTCAGCACAGCATAATCAAACACATAAATGATTTTGTGACCCAGAAACATTGACAGAGCCCAGGTAATGAGGGCAAATATCACTGTAATCTTGTTGTTAGAATCATAGAATGGTAAGGTTGGAAGGGAGCTCAAGGATCATCTAGTTCCAAACCCCTGCCATTGGCAGGGACACCTCCCAGTAGTACAGGTCACTCAAGGTCTCCTCCAGCCTGGCCTTCAACACCTCCAGGGAGGCAGCAGCCACAACTTCCCTGGGTAACCTGTTCCAGTGCCTCACCACCCTCACTGGAAAGAACTTCCTCCTAACATCCAGTCTAAATCTCCCCTCTGCCAGTTTAAACCCATTGCCCCTTGTCCTGTCATCTTGTAAATAGTCCCTCCCCAGCCTTCCTGTAGCCCCCTTCAGATACTGGAAGGCTATTATCAGGTCTCCTCGAAGCCTTCTGTTGTTCAGGCTGCAGAGGCCCAACTCTCTCAGCCTGTCCTCATAGCAGAGCTGCTCCAGCCCTCTAATCATCTTCATGGCCCTCTTCTGGACCCGCTCCAACAATGTCCTTCAGTGCTGAGGGCTCCAGAACTGCACACAGTACTCCAGGTGGGGTCTGACAAGAGCACAGGGGCAGAATCCCCTCCCTTGCCCTGCTGGCCATGCTGTTCTTGATGAAGCCCAGGATTTGGTTGGCTGTCTGGGCTGTGTGCACACACTGCATGCAGCCCACTGCACCCGCACTGTATGCAGCACACTGTATATAGTTAAGCAATATGGGGTTTTTTACTTCAACTCCAGCCATAGCAGAGATATTTAGAGAGACTGGAATAGACTTCAAGCCAGTGTTGGAAAAAAGAAATTACGTCTTTTTTGTTCACAAACCTTCCATACTAAACTGTTATTTTCACTCTGTCTCATTTTCATTAACTTCACTGCTGCATTTTACAGAAACATGTTTCACCACAAAACAATCTCTCAGAACTTGCTACCATGTTACCTGTGACTTTCTTGTGGGTGATAGCTCTCACTGATTTCCTTAAAATCCCCCACACTTTTCAAGAAAAAGTGCTTTTCATCAGGTAGGTAAGAATGCCAGGAGGCCTGCATGGATGGA
>VWZE01012538.1:44104-62389 GCA_013396675.1 Eubucco bourcierii | reverse complement strand
CTGCAGAAGAGAAGGCTTCCAGGAGACCTTTGAGTAGCCTTCCAGTATCTGAAGGGGGGGGGCCTACAGGAAGGCTGGGGAGGGACTATTGACAAGGTCTTGCAATGACAGGACAAGGGGCAATGGGTTTGAACTGGCAGAGGGGAGATTGAAAGTGGGTGTTAGGAGGAAGTTGTTTGCAGTGAGGGTGGTGAGACAGTGACACAGGTTGCCCAGGGAGGTTGTGGCTGCTCCTTCCTTGGAGGTGTTCAAGGCCAGGCTGGATGAGGCCTTGATTGACCTGTCCTAGTGGGAGGTGTCCCTGCCTGTGGCAGGGGGTTGGAACTGGATAATTTTTGAGGTCACTTCCAACTTTATCATTCTATGATTCTATGATTCTATAAGATGTTCAGCATCTCTCAGGATATTCAGAGTTATACTAATAAATACTTAAGACCAAATGAACACACTTTAATCCTCCAATTCTTGAAAGAAATAGTAACCTTGATGTTCTGACCAGAGTTATGTTCTCCTGTACTGTATTAAGATCTGATCTGCAGAGAACAGCAGGGTAACTCTGGGTATGTGTTCTCAGAGTCAATGTCTGTGCACTGGAATGATGAGAAGAATTTTTTTTGAATATTCATGCAGATTGTTGTGGATTTGATGGGGAAATGTGTCATCAAGGGAACATGTTTTGTACTCCTGATCCGTAAAGGGAGAAATACAGAATTATCTTAAGGTCATTGTGTTTTCCTGAGCTTATTCTGCTTGTTTTGGCTTACCTAGGGATTGAACACCTACTTTGTCATGTGGAGAAGATTATAGAGAAGCCTGAGGTTGAAATTTGTAAAGCCACGTGGAACATCACCTTGACTCCCCTGACTTACCATTGTTTCCACAACATGGCATCATGAGCAGTGGTTCTCATGGTGGGCTGTGGGCTACCATGCACCGCTGTGCCAGCACATCCACACAACATCCACCCAGTCAGTGCAGCCTGCACTGTGTCTCCTCTCACTTTTCTGTACAAGGCTGCAAAGCAGAGGAAGCTTTGCTTTTGTCTTATGCTCCACTCACATGCAGATGTGTCTTAGAAAAATTACAGTTGACTCAGGAGAAATAGAGAGTTCTGTGCTCACAGGAATATCTGCAGCAGAGTTCCTTAATGAAACATTGCTCTGCACATAATTACAGGTCACTGAGCTAGCAGAAATAGTCTAATCTAGGTAACCTTTTAGATACTTCAGGTGACTATCAGAGTATAAAAATCATGGCTCAGAAATCAGACATCATTAGATCTCCCTCATCCACCTCATCAGGAAGCCTACTCATCCATAGAGAGAAATGTTTTGAGGAGAAAATCTGCTTCCTAGCTGACATGAAGCCATAATTATATCTCTGAGGGTTTGCATTCCTACAACTAAGAGTAAACCTACAGCTGTGGGCTGCCACATGGGTTGGGGTGTGCAGCTACCTCTGAGTGTACTATGACTGTGAAGAGGCTCAGCACAGGAGCCAGATCACAGACATGCCTGCAGCTTGTTCCTTCTCTCCTTCAATCTATAAACATGCTGAAGTCACTGAAGTGAGTTCCTAGAATCATAGAATGGTAAGGTTGGAAGGGACCTCAAGGATCATCCAGTTCCAATCCCTTGCCATATGCAGGACACCTCCCACTGCCACAGGTCATTCAAGGCCTTCTCCAACCTGGCCTTGAACACCTCCAAGGAGAGAGTAGCCACAACCTCCCTGGGCAACCTGTGCCAGTGTCTCTCCACCCTCACTGCAAACAACTTCCTCCTAACATCCCGTTTCAATCTCCCCTCTGCCAGTTCAAACCCATTGCCCCATGTCTTGTCATTGCAAGACCTTGTCAATAGTGTCTCCCCTGCCTTCCTGTAGACCCCCTGCAGATACTGGAAGGCTACTGTAAGATCTCCTGGAGACCTTCTCTTCTCCAGGCTGCAGAGCCCCAACTCTCTCAGCCTGTCCTTATAGCAGAGCTGCTGCAGCCCTCTGAGCATCTTTGTAGCCTCCTCTGGACCCACTCCAACAGTTCCATGTCCTTCCTGTGCTGGGGGCTCCAACTTCATTTCCAGTCTCTGCCATCTCACTACACCATCAACAAGAAAGTCCAGTACCGTCTGAAAAGACACCTCTGTATAAGAGCTTGGAGCTCATTTCATAGGTTACCCTTCTGTTAGACAATGGCTTATTTACAAGGTCTCTCTCTGTATTCTTTCTTTTTAAAACACTTCGAAAGTTTTGAGGGTTTTTTTTTTCCCCCTCTTTCATAAGCATGATCAGGAATGAAGAAAGTGTTTTGGTAACTGTTTCCACGATGTCTCCATGATAAAGAAGTAATGGCATAATGTAAATAGAGCACTACCTTTTTATTTTTATTATTTTTGTAAGGTAATTATTATGTTACCTTGGGTCGAGGCAATGCCAGGCACCAATCCAGGCTGGGCAGTGCCTGCCTGGAGAGCAGCCCTGAAGAGAGGGACTTGGGGGTATTGGTGGGCAAGAAACTCAACATGAGCCAGCAGTGTGCAATTGCAGCCCAGAAAGCCAACCAGAACCTGGGCTGCAGCAGGAGAAGTGTGACCAGCAGGGCCAGGGAGGTGATTCTCCCCCTCTGCTCCACTCTGCTGAGACCCCACCTGGAGTACTGCATCCAGTTCTGGAGCCCCTGGGACAAGAGGGATGTGGAGATGCTGGAGTGTGTCCAGAGCAGGACCACAAGGATGCTCAGAGGGCTGGAGCTGCTCTGCTGTGAGGACTGAAAGAGTTGGGGCTGTGCAGTCTGGAGAAGAGGAGGCTCCCAGATGACCTTCTTGTGGTCTTCCGGGATCTGAAGTGGGCTACAAAAAAATCTGGGGAGGGACTTTTTAGGCTCTCAGGTAGTGAGAGGATTGGGGGAAATGGAGCAAAGCTGGAGGTGGGGAGATTGAGCCTGGAGGTGAGGAGGAAGTTGTTCAGCATGAGAGTGGTGAGAACCTGGCAGGGGTTGCCCAGTAAGGTGGTTGAGGCCCCATCCCTGGATGTATTTAAGACCAGGCTGGATGAGGCTGTGGGCAGCCTGATGTAGGGTAGGGTGTCCGTGCCCATGGCAGGGGGGTTGGAGCTGGATGCTCCTTGTGGTCCCTTCCAACCCTGACTGATTCTATGATGCTATTTAAATGGAGTCACAAACTGTTGAACTTTGAAGAAAGCAGAAAATCAACTTAGAACCTGGCAGGAGTCATCAAATAACATTTCAAATAAATTTTATTTCCCCTCAGTCATAAACCTACAAACCTTTCTTTAGCATGTGTTCTTAGTAAATTAAGATAGATTTCTTTTGTGTACACGCAAAAATACCAGTTACTGTCATGTTGCAAAAACCCAGAAGATAGAGTGTCTTGGTTTTTTTATAGGCATCTATCCTCAAATATATTTTTGAAGGTAAATTTTGAAAAGCTACTGAAAGTTTCATCTCAGACAAAGCCAAATAGTGTCTCATCATGGAGCAGTCTAGACAAAGAGGCATCATAAAGTTAGTGTCCTAAACCATTGGGCCATCTGGTTTCTGATTGCTGCTCATTTTAATGATAATGTATCTCCAGTGGATCCCTGCCAGTTTGCTACAGCTTGAGATCTTGAGAATATTTTTTTTATTTTTCTTTTTAGAGGAAAATGATTTGTAAAGCAGTGAGATACAGGTTCTGGAAATGGCAGTGCTCGAACAGTACATCTGCTGAATCCTAGATTTAAGCAGGCACAGGAGGAGCTGGCAGGATCACGTCCTAGAAACCCAGTTCAGTTGGCATTAGAAACAAGTGTGATGGCTTCCTTGTCATTCAGTAAGGGAGGAAACTGTGAGCTATGTGTTCATCAATCAGTCTTCCCTGTGAAGGCAAAGAGATTTTTAATGTTGAAAAGAGGTGGAGAACTTTGATGGAGTGCTTTTCTATAAAAGACCTTCTCTGAAGTGCTTTACAAAAGACTTTCCCTCATTACAGAAGAGAAACCGATTCATGGTGCTCAATGTGAGTTCCTAGTGTCACCCAGGAACAATTCTCCTGGGGACAAGGCCAGAAAAAGAAATCAGGCCTTCCACAGTCCTCTCAGTTGTGTGCAATGGGCTTTCTTGTCTAAAATAGCATCTCTCCAGTTTTCCACTGCACAAACACGTGGCCTGCCCAGATTGCTGAAATCAGATGGGAAAATGCCAAGCGAAAGAGCCTTGCAGAAGTGCCCACACAAGCACTTTAAATGCTTTGTGTAACATTGTACTTTAAGCATGAAAATTACTGGGTTTAAGCTCTCCAAGATTTATTTCTAAATGCAAGCTAGAAGCTAACTATTGCAGCAGCAGCACTGAACCCTTAGAAAACCTGACCCTGAAAGAGTATTGATCATCTGATGAAAAGATACCTACTTAAAGAGTCTGTATGGATGTTTGAAAGCAACATAAGCTGCTTGCAAAGAAGAATATATTTTTTTCTTGTTTCTTATTTCTTATTTTCTTTTTTCTTTCACTTTCCTTGTTTTTTGGTTTTTTTTTCAATGTGACTTGCTCTTTGATTCCTCTGTTGTCCTGATGCTTCTGTATCTGTAGCTGAGATACCTGCTAGAGGGCAGGGATGCCATCCAGAGGGACCTGGACAGGCTGCAGAGGTGTACACAGGCCAGTCTCATGAAATTCAACAAGGCCAAGTGTAAGGTCCTGCACCTGGGTAGGCACAATCCCAAGCACAAATACAGACTGGGTGGTGATTGGCTGGAGAACAACCCTGAGGAACGAGACCTGGGGGTCTGGGGTGATTAAAAGCTCAATGTGAGCCTGCAATGTGAGTGCAGCCCAGACAGAGTGCTGGGCTGCAGCAAGAGCAGTGTGGGCAGCAGGGCAAGGGAGGGGATTCTGCCCCTTTGCTCTGCTCTCCTCAGACCCCACCTGGAGTCCTGTGTGCAGTTCTGGAGCCCCCAGCACAGGAAGGACATGGAAGTGTTGGAGCAGGTTGAGAGGAGGCCACAAAGATGCCGAGAGGGCTGCAGCAGCTCTGCTCTGAGGACAGACTGAGAGAGTTGGGGCTCTGCATCCTGGAGAAGAGAAGGCTTCCAGGAGACCTTCCACTAGCCTTCCAGTATCTGCAGGTAGCTACAGGAAGGCTGAGGAGGGACTATTGACAAGGTCTTACAATGCCAGGACAAGGGGCAATGAGTTTAAATTGGCAGAGGGGAGATTTAGGCTGGATGTTAGGAGGAAGTTGTTTACAGTGAGGGTGGTGAGACAGTGGCACAGGTTGTCCAGGGAGGTTGTGGCTGTTGCCTCTCTGGAGGTGTTGAAGGCCAGGTTGGAATGAGGCCTTGAGTGACCTGTCCTAGTGGGAGGTGTCCCTGCCTATGACAGGGACTTGGAACTAGATGATCCTTGAGGTCCATTCCAACCTTACTATTCTGTGATTCTATGTGCCCACTCATTTGTGTCTGTCTAGCAGTTTGTCAGCAGTCAGGTCTGGGCATGGTGGAGTAACATAGGGTGAATGGGAATTGGTTTGGAAAGAGAGAGTGGCTTGAGGCACGCGGGACAGTCTGTGAGATGGGATTGTTCTTTCCTTCTTGAAACTGCACAGAAGTCCCTATCTTTACCTATGGATCCACTCCTCTTGAGATGCCTTAGATGGACAGTGAACATGGTTGGGAAAGCCTCTCTGTGTTGTAGCCTTCAAAAGCACAGCCTTCATGAGCTACTTCATCCTCCTAGGAGTGCAGCAGTGTCAGTGTCTGGTTCTGCCTGTGGATTTACCTTGTCCTGTGGACCTACAGGCATTCCACATGTAGGTCTGCACTCTAATGGACAGTTTCTCTACCCTTCTTGTATCTTGGGGGGAACAAAATTTGAGAAACCTGTTGTGACTCACATGAGAATCCCTTGGCTTAGCTTGTAATATACCTTGGCCTCCCAGGTCACCGTCTGGTCCTCTAATCTTGTGGTCTCCATGACAGTTTCGTAAAGACCCACATACAACTTCAGCTTTTTAATTTTAGCTACAGGTCATCCTGTAACATTTGCAGAGCTGAGCTCCATGGCAGTACACAATAAGCAAAGGACATTTGGAATTTTAACCACATCATCAGAACAATAGTGGCAATGGGATAAAGGCTGGTAGGTGTTTATTTAAAACAACCATCGTGTTTGGGGAGTGATTGCACCAACAAAAATGCAAGGATTGGATCTAGATTTTGTTGGAATCAAAATGAAAATGGTAAGAAAGGGGACAATGATTCATACTGTGCCCTACGTGTTTGGTCTCAGATCCTTCCTTGTGTGAATATAAAGCAGAGCAATTCAATATCTTGATGTATTCAGGGCTGCACATTAAACTCAAACAGAGGTCATAAATTACTCAATAGTGAGCCTATATTTGTTTAGAAAGTCAATGCAGTGCCCCAGTCACTTCCAGGGCAAAATAAAGATACTTTTGTTCTGTTTCCAAAGGCCTAAATTTCAAGTACTGACAATACTGAGTGAAAAATTCCCTTAAAATCAAGAGGAATTTTGCTGCTAACTTTTAAAGGGCTCAGACCTGAAAGCTAAGGAACTTCCAAGAAACAAGTATGAATCTTTCAGATGTAGAGAAATCTGGGGGAACAACCTGTATCCTCTGGGAGATTTGTGCAGCAGCATACATGTAGAATCAAAGCTCCGTGCATGTATATTCTCTTTTAAGTCCCAAGCAATCTAGAATGCAGGTTTAACTTGGCTCTGCTTATCATAGCATAGCTGTAGCTTATTAGCAGTCATGAACTGTTTTATTCAAAACATTGCAATACTCCCAGTTGAGAAGGGGAAAGGAATGACTGAAAATAAAAGATGCATAAACCTTTCAGAATATTTGGGAAATGAAATCATGCCTTTGTTCAAAGTGGATGGTGTTAGACAAAGCATTACTGCTGGGTTTCATTCTGGTGTTTGGGAGCATGGTTCTTGGTAAAGCCCGAGAAGCAAAGTGAGACTGGGGAATTAGCTGCCACCAAAAACAGCTCCAAAAGAAGCTACAGTAGTTTGATGCAGAAGTGAAGTGCTTTGATTCATTATGCAAGAGAGAGATGCAGTGATCCCTCCTGGCCTTATTTCCAGTTTTATCATCAATTTTAAAAATAATGGCTTATATTGGTCTGAAAAAAAATTAGTTCTGTAATTGCCATAGTGACAGGCATTGGGAAAAGAAATAGAAGTGCTACACCATTGTGGTTATTGAGGGTGGCAACTTCCTCCTTGAGTGAGCCCTCCTGATCACAGATAAAAGGCAACAGCATTATTTATTCACTCCTCTATGCCTACCTGCATAGCCACAATTTAATTTCTGGGCCCTGTGCATTCAGCGTGGGATGCTGGAAGCTGTTTTCTTTCATAGAACCTGTTAAAGGTGGCAGTGTCTTTTGGTGGTGTCTTGTTAGAAAGTCTTGGTGAAAAAGGGAGAACAGATTCATTCCAGCTAAAATAAAGGGAGAAATGGACAACATTATGCCTCTAAATATGTAAAAGAAACTGAGAGGGGGAAGGGACTTGCCTACTTTGTGATAGAAATTAATAATTTCTTATGAATCAAGAATATTATGTATGGATATTAATTATTGGTACTAAAGAAATGGGGGAAATTCCCTGAGATTCTTCGGATTTTCGATCGACAGTAAGCTATTGTACAAAGGGTAGTTATGGACACAGAATTAAACAGTTTAAGCAATCAGCACTTGGAAAATTGGGTAGACACAATCCCAAGGACTGTTTGGGTGGTGAATGGCTGAGGGCAGCCCTGAGGAACAGGACCTGGGCGTCTGGGGTGATGAAAAGCTCAACATGAGCCTGCAGTGTGAGTGCAGCCCAGACAGCAAGCGAGTGCTGGGCTGCAGCAAGAGCAGTGTGGGCAGCAGGGCAAGGGAGGGGATTCTGCCCCTTTGCTCTGCTCTCCTCAGACCCCACCTGGAGTCCTGTGTGCAGTTCTGGAGGCCCCAGCACAAGAAGGACATGGAAGTGTTGGAGCAGGTCCAGAGGAGGCCACAAAGATGCTGAGAGGACTACAGCAGCTCTGCTCTGTGGACAGACTGAGAGAGTTGGGGCTCTGCAGCCTGCAGAAGAGAAGACTTCCAGGAGACCATCTAGTAGCCTTGCAGTATCTGCAGGAGACTCCAGGAAGGCTAGGGAGGGACTATTGACAAGGGCTTGCAATGACAGGACAAGGGCAAATGGGTTTGAACTGGCAGAGGGGAGATTGAAAGTGGGTGTTAGGAGGAAGTTGTTTGTAGTGAGGGTGGTGAGACACTGGCACAGGTTGTCCAGGGAGGTTGTGGCTGCTTCCTCCCTGGAGGTGTTGAAGGCCAGGTTGGAGGAGGCCTTGAGTGAGCTGTACTAGTGGGAGGTGTCCCTGCCTGTGGCAGGGGGTTGTAATTAGATGATCTTTGAGGTCTCTTCCAACCTTACCCTTCTATGATTCTGTAATTCTAGGAAACATGTAGGGCAACCCCATTTTGGGGAGGAAGATGTCTCAGCATTGTGATAGAGCTTAGCTCATAAGTAACTTACCAAGTCTTTATAATGGAAAAAAAAAAAAAATCCACCTCATCCTATGCTTTTTTATTCCAGATGTTAATTATTCTCCATCATGGGGTTGGATGTTGGTTGCTGGGAGGTTGTGCCCGGTAGGCCAAGCTTAGCCCCAAGGAACGTTCCTCTACAACTACGTCAAGTGATTTGTAAGAATCAGAAATGCTTTCAAAAGGCTGGACAGCCAGCAGCTGGAAAACATTGCTAGCAGCTGCACAACTGCAACAGCCCATGATATGAGCTGCCAAATCCTCTCTGAGTGCTGTTGCCTAATCAGCTCACTTCAGCTCTTCACAAGCAGAAATGGAGACAGAAGTAGACAAGTCCTAATACAATAGCTGCTGGAATAAAAGACAGAGTTGTTGGGTGGTGAAATGTAGAGTTCCCTGTTGTTTGGGTTTTGTTGGGTTTTCTTGGTTTGTTTTGTTGTTTGCTTTTCTTTTTTTTTTTTTTTTTTTTTTTTTTGGAGTTCAGATTTATCAGAATATCATCAGTCCAAGCATCTGTACCTAAAGTGAAGCATTGACTGTCTTGAGTGAGGTGACTGGCAATGTATTGCTTTACTGGTCCNTTGCAAGACCTTGTCAATAGTCCCTCCCCAGCCCTCCTGCAGGCTCCCTTCAGATACTGGAAGGCTACTCTAAGGTCTCCTGGAAGCCTTCTCTTCTCCAGGCTGCAGAGCCCCAACTCTCTTAGCCTGTCCTCCAAGCAGAGCTGCTGCAACCCTCAGAGTACCTTCGTGGCCCCCTCTGGACCTGCTCCTACACTTCCATGTCCTTCCTGTGCTGGGGGCTGCAAAACTGCACACAGGACTCCAGATGCAGTGAGATTTTTCCTCCTGCCAAAGCAATGAGAAAAGCTGTGTTACAGGCACTGGCCAGAAAGAAAAGATACCGAAATCCTTTGATACAGAGCCTAACAGCTTTCATGTAACACTTTGCTTTATGACTGAATTATCCACTGCTGTCAAGGTGTCTTTGTAATGCAAGGTTCAAATTAAGTTTGCGTATGGGTGAAACTCATTTAGAACCAAACTCTGCAATGAACTTGCCTTGTTCCTCTGAGAGCTTGTGCAAGGTAAAATTGCTGCATGCTCCAAAAACCCACATGGGAGCAGGATCAGTCCTCTCCTCCTCCAAAACCACTTGACCAGCATGGAAACAGTAACCTATATTGCAGCTTAAAACAGTTGTGATTGTAAATGTTCTTTGTATTCTCTCTCGATTCAGAAAATACTCCAAAGTGTCTAATGAAAACCATATGGCTGAGCATGTCTGAGGACCTGGGTCTTGCTTTCCTTAGTATTTCTTTTTGCTGTGCACTGTACCTGTAAGGCTTAGGAACATTACTGTTAGTGACTTTTAATATTGGACTCTTTAAGGTACAATCACTTCCTGAGTGCCCTATACTAGTGGGAGGTGTCCCTGCCTATGGCAGAGGATTGGAACTAGATGATCTTTGAGGTTCCTTCCAACATTACCATTCTATGATTCTGTGATTCCTCTTTTACACAACTCATAATAACAATTCATTTCTTTATTACATTGATTTTCCTCTGTTAAATCAATTCTGAAAAATCTTTAAATGGATTAAATTGTCCTTTTTTAGCATGCAGAGCTGAAGCTTCCTAAAGAATATTTGAAATGTAAACATTTATTTCCACCCTTTTCTCCAAAAGAGAGGTATTTGCATCCACTCTTTCAACAGATTTTGAAAGGTATTTGTAATTTAGATATTGTGCTGTGTTTTTTATGTCGTTAGGAACAATATAAGGGTCAGTGGCAATTTCTCCATCACTTCATCGAATCACAGAATGGTAAGGTTGGTAGGGACCTCAAAGATCATCTAGTTCCAACCCCCTGCCATAGAGAGGGACACCTCCCACTAGTACAGGTCAATCAAGGCCTCATCCAGCCTGGCCTTGAACACCTCCAGGGAGGTTGTGGAGCACAGAAGCACCCAATGTGATCTTTGATCTTTAATCACATTGGGTGCTTCTTTGCTCCACAACCTCCCTGGGCAGCCTGTGCCAGTGTCTCACCACCCTCACTGCAAACAACTTCCTTCTAACATCCAGTTTCAATCTCCCCTCTGCCACTTTAAACCCATTGCCCCTTGTCCTGTCATTGCAAGACCTTGGCAATAGTCCCTCTACAGCTTTCCTGTAGTCCCCTTCAGATACTGGAAGGCTACTGTAAGATCTCCTGGAAGCCTTCTCTTCTGCAGGCTGCAGAGCCCCAACTCTCTCAGCCTGTTATAGCAGAGCTGCTGCAGCCCTGTGATCATTTTGTTGGAGAGGAGTGTTTAAAGAATCTCTCGCTAATTTATTTGCCAATGCTGTGTCCCCAGGAGAAAGCAGGTTGTGGATTTGGCATCTCCAAGGCTTTTCTTTCACCCACGATGCCATTAGCACGCACTTGAGCATGTAATTCCCAGCTTTAAGTGCAGCAGAAGTGCTGTCCCCTGGGGCTCAGCCCCTGTTTCGCTTTATCAGAGCCAGTGCAGGCAGCACTTATGAGCCGGGGAACTCTTAGGTTTCACTGCCCCAAAGCAGTGAAAAAAAAATGCATTCAAACACCAAAGCAGTGCTCTACTGTTTGAACGCATTCTTGTGTATCTGTCTGTGTATTTTGCCTTCATGTTACTAGATGACAGAAACTGGTTGATGGTTAACTTTTCCTTTTCTTGGTGATTTGCATTACAATTAAGGAATCCATTTTAAGGGACTGTTGCAAGCAACTCGAAAGAGGGTCACTGGAAGCTGAAGAAATCCATTTAAATCTACATTGGCTGTGCTAGCTATACATGCTCAAATGGAGTCACTCCTCACTGAATTAACTTTGTTAATTATTTGGCCCTGCACTCAGGTTCTGGCACCAGCGAATAGGATCTGCACCATATGAAAATGTTTTGGCAATTAAAAGCCAATTAAATTTGGCTTGTTCCCCTGTTTCATCCTTCCTATGGATTTTCAAGAAGAGGCATGACTGAAATATTTAGCATCCATTAATAACAAAAATGAAGCCTCAATTCTGCTGAGTTTGGGGTCTTTTTCTCTGCACTGAAGGTCCCTTGAAGGATGAAAGTTCAAGGGACGTTGAACCATCAAACTTTTTCACAGAAGGAAAAGGTACCACAAGTGCTTCTAAATCATGTATGGTGCTTCTATATATCATGTATGATTTTGTTAGGATTGGGTCACTGGTGGTAAAAATCTCAAAGGGTTTTAACACAACACCATCATGTAAGGTTAACCAAAGTGGTGAAAGAGGATTAACAAGGGAATATAGGGCTGGTGCCTTAGTCCACTGACCTTTACCCTTTCTTTCCCTTGTTTGTCTTGGCAAGACTTCTCAAGTAAGATATGAAGCTATTACTTACCCCTCTTTTAAACTGTGTGTCAATCAGAGCTGAAGATAAAAGCCATCAGATGGACAGATGGAAACCATAAAATAGTTAACCTCTAGAAACACTCCTTTGTCTACTGTTGTCATTTTCTCTTACTTACTCATTAAGGACTGGGGTCATTACAGGCTGGGGTCGGAGTGGCTGGAGAGCAGCCAAACAGAAAGGGATCTGGGGGTGCTGATTGACACCCGCCTGAACATGAGCCAGCAGTGTGCCCAGGTGGCCAAGAAGGCCAATGGCATCCTGGCCTGCATCAGGAATAGTGTGGCCAGCAGGAGCAGGGAGGTCATTCTCCCCTTGTACTCTGCACTGGTCAGGCCACACCTCGAGTACTGTGTCCAGTTCTGGGCCCCTCAATTTAGGAAGGACATTGAGGTGCTTGAACGTGTCCAGAGAAGGGCAACGAGGCTGGTGAGAGGCCTCGAGCACAAGCCCTATGAGGAGAGGCTGAGGGAGCTGGGACTGTTTAGCCTGGAGAAGAGGAGGCTCAGGGGGGACCTTATTGCTGTCTACAACTACCTGAAGGGTGGTTGTGGCCAGGAGGAGGTTACCTTCTTCTCTCAGGCAACCAGTGACAGAACAAGAGGACACAGTCTCAGGCTGCGCCAAGGCAAGTTTAGGCTGGAGGTGAGGAGGAAGTTCTTCACTGAGAGAGTAATTTGTCACTGGAATGGGCTGCCCAGGGAGGTGGTGGAGTCACCGTCCCTGGAGGCGTTCAAGGCACGTTTGGACATGGCACTTAGTGCCATGGTCTAGTCTTGAGGGCTGTGGTGATGGGTTGGACTTGATGATCTCTGAGGTCTCTTCCAACCCTTGCGATACTGTGATACTGTGACTGGCACCCATACATAGAATCATAGAAAGATAAGGTTGGAAGGGACCTCAAATATCATCTAGTTCCAACCCTCTGTCACATGCAGGGACACCTCCCACTGTCTATGGCTTTTTGACCACCATTATGGATATATCCATGGACCTCAGACTTCTAATGAAGTCCTTGTTGCAGTGCTCTTCTTTAACTGAAAATATGACCAAAAATGTTTGTCACAGAATGTCAGACTACCTTGCATGAATTCTCCAAAGGAAGGTATGGCAGAGAATGGGTTGGATCCCAATACAGCACCTAAGCAGCTGCTTCCATCCTTCCTCTTGGTGTTCTCTGTAAAGCTCCTACTCCAAAGTGGGAAGTACTTTTTGATTAGGGACATTGGGGGACTTGCACAATAGCTATAGCAGTAATAACATTAGAAAAAAAAATGTTTTGGTAAATGTTTGATGAATACAACCATTAAGAAAAACACAAATGCAATTTTAAGAGTCTCAGTAATGAACAGTCAGAAAGTGCTCACCTGTCAGTCAATTTTTACTGTGCCACCTCAGCAAGTGTGCAAATGGCACCAATCTGTGTGGCACAGTGGACTTGCCACACAGGGCAAGGGCAGGGATCCATCCAGAGGGACCTGGACAGGCTGCAGAGGTGTGCCCAGGCCAACCTCAGGACATTCAACAAGGCCAAGTGTAAGGTCATGCACCTGGATAGGCACAATCCAAAGCACAACTTACAGGCTGTGTGGATATTGACTGAGAGCAGCCCTGAGGAACAGGGTCTGGGGGCCTGGGGTGATGAAAAGCTCAACATGAGCCTGCAGTGTGAGTGCAGCCCAGACAGCAACTGTGTGCTGAGTGTGGGCAACAGGGCAAGGGAGGGGATTCTGCCCCTTTGCTCTGCTCTCCTCAGACCCCACCTGGAGTCCTGTGTGCAGTTCTGGAGCCCCCAGCACAGGAAGGACATGGAAGTGTTGGAGCGGGTCCAGAGGAGGCCACCAAGATGCTGAGAGGGCTGCAGCAGCTTTGCTGTGAGGACAGACTGAGAGAGTTGGGAGTAGAGAAGGCTTCCAGGAGCCCTTAGAGTAGCAGTCCTGTATCTTCAGGGGTCTACAGGAAGGCTGTGGAGGGACTATTGCCAAGGTCTTGCAATACCAGGAAAAGGGCCAATGGGTTTGAACTGGTAGAGTGGAGATTGGAAGTGGATGTCAGGAGGAAGTTGTTTGCAGTGAGGGTGGTGAGACACTGGTTGCCCAGGGAGGTTGTGGAGCCCAGAATCACCCAAGATGATCACATTGGGTGATTCTGTGCTCCACAACCTCCCTGAAGGTATTCAAGGCCGGATTGGACAACGCCTTGAGTGACCTGTCCTAGTGGGAGGTGTCCCTGCCTATGGCAGGGGATTGGAACTAGATGATCTTTGAGGTCCCTTCCAACCTTACCATTCTATGATTCTATGATTTGTTTAAATTACCATTGTTAAGGGAACTCTTAAACAGAAAGAATGTGAATGGTATGTGAAACACCTAAGCTGGTCACAGCTGATGGACACAGAGTAAGCTCTTTAAAAAAAAACAGGTTTGGTAGATAGGCAGAACTTTGAGTACAGGGATTTCATCCTTTGTGTACTGCCCTGTTCTCGGTGTATTTACTTGCAAATAAAAGTACCACAGCAGGAGAAATATTAAAAGTAGACTTGATGTGTATTTACACACTTTCATGTTGGATCACTGCTTGATATTATACCTTTCAGTCCTGCAGGACTACATCTTGGTATTGTAAAATTCAGTGGCATTTTTGACATTGGTTTTGTCCTGGAATTGGATTTTTATTTTGTTTTTTGTTTTCTATAGAGAATGGAGCAAAGAATAGTTTAATGGTCTGGTTGATTGGGTAAGACCTGAGTGATATGTTGAACTGGATGAGCTTGGAAGTCTCTTTCAACCTGATTCTATGATTTTAAATAAGAACACAGCACAGTGTATTAAAAGGAGAAAAAGTCAATGCTGACAGGTGGCAAGCAGCAAGTAGCTCTGGAGCGAAAGGAAGTGAGGCATCAAATACACTGCAATTCATCTTGGGACTTGTTCTTTTCAATACATCAAATAATGAATGACATGGAGGGAGATGTAAACATCAAGCTAATTAAATCCTCAGATGATCTTGGACCAGGGAGGATACTATATTTCAAAGCAGATGGAATAAAATTTCTGAATGATGGACAAATTTCAGGAGGTGGGTGGAAGAAAAGGAAGATGAGGTGGAATAGGCAGAAATGTCAATTCACCAGAGGAGAAATTATCATTATCATAGAAGAAACAGTGACAGGGTGGGTGAAATGTTAGCATCATACCTAGCACATTTTTAACAGCCTTTTGCCTGGGTGTATGAGGATATTAGACCTGTTAAATCAACTGTTTGTGATCTTGTGGAGTGGAGCCTTCCAGTTGGAGCTCTGCAGCCTGGAGAAGAGAAGGCTTCCAGGAGACCTTAGAGTAGCCTTCCAGTATCTGAAGGGAGCTACAGGAGGGCTGAGGAGGGACTATTGCCAAGGTCTTGCAATACCAGGACAAGGGGCAAGGAGTTTGGAGTGGCAGAGGGGAGATTGAAAGTGGATGTTAGGAGGAAGTTGTTTGCAGTGAGGGTGGTGAGACACTGGCACAGGTTGTCCAGGGAGGTTGTGGCTGCTCCCTCCCTGGAGGTATTCGAGGTCAGGTTGGAGGAGGCCTTGAGTGACCTGTCCTAGTGGGAGGTGTCCCTGCCTATGGCAGGGGGTTGGAACTGGATAATCTTTGAGATCACTTCCGACTTTACCGTTCTATGATTCTAAGAAGATACTGGAAGAGACCAAAGGTCAAACATAAAAGTGAAATGATCTAAAGCAGAAACACTCTTTGCAGGAGATAAGCAGGTAACTACAATGGAAATGGAACAGTTGTGGAACTGCTCAACACAGTCAACCTAATTTTTGTTGCTGGTCTCCAGTGTCTCACCAGTTAATGATGTAACAGAGTCAGTTTTCAAATAAAGAGTTACCTAATGCTATAACAAACTTACTTTTTCAAATAAAGAGTCACCATAGGTGATGCAGTCATTACAGGTATTCTTTGTTTTATTAGCTAAGACAAAAACAGTAGGACACACATTTATAGAGCAGCAAGGTGCTTCACGAAATAAATGACTGGTAAGGAAATCTGGATGGTTGGGTTCCCTGTTATAAAATTCAGCCATATGTGATGTTTAATGAAAGGAACATATTTTGGTCATATTTCCTTAGAAAGTGACAACAAAAAAAGGCTACCATGGAGAAGAAGTATTGCAACATTAATTAGGAGTATTGGTGCAGAAAGTATGTGTACTGTCAGGGAACAAAGTTATATGAACACGTAATTATACTTGATTGTACTTCTTGTGGTTTTACAGACCTTTATAATGAGGTAAGTAAATGGTCTAAATAGTGTCTTTTCTCCTGTAATAGTCAGTAAGGAGGAATATGGGCTCTTCATAAACACTTTGGACATTATTTGGATATTTTTATTAACTTCTGAGGAAAATTAACTTCTGAGACACTACATTGCAGTTGCTCTAGGAGTCCTGAATAAGGAAGAGCCATACTTATAGGTAATTGTGCAGCTTTTGCTGCTGTAGTGTTCTAGCTTACTCCAGGGGCATCTTCTCCTTGAACCTGCTCTGTGCCTTAGAAAATCTTGGATCTCAGTTTAGGGCTTACAGAAGGAGCCTTAGTCATGAAAATGCAGATTCCTGCTCTACTTTTCCACTTTCTTACCCTTGTCATCATTCTTTCAGCATATTTTCTCTTGCAAAGGTTGTTCTGGAAATGGAAGTTCTTCATTGGTCTTCTCTGGTGGCCTGTCTGTGTAATAAGCTGAAGGGTCAATGATTTAGAATCACAGGATCATAGAATCACCCAGGTTAGAAGAGACCTCCAAGCTCACCCAGCCCAACCTATCACCGAGCCCTAGCCAATCAACCAGACCATGGCACTAAGTGCCCCATTAAGGCTTTGCTTGAACACCTCCAGGGACAGGGACTCCACCACCTCCCTGGGCAGCCCATTCCAATGCCAATCACTCTCTCTGGCAAGAACTTCCTCCTAACATCCAGCCTAGACCTCCCCTAGGACAACTTGAGACTGTGTCCCCTTGTTCTATAGCTGGGTGCCTGGCAGAAGAGACCAACCCCACCTGGCTACAACCTCCCTTCAGGTAGCTGCAGAGAGCAATGAGGTCTGCCCTGAGCCTCCTCTTCTGCAGGCTGCACACCCCCAGCTCCCTCAGCCTCTCCTCACAGGGCTGTGCTCCAGGCCCCTCACCAGCCTTGGTGCCCTTCTCTGGACACCTTCCAGCACCTCAACATCTCTCTTGAATTGAGTGGCCCAGAACTGGACACAGCACTCAAGGTGTGGCCTGAGCAGTGCTGAGCACAGGGGCACAATAACCTTCCTTGTCCTGCTGGCCACACTGTTCCTGATCCAGGCCAGGATGCCTTTGACTCTCCTGCCCGCCTGGGCACACTGCTGGCTCCTGTTCAGCTACTCTCTACCAGCACCCCCAGGTCCCTCTCTGCCTGGCTGCTCTCCAGCCCTCTGTCCTCAGACTGTAGCACTGCTTGAGGTTGTTGTTTTTAGAGTATTTTTTGACCAATCAGGAGAAATAAATGGGCCTGAAATGTGATAAAAGAAATTACATATATCTAATTTAAAAAGCAATAATGATTTGGCATGAATGAGTGAGAAGAAAAGCTAATACTAATTGATTCCAGGAGGTTTTGATCCATCTTTGTTTTAACAGTTGGACGTCTCACTAACTGGTGAAGGAAGCAACTGTAGAAGAGAGAAGGAAAATTCTACAAGGTCTAGTACATGCTAGAATAATATGTTTGAGGTTGATAGGAAAAAAACACAAATAACCAATCAGAAATTAAATTAAAAAAAAAAAAAGGGAGAAAGGATAACTAATGAAATATGGATTGGAAACAGAATAATTTTGAGCAAAACAGTCCGTACAGTTAATTTGATCCACTAGGTTTTGCAAACTTGTTTGTCTAAGGGGCTGCTGGTTTGCTTGATGGAAACATCATCCTTCACAGTGCCAGGACCATACTCTGATCTCGCATGCCGGATGTCTGCTTTGTTACACTTTTACATCCTGAAAGCCACTGTAGTTTCAGAAATCTGTACGAAGCAAGAGTGATGTCTTTTATTCAGTGGTGGCTCTCCATCTGTAAGAGGCTGTAGGTGCTGAAATACTGTCAATAATCATGAGCCTTCTGCAAAAGCACTGTTAGAGGTTACACTTACTAATTGCGGATTAAGTAATCGTAGAATCATAGAATGGTAAGGTTGAAAGGCATCTCAAAGATCATCTAGTTCCAACCCCCTGCCATAGGCAGGGACACCTCCCACTAGGAAAGGTCACTCAAGGCCTCCTCCAACCCGGCCTTCAACACCTCCAGGGAGG
>VWZE01012538.1:32887-44095 GCA_013396675.1 Eubucco bourcierii | reverse complement strand
CCTGCCCTCCACCCCCCCCGGGGGGGCCCCAGCCACACCCTCCCTGGCCAGCCTGTGCCAGTGTCTCACCACCCTCACTGCAAACAACTTCCTCCTAACCTCCACTTTCAGTCTCCCCTCTGTCACTTCAAACCCATTGTCCCTTGTCCTGTCCTTGCAAGTCATTGTCAATAGTCCCTCCACAGCCTTCCTGTAGCCCCCTTCAGATACTGGAAGGCTACTAGAAGGTCTCCTGGAAGCCTTCTCTTCTGCTGGCTGCAGAGCCCCAGCTCTCTCAGCCTGTCCTCAAAGCAGAGCTGCTGCAGACCTCTGAGAATCTTCGTGGTCTACTCTGGACCCGCTCCAACAATTCCATGTCCTTCCTGTGCTGGGGGCTCCAGAACTGTACACAGTATCCTGTGTTGACTCCAAAAGGTGAAGCAGTTGCCATGATTTTTACTGCAGAAAATATTTGAAAGTCTTTCTCAGCAGTAAGAACAGCTTCTGTGAAAAATAAATTAATATAATGTTTCAGCTAAATTTTTCTGGAAAATGCGAGTTGAGCCTTGGACTCCAAAGTGGTCTGGAATGCTGCTCCAATCAGTTTTGCTTTCTGCAGGCTTACCACATGAAAGATGTACACTTCAAAACTGAAGGATTTCCAGTAATTTTTCACTTATCTGTGTTTACTTAGTGGCCTGAAGAAAACAGCTGTGCACCAGGAAGCCATCCTGATACACAGAGTCACACAGCAGAGAGAGCCTCCTAACCAAACCAACTTCAGCTAGAAAAGCAGGAGACAACAGATGGACACAATCAGACAGCAAATGTCAGAGAAACAGTGAGACAGTACTGGGCCAGAGCATGACTGAGGTACATGCAGCAAGTGTGTTGTCAACCTAACTGCTGTCAGCTTCTGGTCGTCTGGGTTTTTCAGATATTAGAGGAATGAAATTAGAAGTAAGATAATTAAATAGCTGCAGATGTTTACAGAGTTTTCCTCCTAGGCATGAAGGGTGGTGTGGGAGGAACATGAAGGCACTTGTTTGAATATTTATCACGTGGAGGTGGAGGCTGGTGCTGTGGGTTATCAGAGGGAGGTGGCAGCATCTTTCTGGTGCATGAATTACAGCAGCAGAGGAGCATGAGGAGGCTGTTTCAACCATCAGACAGTACCTTGGAGTTCTACATCCATGAATGGACAGTACTTACCTATGCTGCTGGTTAGACAAATGAAAGAAAAAAATGAGGATGGGAGAAGGGTTGTTTACTTGATTTTATTGTCATTTTGAAGAACTTTATTCAAAACCTCTTGCAGTTGTAGTGGAGGGGTAATTAATTAATGTGATATGTTAAAAAATTAATATTGCTTATTAATATTCAATATTCAGAACTCTTCCCACCCTGATCACTAATTGTAATAACAATCAGTTCTTTGCATCAGTCATGGAAACTTTATGTACAGGTTATAACAGGCTCTAGCAATAACCAGTGATGATATATAAGATTAATTGAACTCATTGAACTGGCAGAGAAGGCTTTGCAGTCAATGTACCTCTTGTGGTCAATACTCCGCTTGGCCACTAGGTGGACCCAGGGAGCAGGCTAGGTGGACCCAGGAAGCTCCTGCTTATGGCAGAAGGCAATGGTGAGTTACAAGAGGCTTGAAGTATTTACTCACAAAATATCTCCTGACTGGCAGGGCTGGCTACAGCTTCAGGCAGTACCCAAACCTGTTACTGTCTTGTCAGCCACTGAGACTTCTGATTCTTCCTGGGCTGCTGGGGAAAGGAGGCAGACAATCTCTGACCTGGTCCTGATCTCCTCTGGATGATCTGTGTATCTCCAGGACTTCCTGTCTTGGCAGGAGGCTTTCAAGTGCAGGCAGGATGTCTTGTCATGTGCAATCTCATCATGGTGTCCATTCTATGATTCTGTGATTCTGTGGTGTCATGCTGGCTGTGCAGGCTGATCGTATGGAGGCATTTAGAGTCTGATCCTGGTAAACTCTTGACAGGCAGTTTCCAGGCAGTTCAGGACATAAGGCAGCTTGAATACAATGGCAGAGAGTAGATACAATGGCAGAGCACAGGTTGTGCTCCCTGTTCATCTCCTTTTATCCATACATCCTGAGACTAATGGGCCTTTGGACACAGAATAGCCAATCAGATGGCAGTTAGCCAAGTTTGACCTTATTAGCTGAAGCCATAGGCTTGCTTTACCCTTTTTAGGGCAGAACACAGACCCTGCACAAGGCAGGCACAAGCTGAGCCTGTGTATCTTGTTTACCATAGGATGCAAAGGACCAGGGCCCTCAGACTCAGTGGCTCCAGGTTCTTTGTCCTCTTTTCCTCAGTTGCTTCTCCCCGAAACAGAAGGATGGAGAGCAGAAAAACATGTCTGGGCAAGCCAGGACATGTATAAGCCTATTTTGGCCTGCTTAGGCCTACCACAACAGTAGTCAGTGCTGCTGACTTTCCATAGGGAGTCAGAGGAGGGATTCAGCTGCATATGACGACATCTAACCATATGTGGTTTTGTGTGAGCTGAATAGCAAAGCTCCAGTTACTTCTGTGGGTAAGTGGAACCAGATTCAAGTGCCTCAGGCTAGGTGCCCAGTGCCACTTCATTTCTGCTTGGCCTTCAGCTGCCATTGCAGAGGGTCACCAGTCTCTAAGGTTGTTTTAAATTGAGTCAGTACAGTCAGCAGACACAGACAGCAACACATCACATCCTGAATCTCTCTCTAGGCTAAACTATACTGACGGCATTTCTTGTGGCTGTATGAAGGGCTCACTGGGTGCGCTCACACAAAGATAGATTTGTACCTGGGTCTTAGTGACAAACCAAATACTGCTTCTAGGACATGGAATCTTATACTACTGGACAAAGATCTGACTCTTTTGATGTTGATGAGAGTTTTGACACAGAACTCAGCCACTGGGACTTCACTTCCTGCGTTCTGTTAAGTTCTTTGTATTTGCATTTTGTTCAGCTTCCAAATGCCAAACAATTAGAATTAGAATTTCATAAAATCATAGAATCATAGAATGGTAAGGTTGGAAGGGACCTCGTAGATCATCTAGTGCCAACCCCCTGCCGTAGACAGGGACACCTCCCACTAGTACAGGTCATTCAAGGCCTTGTCCAGCCTGGTCTTGAACACCTCCAGGGAGGTTGTGGAGCACAGAATCCACTGTGCTCCACAACCTCCCTGGGCAACCTGTGCCAGTGTCTCACCAGCCTTCCTACAAGCTCTGGAATTAACTAGCCTGTGCATCTCTTATTCCATTAATACCCTAAGTAATGTCTCACAGTAGCTCCTAAAGAGCCTGGGAGAAAAAGAAAAAAAAAAAAGGAGGTTGTGGAGCACAGAATCCACTGTGCTCCACAACGAAAAAAAAAAAAGAAAGAAAGAAAAAAAAAAAAAGAACAATATCAGCATTAGAGTTGGGTAGTGAAGAACAATGTAAGCATTAAACCTTACTAAGGATACCTGCATTCTGGAGAAAAGAATGACACTGAGGTACTGAGGTCCTGGTCTGAAAGATATAAGAAGAGGTCTCCATACATCACTGAGCAGTTCCTTGGGAAGGTAACTTGGATCTGAAATGCAGTACAAATGCCTGTATCCCTGAGACAGGATCCCTTGGCTTAGGGACAGCCTCCTGTTGGTGCAGTTGCATTGCCCAGCACTGAAACAAGCTTCTTTGGTATTTCTGTGCTGCTGTACTGCAGAATGTAAGTGTACTTTAAATAGAAGATACATTCACCAGATATCTCTAAGATGCTTTTTAATAATCTGCTATACTCTTTTTTCTGACATACTCTCTTTTGAGGACCTTTTGTTTTCTGTTTGTGAGCTAAGAAATCGTGGCAGAATAACTGAGAGCTCTTCTAAGAGTGGACATGAGCACAAATGAAAAGAATGATTCATTATTTGAAGCCTGGAGGTGGAAATTTCAAAACCTGTAGTAAAATGACATTCACTTCCTTTGTGCTAATGAAATTAAAGCTGGGGTGGGTGAATTGGTTGTGGGAATTAACGAGGAAAGAATTATAAAAGATATAGTTATTTTATCTCCAGAAAGCCCCACCCACAAACTTTATACAAATTAGTTAGATTTGGTTTAAAATTTTTTTGGGAAGATCTTCACAAAGATGCTTATAGAGAATTTAGTAATGCAGGAAAATCAGAAAGTTGGAAGAGGTTTGCCACAAAACAACTTTGCCTCACTTACAAATAAAGGCATCCTGGAGCCCTAGGGAACGTCTGTGCTACTCATAGAGGGTGGAGTAGGGATCTGGAGCTGGTCCCTTGGCTCCTTTGCAGCAGTGTCTGAAACTGCAAATTGTAATCCAGCAGTGGATCTACGGAGCATAGGATCCCATGTGAGTAAACCTGCCAGAGCCCAAAGTGACTGCAGACATGGCTGCCATGGTGGGGAAGCACAAGGCCAAGCCAGGCTGCTCAGCAGTGTGCCCACCAATGACGGTGCCTTGTGGCAGAGGCAGCTCCCTGCAGCAGGCAGGCAGGATGTGGCAGTCTGAAAGTGGGGACTGTGCTTTCTCCTCACTCTGCTTCCAGATGCCCCTCAAGATCTGACTTCAGGTCCAACTCCAGGTCTGGCTTAAGGTCCCAGTCAAAGTCCCCCTAGACAGTGTGTCCAGTTGCCATATCTATATGCTGGAGCGATTTGCTCTCCCCCGTTCAAGCCCACGGGGGTGGGGTAAGAAACTTTGTGCCTACTTCTTTTCACATTCCAAACCCCTGGAACCAGAGGTGGGGGGGAACAAAACGGTTTCACACCCCATTCAAACCTCCAGTTGGGCAGGGACTTGGGTGTGCCCTGCCACAGTGGAGCTGATAGGAGGTCATACCATGGTGGTGTGATGTACTTGGGGCACAACTCAAGAAACAAAAGGTCATCTTACCTCCCTTGGCTTCTCTGTTTCTTTATTGAATGCTGTGAGATTTCATTTAGCAATGAAGATCTGTTCTTCTACAAAACTTTTCAGGGCTGCCAAATGAAAAGAGGAACCTGGTGACAGGAAGCCAAAACTCAATAGTTTCTACACAAGTCTGTAACCAAGTCACTGCTCTGTTCATCGCTGTGCTGTTTGACACAATATCAGGAGTTTTCCTTCTTTCATTGGCTTGAATAAAAGAAGGATCAATTCCTAAATAACCATTTCCATCAGGGCATCAGTGCCACATTCCTTTTAGTTATGAATTATCCCCATAGTAAAATGGGATTCAATAATGCGTGCTTATAACATCGAGCAAAGTCTTCCGTGGAGATCACTTTGTCCTTGGAACCAGTCATTGCAGGCACTCTTGTGGAGTGGGTTCATGCAGTAGCAATATTTCTCCAGATTTTTCTCCCATTTTTTTTCCTCACACTTGGAAGCAGTGACTTCTGGCCATCCTGTGCTGGACCACATGCAGGCACAGCAGGAGCCTTTTGGCTTCTCTGACTGCATTTGCAGTCCAAACAACTGCTCCTCACTCCCTCAGAGGCTGACACAGTGGGCACAGAGAAATCTTTTGCAGGCCAGATGGGGCTAATGGCCCACAAACAAGAGCAATCTGATCAACATACATATTTAATTGAAGGGTGTTTCTTGACTTTCTGGCACATAATGATGCACCCTGCTTTGCCTGCTTTGTGGCGACCAGATCTAATTTAGCATGTTGCAACTTCTAATCATGTCAGTGGCATTCAGCAGCAGTCAGGCAGTTTACAGGAATTACTTCATCCCTTCTCTGATCAGAAATACTTCCATATATCAAATAGTCTTAAATGCAGTTCTGCTAAGTGGTAGTTTAGTAGTATAGACAATAGTATATGACCCTTGTCACATTCACTGTGGTCATTTGTGAAAAGATCTCCTTTGCTGGTTTGCTTCTGTTTTGTTTGCTGGTGTTTTTCCTACAAAATATTGGCCCTAAGTCTATGTACAGCTGAAAGTTAGTGCTGCTTCTGCAAAAGGCAAGGAATTTCGCTCAGGCCTGTGCTTGCAGCCTCCATACCTTTAGAAGCAACTATTCAGGTTTTACCAGCTAGGCAGAATCTGATCAAGGTAATATAGAATCATAGAATCATAGAATGGTAAGGTTGGAAGGGACCTCAAGGATCATCTAGTTCCAACCCCCTGCCATAGGCAGGGACACCTCCCACTAGTACAGCTCACTCAAGGCCTCATCCAATCTGGCCTTGAACACATCCAGGGAGGGAGCGTCCACAACCTCCCTGGGCAACCTGTTCCAGTGTCTCACCACCCTCACTGTAAAGAACTTCTTCCTAACATCCAGTCTAAATCTCCCCTCTGCCAGTTTAAGCCCATTGCCCCTTGTCCTGTCATTGCAGGACCTTGTAAATAATCCTTCCCCAGCCTTCCTGTAGGCCCCCTTCAGATACTGGAAGGCTACTATCAGGTCCCCTCGAAGCCTTCTCTTCTCCAGGCTGAAGAGCCCCAACTCTCTCAGCCTGTCCTCATAGGAGAGCTGCTCCAGCCCTCTGATCATCTTTGTGGCCCTCCTCTGGACCCGCTCCAACACTTCCATGTCCTTCCTGTGCTGAGGGTTCCAGAACTGCACACAGTACTCCAGGTGGGGTCTGACGAGAGCAGAGTAAAGGGGCAGAATCCCCTCCCTTGCCCTGCTGGCCACGCTTCTCTTGATGCAGCCTAGGACTCGGTTGGCTGTCTGGGCTGCATGTGCACACTGCAGGCTCATGTTGAGCTTTTCATCAACCCAGACTCCAAGGTCCTTTTCCTCAGGGCTGCTCTCCAGCCATTCACCACCCAGCCTGTATTTGTGCTTGGGATTGTGCCTACCCAGGTGCAGGACCTTACACTTGGCCTTATTGAATTTCATCAGGTTGGCCTGGGCCCACCTCTCCAGCCTGTCCAGGTCCCTCTGGATGGCATCCCTGCCCTCTAGCAAGTCGACTGTGCCACACAGCTTGGTGTCATCTGCAAACTTGCTGAGGGTGCACTCCATTCCTCTGTCCATGTCACTGACAAAGATGTTAAACAGCACTGGTCCCAGCACTGACCCCTGAGGGACACCACTTGTCACTGGTCTCCAGGTGGACATTGTGCCGTTGATCGCCACTCTCTGGGTTCGACCATCCAGCCAATTCCTTATCCAGCGAGTGGTCCATCCATCAAGTCCATGCTTTTCCAGTTTGGTGACCAGGATGTCATGTGGGACAGAGTCAAATGCTTTACTCAGGACCAGGGAGATGACATCAGTTGCCCTTCCCTTCTCCACTGTCGCTGTGACTTCATCATAAAAAGCCACTAAATTTGTCAGGCAAGATCTGCCCTTGGTGAAGCCATTGCTGGTTCCCACCAATCACCTCTGCTTTGTTTTCCATTTGCCTTAGCAGGACTTTCAGCAGGATCTGCTCCATGATCTTGCCAGGCACAGAGGTGAGGCTGACTGGTCTGTAGTTTCCAGGGTCATTCTTTTTACCCTTCTTGAAGATGGGTGTTATGTTATGTATAAGAGGTATGCCAGGAATGAGAGTGAACTTCAGTTGCTGATTTTCCATTATTCAGAATTTTTCTTTTTTCTTTTTGCCTTACACTGATATCCCAAAATTTGATCTCTGTTGAGAGGCAGATCTGAGACCCATAGCATTTGTGGAGTCCTCCAAAATGTCCCCTGGACCAGATTCATTTCAGAATTTCCTACTCTCTGCATTTCTCCCGTTGTTTAAATTGCTCCTTTACTTCCTCAAATGACAGTGCAACATTTAGAAGACCTCTTAAAGCAGCTGATGCTGCTTTCTGCATCATCAGTGGTACCATTCCATTAGTGGGAAACAAACCATTTTTAAGCAAATGGAGTATAAAGTGTTATGGAACAGGAAACATTTAATGAGAAGATACTTAAAGGTCTGGTTATATTCTGTGCACATGTCCAGGGTTTTTTGATTGTTTTTTTTTTTTTCAGTTGATTGGTTGGGTGGTTTTTTGTTGTTGTTGTTGTTTTTTCTTTGTTTGTTTGTTTGATGTCTTGGATTGTTTTGTTTTGTTGGGTTTTTTGGTTTGGTTTGGGTTTTTTGTTTGGTTTTGTGGCACTGTAGTGCAAAAGAATTAATCTGAGCTAAGTATGGAATTAATATAAATCTTAGGAGAAAGTTCTTACCAGAGAGGTGGTAGAGTCACTGCCCCTGGAGGTGTTCAAGCAAAGCCTGGATGGGGCACTTAGTGCCATGGTCTGGTTGGTTGGCTAGGGCTGGGTGCTAGGTTTGGCTGGGTGAGCTTGGAGGTCTCTTCCAACCTGCTTGATTCTGTGATTCTATACAGTAATTTTGCAAGTAATTTTACACATTTTGCACTTAGTGCCATGGTCTGGTTGATTGGGTATAGGTTGGACTGGATGAGCTTGGGGGTCTTTTCCAACCTGGATGATTTTATGACTCTATGATTCCATGAATTTGTTTTTCTAGTTCATGCTGGAACTAACATACCTGATACTGAAAATGAGAATCTCTTGTGATTCTTCAAGAGAATGTTTGTTGAATCCTGTAGTGACTTCAACATATAAAGCTGTGAATAAAACAAAGAACGTTTTAGTTGCAGATTGTTTAGTTATAAATATCAGTGTTGGATTTTGGTTACTTAAAAACATCTGCTGCCAGCACTTCAAGTACTTTCTGATGATCACTGTGTCTGGCCCAGTAGCCTTCACACTTTTATCTCCAGACAGGACACCAACAGCCAAAAAAGGCATTTATAATACAGGGCACAACTAAGGATCAGTCTGTTTGCTTCCAGATCCACCAGAAAGCAGCTACTTATCTGTGTTTAGATAAGATATTGTAGAAGATTCTAGCATGAGGTGTAAGGATGTTAGCAGTAGAAGACTGAAAGAAATTTGCTAGAAAGGACCATAGTGGCCAAAGACATCCAGAGAAGATACTGTGTTTAGTAGTTAAGATGCCAAGGGTCAAACCACAAAACTAAAAGAAAGGAGAACAGGCTGACATCTGAAGTTATGGCTAAGATCCAGCTCTTGGAAGGAAAGAATCAGATGAGGGTTAGAAGACTTTTGTCTGGGAAATGAAATATCTTCACTGCCTTTAATTCCCTGGCTGATGTTATAAAAGAGAAGCTTAAACTCCTTCATTAGATGTAAAGTCTGTGTAGTTTATTGTGTAATGGGTTGGTATATGTGTGGCATAAAACATATATATATATATATATATATATATATACCTCAAAACTGTTTTGTGAACTTGGGCCAAAGGTTGATCTCAGTCAGATTTTAGGGCTATTTGTGAGCAAATCTGAGTCACTAAGCTGTTGAATGTTGTGCAGGCCCACCACATTTTGCTATATTCACCAGTTACCTAAAATGTATTTGTCCAGTGAGGGACCACTCATACACACAGAACGGACCTTGACTAAATCGTAGAATCATAGAATCACAGAATCATAGACTCATAGAATCAAGTAGGTTGAAAGAGACCTCCAAGCTCACCCAGCCAAACCTAGCACCCGGCCCTAGCCAATCAACCAGACCATGGCACTAAGTGCCCCATCCAGGCTTTTTCTTAACACCTCCTGGGGAGGCAACTTCACCACCTCCCTGGGCAGCCCATTCCAATGCCAATCACTCTCTCTGGCAAGAACTTCCTCCTAATATCCAGCTTAGACCTCCCCTGGCACAACTTGAGATTGTGTCCCCTTGTTCTGTTGCTGGGTGCCTGGCAGAAGAACCCAACCCCACCTGGCCACAACCTCCCTTCAGGTAACTGCAGACAGCAATGAGGTCTGCCCTGAGCCTCATCTTCCGCAGGCTGCACACCCCCAGCTCCCTCAGCCTCTCCTCACAGGGCTGTGCTCCAGGCCCCTCACCAACCTTGCTACCCTTCTCTGGACACCTTCCAACCCCTCAACATCTCTCTTGAATTGAGTGGCCCAGAACTGGGCACAGCACTGAAGGTGTGGCCTGAGCAGTGCTGAGCACAGGGGCAAAATAACCTCCCTTGTCCTGCTGGCCACACTGCTCCTGATCCAGCCCAGGATGCCATTGGCTCTCCTGCCCACCTGGGCACACTGCTGGCTCATTCATCTTCAACTACTCTCTACCAGTACCCCCAGGTCCCTCTCTGCCTGGCTGCTCTCCAGCCACTCTGTCCCCAGCCTCTATCACTGCTTGGGGTTGTTGTGGCCGAACTGTAGAACGCTGCACTCAGACTTGTTCAGTCTCATCCCATTGTCATCTGCCCACCCATCCAGCTTGCCCAGACCCCTCTACAGAGCCCTCCTACCCTCCAACAGATCCACAGTCAATCCCCTGGTTCAGATCATCAATAGAGATATTGAAGAGATCTTGACCTTGTTCAGGCTCTCTTCATAGTAGTTTCTAAAGGTGATTCTTATTACTGAAGTAAGATAGGCAGTTGGTGTTCCAACTAGTAGAATAAGGGTGGTGTGAGCCTTAGTGGAGTGTTTACAGCCTATAAATTTTGAGCTGTCAATAGGTAACTTTGGTCAGACTTTTCAGCACAGTAAGAAAGGTTTGGAGGTCAAACTTCTATAGATGCCTAAATCCCCTTTTTTAAGTTACAGGCAGGTAACCTTCCAGTGGTATCTGAAATATTAAAAATGGTTGGAATGGGGCTTGGTTTTCTAAAATATCTTTAAAGGTAGATGGACAAAACTGTTGTGATAATGAGAGGCACGAGGCTACAGCTCAGAGACTTTTGTACTTCTTCAGCTGCTCTTTATGATTGGGATAAATCACATTTCCAAGGGTCTGGATGGGAAGTGAAAGAGTAAACAGATGTTGATTAATTCCTCTTGCACACTGTAGGACAGATATGCATCACATCTTGCTTATTCTCCCTGAAGGCTCTTGAGAAGTTCTGTGAGTCCAGGAAAAATACATTTTTTTAACTCATTGTCCATGTCAGTCGTTTCTGATGCTGAAGAGATGCACCTCCTAGGTAGACCTAGCCAAACTCTTTTTTAATCCTCTATTATTGTTTCCAGTGCAGTGCTTACTTTTCCCTCCTGACACAAAGGACAGTTGTAATTTACTCACCTTCACTCCTTTGATTTAAATATAGTTTCTCTAAACATGGAATGTGCCAAGAGATTTTTTTTTTTCTTAGTGCCTGTGGAGGTATCTCTCCATATAAAGCTTTTCAGGAAAAAAAAAAAAAAAAAAGAAAAAAAAGTTTTTAAATTTTTTATACAAAAGCT
>VWZE01012538.1:0-31496 GCA_013396675.1 Eubucco bourcierii | reverse complement strand
GTGGTGAGACACTGGAACAGGTTGCCCAGGGAGGTTGTGGAGCACAATGTTGATCACATTGGGTGATTCTGTGCTCCACAACCTCCCTGGAGGTGTTCAAGGCCAGGTTGGATGAGGCCTTTAGTGACCTGTACTAGTGGGAGGTGTCCCTGCCTATGGCAGGAGGTTGGAATTAGATGATCTTTGAGGTCCCTTCCAACCTTACCATTCTATGATTCTATGATCAGTCCCACTTGTCTCATGGTGCTGCATCCATAAAGACTATCTTGGGCTCCCTCATTTTCTTTTCACTGAGAGTGCACTGATCATACTCTCAAGAAGAGGGTATGGGTCTGCTGAAAGCCCAGATCTCAGATGGATGAGATCTGTGTTTTCCTCATGATGAATTGTCCTTGGCAGTGTTTAGCAAACATACCATCATTAGCCCATCCTGTCATCATTAGCCCCAAGTGTCACAGTTAGCCCACCATAATAATGGGCCAGCAGTAAGTAATGAGATGTTTATCAGTGTATTATCAGAGGCTGTAGGAGCTTGCATGGGCATTGCCATAGGTTAGTGACAAAATTTTTTTTTGCAATATCTCTTTATGTGGATAAAACCATAAATTGGTTTCCAAGTAACCAGTCCCATGACCTAGTTATGTAGACCATCTTCCCTTTGTGCACTGTACAGGGTGAATCTTTTAGTGATTCTGGGAACCAGTAAGTCTTAGCCTGCTTCCCTTCTCAGTATTTAAACATCAACAAAGCCCTGCTTTGGTAAATGATCTGCCTGTTTTCTTTGCCTTGGCTTACAAACTGGAATTGGCAGGTGTGAACACACAGACTGCTTTAGCATGCCAATGCTGCAGGGCAGCAGGTCCAGACCTGTTATGTCAAGGACATGCAGGTCTGGGAGAGGTCAGGAGCTTGTTGACATTGTCATTTATTTCACGCTCAGTTGTGTTCCTCTTGTATGTGTACAATTTAATTCCTAATCATGTCCTTCCCTCCACTTAACTGCTGCACTCCATGACCTGTTTTTAAGAAAATATAGCTTACATTAAAGAAAGCTACTGACTTGCATGCAGAAGGGTCTGTAAATAATGACTTATTATGGGCAGTGGTAACATGAAAACACAGAAGTGTTATATGGAGGTGGATTTGGATGTAATGGGGGACTGCATCTTTATTTCATAACATATCCTGCTAGAGATAGACCCAAGAATATGTCTCTGAGCTGCTATTTTAAATTTATGCTTGACTTCATGAAGTCTTGCAGCCAAACCGCTTTCTCACCAAGAATGGTGTTTTGTTATTAAACTGGAGCATTTCAATACAAAATGTTTGCATTATTTATCTTCTTTTAACCTTTTTTATGGTGAAAGGCACTAATTTTCCTTCCTACTGCTCATAGTTATCTTGTCAAGAGTGTGACCCTTCCTAAGGGCTTGTCTTAATACAAGCAGTTGGAAAAAGGTGGAGGAAATACTCTTCTGCAGCTAAACAGTTCTGTTGTGTTTCAACCTTAAACAGCAGCTAAGCACCACGCGGCTGCTCGCTCACTTCCCTCACAGTTTAATCATTGAAATAAAATGTAATAATAACCACAATACTAATTAAAAATAATTATGTAATTTAAAACAACATAATAAGAGGGAGATGAAACCCACGAAAAAAAGCAAGTGATGTTTTAATGGACAAGGGTAATTAATTGATGCAAGAGATGATTTTCCAAATCAGTATTGTTCATTAATTTTGGTACTCACAGCTCTTGCCACCCTGACAACTATTTTTTAATAATCATAGAATCATAGAATGGTAAGGTTGGAAGGGACTTTCTCTTCTCCAGAGCCCCAACTCTCTCAGCCTGTCCTCACAGCAGAGCTGCTTCAGCCCTCTCAGCATCTTTGTGGTTCTCCACTGGATCCACTCCAACACTTCCATGTCCTTCCTGTGCTAGGGGCTCCAGAACTGCACACAGGACTCCAAGTGGGGTATGAGGAGAGCAGAGCAAAAGGGGAGAATCCCCTCCCTTGCCCTGCTGGCAATAATCATAGAATCATGGAATCATAGAATCGTAAGGTTGGAAGTGACCTCAAAGATCATCTAGTTCCAACCCTTGGCCATAGGCAGGGACACCTCCCACTATGGAATATCACTTTGGCTAGATCAGGTCAACTGCCCTGGCCATGCTGCCTTGCAGCTTATATACCTTTACACTTGCAGAGCATGGGGAAACTAAAAAATCCTTGACTTAAGCACTACTTAGCACCAACTAAACCAGTGTGTCTGATCAACATTATTCTCATGCAAAATCCAAAATGTATCACTCTTCCTGCTAGTAGGAAGCAAATGAAGTATGCCCCAGCTGAAACCAGGATAGATGAAAAAGCTGAACTCAGGACTCGAGAGACATTGTACTCCCTACTCTTAAAGCACTCTCTATGGGGATTTTACATGAAAAGTGAGTTCTCAGCCTCTACATGCTGCTGAGAATGTCTCTATCCTGCCTCCTCAGGTTTGCAGTGAAGGTTAGTGGTGTGGAAAGTTTAAAAGTCAGTGGTGGGAGCCATCATTTGTCTAAATCTATTAATAATAGACCATTGCTGGATATGCTGGCAGCACTAGTGTTTGGAGTAATGCACAGTGTGCATGGGGAGGTAGATCATGAAACTTCATCTGGGTTTGGCTCCTGGGACTGCTGTTTGAAGTTGACAGGCTGTGACCTTCTCTATCTGAAAATTACTGTAGTAGGAAAAGGAGGAAGCAGTCTGTGCACTGACCATTTCAGTGGTCAGATTAACAGAAAACAGCATTAGCCAGCCCAAATGATGCTTCCCGGATATTTGTGCTTTATTTGAACTTATTCATCACTGGGAGGTTTTTTTTTTTCCACTTCTTTTTTATTTCCCAGTTCATTCCAGTCCTTCCTTTGTGCTATATTTGTGTTTTATTTGAATTAGTAATCTAACACCAATAGTCCTATTTTTCTAAGTGCAATGCTAGAATCTGTCCATGCCTGCACTTCACCCACCAGCATTTTTTCTGAGGGCTGTAATATATCTCACAGTTCTCTAACACAATGAAGCTCTGATTTGATTTGGTCTTTATGATTTCACTACAGTATTAATTATAATCAACCAGAGCCTTTCACATAGAAAGACGGAATTAAGTCCTGACATTATTGCATTTGTCAATATTTTTGTCTTATGGGTGGCTTTATAAACCTAATAAAGAATTGACATAATACCCTTGAACTTGGAGTGTCTGCTTTGCTTTGAAATAAAAGTTTTGTGATGATCCATGAATCCATATTTGCTGCCCAAATCATCTGTAAAGCTGACAACTTCCTGATGTGGAAACAGTATCTGTGAAGGCAGTGAGCTCTGTGCTCACAGGGATTTAATATTCTCAGGATCGTCTCAATGTCAGTGTCTGATCTGTCATAGGACGGAGAACCACTTACTAGTTAGCTTCTAATGGAAATTCACATTTCCACTAATGAATATAAACCATCTTAATATGTTTTGTTTGTAAATGATGATTTTTTTTTTTTTAATTACTGAAACCTTTTGTTTTCAAGTGATGACTGGAAGTGCTACAAACTCAGAAGACTCTACTTCATATGGGTGTGCAGGGACATCAAATCTTTCCGCTGGTTTGCAGACCTGCTCTATATGTTACATAACAAGGTAATGAGTGGTGCTTGGAGGGGTTACTGAGAGCTAAGTAAATGCAAGATGTGTCCACACCACACAACTGGCATCCAACAGAGAAAGGCAGCCTTATTCAAAACAGGTGAGCTCCAGCAGTACTTCTGCTTGGGCTATGTGACCCAGACTCCATTTATTCTTGGAGCTGCACAGAACGGTTTGAGTATCTGTCACCATTGTTTCATTGCACAGCCTTGGCATGTACCAGTAGTCTGGACAGTTACTTGTGGAAATTTATGAGATGGCAGAAGAACATGTATGTGGAAGATTCTGAGTGGTCTTTAGCCACCTAGCTAGTAGATAGATTGAGAATGGAGAGGATTTTACAATTTCAGTGCATTTTAAGAGCAGAATAGCTCCCTAGAACAATATTGTGTATGCACCATGATGTGCAATGTTCAGAAGTTCATAGGAGTGCTATGCAATTGTATATCTTCTTCATTAAAAATCTTACTTGACTGGTGCTGAAACCCATGTCACTTAGTACAGTAGACACAAGTGACTGTACTTGTACATGAAGAGAAGAGCTGCTACTTGACTGGCTGTTTTTATCATCTTCCCAGCTTTGGCAGGAGAATCGACCAGACTATATAAATATCCAGCTGTACCTCAGTCAAACAGATGGAATACAGGTATGTGGCTAAACTCTGTTTGTAAACTCAGCTAGACCTTGGGGTAGTAGACAATGCAAACTGTCAGTTACAGACAGAAGAGAATTACTGTAGATAATAAAAACAGGAAATGAGGCCACAAACTCAAGTGACTGATTCATTACTAGGGCAAAAGAGCAAGTCCATCGCCACGGCATTAAGAGCATCTAGTCCAGCAGCCTTAACTTGATGAGATGTGGACAGAAATCTTTATCTTCCTTTTCTAGCAAAGGAGTCCTCCCAGGTCAGGCCATGCACCAGGCAGTTGTCCATGTTTGATGGGCGACCTGCCGCACTTCTGAGCTAAGAATCAATATGGAATCTTTCTAGGAGCTTGCAAGTTCAACTCTTCTTTTCAAATGAATGTTCTCTGGAGAGAAACTGGGTTTTAAAAGCTTTGGATTTCTTTGCCTCCAATATAGATAAAAACTACAGATTTCTTGATGTATGATACTGGAGATTGTACCAAATTGCTAGTTGTTATCTATTACCGACCCCAAAGCTGAGCTAATTCCCAGCTCTTGGCATCTCCTGTAGCTGTTTACACTTGTGGTCTTCATTTTATATTATTTAGCACATGAGCCCAGGCTTGATTCTTTATCCTGCTGTGTTTGGAAGCTTTCCAATGACTGCAGCGGGCTCAGGACCAAGCCTAACAATTACAACAAAACATGAAATGCAGTGAGAAATCATGCCCAAAGGATTTTGATCTGTCTGGTATCAGGTGGAGATAACACTCACAGCTTTGGTAGGAACACTATCCAATAGTCTAAATGATATGATAGCTACAGTAGTTATGAAAAGTGCTCTGTAAATGGAATGCCTGGACAACACATATTGATAGAAATGGGATGCTTGAAAATACCACATTGATGAACCTGGTATGTAATTGTTAGGCTAAAATTAAAACCTGATGCAGGACTGGGTTGCAATGAACACAGTAAGATAGTAACAATAGAGAATTCAGTGCAAGTTTTCCAATATCACACATCAAGTAGCTACTAAACTTATTTAAAGTCAAGTTTGTTGTAAGTCTTTTCTTAAAATCACTTTTCTTTTGTGACTGCTGAGCAGAGTTGGCATAATCATAGAATCATAGAATCATAGAATAGTAAGGTTGGAAGGGACCTCAAGGATCATATGCATAAGCCATTACACTGCTCATGGTCGCCCAAGGGGAAGCTTGAGAACCTCAAGTCCCTGTTGCTACGCAGCTTTTATATGCCTCGGTGTTAGTCCGAAGTGTGGACTGTTACCAAAATTATGGCGGTTTTGCTTCATGCTCTTTTTGCTCAGAAGTAGCATGCCTGGGTGATAGCAGGGGAAAACACCCATCCTTCAGCAAAGGCCTCTTGAACATGAGAGGGCAACAAAGGGTGAATTAGCCAACGCTCTGGTTGAATTACTATGAGCAATGGTTTAGGTTATTGAGTAGTGGAATACGTGGGAGGCAGGAGAAGGTGCAACCTCTCTTCCTTTGTGTCTCGTGAGGAAAGGTACCCAAGGATAGGTAATGCCCTGCAGGAGAAGGGCGGTTCACATTACCACAGTGCTGGTGCGTTAGCATTTTTGGAATGGGTTAAGTTCCATTTGGGGAGCAGTTAGGGCTCATTTCTGCTGTCAGAGCAGCTCAAAACAGCTGGCAAACTAGTCTCAGGGAGAAAGGCAAGACTTTTCCCTTGTTACATTTTCTCAGACCTAGCCATCATCATAGTTACTTGTAAAAAGTTAAAAAAAGACTTCAGACAGAAATATGATTTTTGCATCAGCAGTGTGTCTTCCAGCTTAGCATTAAAAGCCGATGAGGGAGTGGATAATAGGAGTATGGTTATTGTTTTATGGCTTAAATAAATTGGTTTAAAAGTAATGGGGAAATTAATGAGCAGCTGCATGAGGAACAACGTCTAATGAGCACCAAGGAGAGCCATTGCAAAGGCAGCAAGCAGTGTACTGGTGCATGAAATGGCTGCAGTTTTAATCACAGCTGCCTGATACTTGTGTGCAGGTTTTACACCTCAGCAGTAGGGTAACTCAGCCAATGTCAGAAGTGGGAGCCCTGGGTGATATGAGACAATTTGCAAATCAGGCAGAATGGAAACTTTTGTTTCTTGCAGAAAATAATTGGTGAAAAGTATCAGGCTTTGAACTCGAGGCTGTTGATTGGACGACCCCCTTGGAAACTTCTTTTTGATGAAATAGCAAAGTGTAACAGGCGGTAAGTAGCAGTCTGCTCGAGGGATGTCATGGCTGGGAGGCTGGGGGTTGTTGTCAGTTTCTAGCTGCCTTGGTATGAAAATAGTTTGGGGGTTTCATTGTGTTGCGAATGAATGCAAAATTAATCAGCTATGTTAATTTTGATATCCAGGCAGAGATTGTTAATAACTATGAAAATTGTTTATTAACATTAAATTTTGCCAGAAAACTTACTTACAAGGTTGCAAACTCAGGGCTTGGAAATTTATACACACAGGGAACAGGCAAAACTGGAACACTGTAAGAGGTACCCAGCAAAGGCAAACATGATACTGGAATAGAAGGTTTTAGCAGTCACTTATACCGCTGGCAGTTCATTATCCTGCTTAGCCACTGGGTGGATGCAGGAAGCTCCTTTCTGCTTATGGCAGAAGGCAATTAGTGATTACAAGAGGCTTGAAGTCTTTACTCACACAGTATTATGAGACAGTACCCAAAGCAGTTGGAGGGGTTGCTGTCAGTGGTCTCAAAACCATTAGAGGCTTTGGAGTTTCCCAGGCTTCTGGGTACTGGGGAAACGAGGCAGACAAGCTCTGATCTGGTCCTGACTCTCTGGATGTTATCTCCAGGACTTGCTGTCTTAGCAGGAGGCTTTCAGGTGCAGGCAGGATGCAATGCCATGTGCAGTCTCAGCATGGTGTCACGCTGGCTGTGCAGACTGATCATTTGGAGGCATTTACAGCCTGTTCCTGGTAAGCTCTTGGCAGGCAGTTTCCAGGCAGTTCAGGATATAAGGCAGCACAAATACAATGGCAAAGATCAGATAAAATGGCAGAGCATTGTGTTACCTGTTCATCTCCTTTTTTTCACTACAGCCCAAGACTAATGAGCCTTTGGACACAGAATAGCCAATCAAAATGGCAGTTAGCCAAGCTTGACCATATTGGGTGAAGCCATAGGCTTCGTTTACCGTTTTTAGGGCAGAACACAGGCCCTGTTCAAAGCAGGCACAAGCTGAGGCTGTGTGCCTTGTTTGCCACAGGATGCAAAGCGCCAGGGTCCTTAGGCTCAGTGGCTCTTTGTCCTCTTTCCTGCATTTGTTTCTCCCCAAAACAGGAGGGAGAGCAGAAAAACATGTCTGGGCAAGCCAGGACATGGATAAGCTGCATGAGAAGATGAACTGCTCTGAGTACCAAAACAAAAAACCCAAACAGTATTTTTTCAGTTTATAGAGGCTATCTCTCACAGCAAAATGTTAGATAATTTCAACGTCAGTAGCTTCAACATTACAATCTACAATGTGTCATGGTAGGCTTAAATAGGCCAAAATAGGTTCTTTGTCCTCTTTCCTGCGTTTGTTTCTCCCCAAAACAGGAGGGAGAGCAGAAAAACATGTCTGGGCAAGCCAGGACATGGATAAGCCTATTTTGGCCTATTTAAGCCTACCATGACACATTGTAGATTGTAATGTTGAAGCTACTGACGTTGAAATTATCTAACATTTTGCTGTGAGAGATAGCCTCTATAAACTGAAAAAATACTGTTTGGGTTTTTTGTTTTGGTACTCAGAGCAGTTCATCTTCTCATGCAGCTAGAATGCTCAGTGGCCCAGAAAATAAAAGTAATAGATTTCCATCTCAGTTCACAGAGACATTCTTGTCTGTGGCAATAGCTTGCTTACAACATATGCTGGTCTTGTACATCAAGTTGCATTTTTCAGAGTCATTGACTTGTGCTATAATTGTCAGGCTTGGTGGTGCTGGTTTACAAACAAAACCCATCAGGGCAAATCTGACTGTCCTTTTNNNTTTGGTTTTTTCCTTTTTTTTTTTTTTTTTTTTTTTTTTTTAATATGGCATATATAGTCTTTGAAGATTCCTGGCACTTTGTTTTTACTCTTTCCTAAGACTGAGCAATGCCTTTATACTGTGCTAGGCAAACTTACTATGATTGGAAACAAGACAGTTTTAAACCAGAGAAGACAGGCAATTAGACTTATGGAATGTCTTTGTCCAAGTACAGCTTTGTTGCTTGAATATTTAACCTCCACTGGCAGTTTTCTGCTTCAAAAGCTGAGCTGGTAGAAAGGATTGTGTGAATCTTCCCTAATCCACTATTGGCAAAGTCAGTGGGGTGGGAGCAAACCACCCTTAGCTGTTTGTAGTAATTTGGGTGCACCAGATTAAGTGGTTCACCTGCAGAACTTCCTCTCAAGAATTTTTTGTCCTCTGTTGCACTTCTAAAGCTGCCCAGGGGTTAACTCTTCTTTTCTGAGGTTGGATATACCTACAGGACACTGATCCCTGACTCTTGAGAAATATTGAGGGCCAGTGTGGATCACTGTGGGCAGTGTAAGGTGCTGACAATACGTATCTTAGATGCAGGTCCTGGAGGATGTTGTGGGCAGGTCCCTTGCTAGAGTACCTCAAAGGGTGCTATAATAGGATTCTCACAGTGCAGAGCTAAATATCACTTAGAGAAGTGTTTTGTAGCAAAATTCATAGGAAAGAAGTCAGAGAAGCAAGTTGACTCTTTGGGTCAGAGTCCTCTACGTAGAGGACCTTTTATGCTCCATTCTAATGTCTTTTTTGTTTAACTGCGTGGATGCAGGTTTAAAAGGTGAAAATGATGAGGCTTCTGGCACTTTCTTGCAAGGCTGTAAGTGCACATAATGTGGATGAAGCTACTAATGATGGTCATACTTGCTTTTTCTTCTCTTCTATCACATTACTCCTAATTAGACTTCAAGTACCATTTCCTGTGCATTTTCACATCAGGTCTCCAAATTGTGCCACCATTTCCAAGCAAGATGTCTTTTACTACCTAAATAATGTTCTAATTCTTGATTATCCTGCAGCTGGCTAAGATGTAGGCTTTCTTAACCCTTTGTCACCCTTTCTTACCCTTTGTCACCCTTTTACCAGAGTCTATGTAAGATCTGTATCTGTAAGACGTATTTACCAGTAACATGACCAACAGTAGCGCAACCTGGCAGCTGTCCCACAGAAACTTACCAGTTGTAGGTGAATAATCTCCCTCTTAAGTTGTAGGTGAATAATCTCCCTCTTATCTTGGGTGAGACAGGAACTTCAATTTTTCTCCATAGTCCAAATTTTCAATCTCCTACTAACTTTATTCCAGTTACTGTTTTGTTCTACCTGAATGACACTGCTGCAGTAAGGAGACCAGAACAACAAGAAGACAAACACAGCCACTTTGTTTCCAACATCTGGTGCTGGTGTTCAGGCTTTAAGTGTTCAGATGCATTTGCAGTCATCTCCTTGGGCTTGTTTATGGGCAGCCAAGATGGTTCAAACTTTTTATCCTGTGATTTTAATAAAGGCTGTGCATAAATAAACATGCAGCTGGCAAACCTCTCATCAGTTTAGCCATCTGGTTGGTTTGTGGTTTGTGAGTTGTTGCTGTTTGGGTCCCAAATAAGCAAAGTGATTTTGTAAGTGTATCAGCTTTGCCAGACCTTCAGAGCTTGACATGGGACAACCCCAGCACCAGGTTCCTGATTCTTTCTTCTGGACTAAGAGGAGCAGACTTGTGCCATCTGCTGTTGCATTTATAGAATAGAATGTTAAGGTTGGAGGGCACCTCAAAGATCATCCAGTTCCAACCCCCTGCCATAGGCAGGGACACCTCCCACTAGAATAGGTCACTCAAGGCCTCCTCCAACCTGGCCTTGAACACCTCCAGGGAGGCAACAGCCACAACCTCCCTGGGCAACCTGTGCCAGTGTCTCACCACCCTCACTGAAAAGAACTTCCTCTTAACATCCACTTTCAATCTCCCCTATGCCACTTCAATGCCCCTTGTCCTGGCATTGCAAGACCTTGTCAGTAGTCCCTCCCCAGCCTTCCTGTAACTCCCTGCAGGTACTGGAAAGCTACTGTAAGTTGTGGCCTCCTCTGGACCTGCTCCAACACTTCCATGTCCTTCCTGTGTGGGGCCTCCAGAACTGCACACAGGACTCCAGGTGGGGTCTGAAGGGAGCAGAGTAAAGGGGCAGAATCCCCTCCCTTGCCCTGCTGCCCACACTGCTCTTGCTGCAGCCCAGAACTTGGTTGCTGTCTGGGCTGCACTCACACTGCAGGCTCATGCTGAGCTTTTCATCAACCCAGACCCCCAGGTCCTTTTCCTCAGGGCTGCTCTCAGCCATTCCCCACCCAGCCAGGAGTTGTGCTTAGGATTGTGCCTACCCAGGTGCAGGACCTTACACTGGGTTTCATATGACATGTGATTTGGGACAGTTTACATCATAAATATATGGTCTTGTTTCTCATGCTGTCTTTTTCACTTGCAGCAGCAGCCTTGTTCCTATTGAGTTGTGCCCTGGGCAGGAGGCTTACACCATGCCTCAGCTGCGTAGGTCAAGTAGGCACATCCTTTTCTCCAGATAGAAAAAGACAGGAATAACTGTAGGAGACAAGGGCATGGAGCACCAACATCAATTTCTAATGCACTCCAAAGGAGAAACCTCTCTCTAGGAATGAATGGAGGGTTTAAAATGGGAGCATTTCAAGATCTGAGGCTGTTCTCACTAGGTAACAGAGTATTTCACCTCTCTAAAGAGAAACCTCTCTCTAGGAATGAATGCAGGGTTTAAAATGGGAGCATTTCAAGTTCTGAGGCTGTTCTCTCTAGGTAACAGTATTTCACCTCTCCCCCACCTCCCACTGTTGATAGAAGGGATGTAATAATACATGCTGCCCTCCTCATCTCATAGGAACACTGAGGAGTTAGTTGCTTAGTGCTCTGAATGAGTAAAATCCTCTATTAATGTTTGCAATTATTAGGAAGAATGCCTTATGGCATAGTTTTCCTGACTATAAACATGTCAATGCTATTTATAGAGACTTTCAGAGGCAGCACTCCCTAACTGCCTGTTTTCATCTGAGGAGCAAAATGAGCCATTGACCCAAACAAGTGATACACAATTAAAGCCCAGCAGCTCAGGACAGTAGTGTGCTGCTCTGTGTATTAGCTGCTTGCTGCCATATGCCTGCTTGTATCACAGCAACCAGGAGGCAGATGAGTGAGGCAGGAAGATATCTGCAGGCAGGGAAGCAGGGATGTAGGTGGGGGGAAGATGTGGGATGTGAATTGTGGGAGGTAAGTGGTATGTGGAGGGATATCCAGAATAGATGCTCCTGGTGGGCATCCTGGGAAAGAAGTTTGTGAGTCTCTGGCTCACGGCATGGGGATGCAACTCAGCTGGGTTTCAGGAGACCCTTACCCACGGGTCTCTTGTGTGACCTTAGGCAAGTCATTAAACCTTTCTGTGAGTCTCTGCACTAGACAAAAGTTCTGTTTCTGGGATGAGAGTGCATGGCAGTATGTGCTGCTGAGGTATGTCTGTGCAGTGAGAGCTAGATATACTACAGAGAAAGGCTGGGAGAGCGGGGGCTGTTCAGCCTGCAGAAGAGAAGACTCCAGAGAGACCTTACAGCAGCATTTCTGTGTCTGAAGGGGACCTACAGGAAGGCTGGGGAAGGACTGTTCAGAAGGGCTTGTAATGACAGGACAAGGGGCAGTGGTTTTAAATTGGAGCAGGGTAGGTTTAGCTTAGACATAATAAGGAAGTTCTTCACAGTGAGGGCAGTGAAATACTGGAATGGGTTACTCAGAGATGTGGTGAAGGCCCCGTGCCTGAAAACGTTCAAGGTCAAACTCGATGGGGCCCTGAGCAAGCTGATCTAAAGATGTCCCTGCTCACTGCAAGGTGTTTGGACAAAATTACTTTTGAGGGTCCCTTCCAACCTGATACATTCTATGATTCTATCATATATGAAATGAAAGGGTGAGAGACAAGTGAGCTGTAAGTTTTAATAATCATCTGTATTAAACTAATAAAAACCCCAACAGTTAGATACACAGTAGAAGTCAGATTCTTGTTGGCAACTCATATACCCTTTTTCTCCACTGCACAGGTGAGAGGGTGTTCAGGGGCTGCAAGTGCTGAGGAATCTTATTGAGAGCAAGGGGCACTACAATTCTCATTATGACTGCATCTCCAGCCACCCACACAGCACCCCTTCTCCTCAAAAGGAGTACTGCTAGGATAGAAAAGTTTAAAAGATGTAGGCAAGAGTGAGAAAAGTGCAAGTTCAGAGTATTTGCCATGGATTGAAGGCATTGTAAGGTACATGCACAAGGACACCACAGCAGTTCATAGCATCACAGAATCAACCAGGTTGGAAGAGACCTCCAAGCTCATCCAGCCCAACCTAGCACCCAGCCCTAGCCAATCAACCAGACCATGGCACTAAGTGCCCCATACAGGCTTTTCCTGAACTCAATTTCAGCAGGAAGATGAAGAAATTGTCTTTTTCATGGCATAGAAGATACAGCACTGGATCCTATTTCCTTGCTCGTTCCTTTCTCATCTTTTGAAACATAGGGAGGTAATGAATATGAATGGTTCAGTCCTGCTGTTGTAGTTGGGCCCTGTGCTGATGCTGGCTGCTAGTCTGAGCCCTCAGGTGCTGTATGTCTGTGAGTCTGCATTGCAGCCTGTTCTTCAGCTGAGCAGAGCAGAGAGCTACTGTTGGCAAAGTGGTGGGAAAAAGTCTTGTTAACTAATGAAGCCAGGCTGATTGCTGTGGATAATGAACAAGGATCACATTCTGTGTTTGGCTTTTCATAAGGCTTTCTAATAAAGCTATTGAAGGAAAGATCACATACTAATGTGAAACTACAGCAGCAGATTATCCTGCTGTTACCAGGAATAACCATGCTCTGTTTCCATTAGTGCACTGCATCACCATTAGCGAGTAGATCTCCTGCTGGTGCAAATCACGACTTGCACTAATGCAGTTATTACAGAGACAGTTTGAATGAAAAAAGTGATTAGTCATGGAAAAACATCAGAGTGGGAAGCAGTAATTTTTCATCTCTTAGTGTCATGGGACTAGGATAAGGCACTTTTTCAGATTTATCTTTAGTGGAGTAAGTCATAGGTCTGTTTGTGGGGGTGTTTGGGAGAGATCTAGTGGCTTCATATTAAATACGTGATCTAGTGAGCTGTTCTCTCCTTGGCTTATGTATAACAGAGTGAGACCAGAATCCAGTTCTGCCTGTAGTTAGAAGCTACTGTTTATTTGCACTGTCATAAGTTTGGGGATTTTTCTCTCTTTTTTTTCCCTCTCTTATTTTTTTTTTTTTTAACAGGAAAACCATTGGAGTGTTCTGCTGCGGACCAAACAAAATATCTAAGATCCTTCATAAACTGAGCAACAGCAGCAATCCTTATGGGACAAGGTTTGAATATAACAAAGAATCATTCAGCTGAAAGTCTGTTGGACTAGCAAAACTGCAGAAGACAAAAAGTGCAATTCTCTCTTTGTACAACTTAAAAGTTCAGCTGTGGTTTAAATGGACAGAAGTGAACCAAAGAATAGAGCAGATGTTCTTATTTATGTTTATTTAAGGTATTGGGAAGTGATGGTTGCAGCAGTATACCAACAATAACAAGTGCTTATGCTCAAACCCAAATAGGTTCTCACAGTATGTGTGGCAGGGGTGATTCTTTGGAGCTGTTTCTGTTAATTAAAAGTGCAGAAGCTGAGGAGGGGCACAATTGCTTTAAGTGATGATGGAAAAGAATCTGTGGAGTGTTTGAACTTCTTCTACTTCAGTCTTCTGAAGTTAGATGAGTGAACCCAACCCCAGGTTAATCCAAATGAAAAAAAAAAAAAGTGTGACAAAGACTGTTGCTTTTGTTGATATACAGATCTCATGGCTCTGAGATGGGAAAAGTCCATGTTAAAGATTTTATACATTGCAAAATTGGAATTCTGTATTTATAATATAGAATCATAGAATCATAGAATGGTAAAGTTGGAAGGGACCTCAAAGATCATCTAGTTCCAACCCCCTGCCATAGGCAGGGACACCTCCCACTAGTACAGGTCACTCAAGGCCTCATCCAGCCTGGCCTTGAACACCTCCAGGGAGGTTGTGTAGCACAGAATCACCCAACGTGATCAAACATCAAAGATCACATTGGGTGATTCTGTGCTCCACAACGTCCCTGGGCAACCTGTGCCAGTGTCTCACCACCCTCACTGCAAACAACTTCCTCCTAACATCCCGTTCTAATCTCCCCTCTGCCACTTTAAACCCATTGCCCCTTGTCCTGTCATTGCAAGACATTGTCAATAGTTCCTCCCCAACCTTCCAGTTTAAATCTCCCCTCTTCCAGTAACATACAGTGTTACTCTCACTAGTCGACTTCCGTAATGGATGTGACCATTCCTGAATGGAAGGGTGGAACATGGAGAAATATAAGTTAACCTATGGAAAAGTGAGCACAACTGTGTAATGCCTGTGAGCAGACTCCATTGTGATGTAAATCACAGCCTTTTGGTAAGCAAACATCTGTACATGGAGAACATTCTGCCTTGAACTGACTTATCATCCAGTGAGTGTGCAAAATGAGTGTGATTTGTGCATCCAGAAAGGTGGAGCAAAAGTGAATAACAGGAGCAGCCAAGATATGGTATTTTATTGCACTGTGTACTCAGCGTGGAAGTTGCACTCAGTCTGCACTCACATGCCCTGAATGTCAAACACTCCAAGAATTTAGATGTCCTTTGTGATTATTTTACAATACAGCAGGTTGAAATCCAATTTTAGAGATCCCAGAGTGTGTTTAGTCAACTGTGGTCCTCTGAGTAGCTTCCCTGGAGTCACACTTGTTTGTGCTGATGTCACTGAAAGCAGGATCAGGCTGGATCTACGGCAGACTAAGAGCAAAGCCCTCTTGACTGCCTCTTTTTGTGGCATGTATACAGATAGAAACCTCACAGGAGCTACAGCATAGTTTCAGTTTGTTCCAAAGGGGAGGATCTGAAACATCCAAATTTAAGCTCTCCTCCATCCCACAGCTGTTTTCCACTCTGCTCAGAGTTGCCATGGAAGAGCTCCACATTGAAACAGGCACTTTGTAACTTCTTGGTTCTGAAAAGCAGCTTTTTTTTTTTTTTTCTTCCTCCAAAACCTGATCCAACTTCCTTTATTGCTTCTTTACCTTCCTTTTCGTTATTTTGCCAAGAAGAGGGCATATAAGCAGGAGTCAGACACTTAGCTGGCATAAATAGGCATAATTCTAGTGTATCCTAATAGAGCAGCATCACTTTACCTATGCCCAAAACCTGCTCTTTCATCTCCAACAGAAGCTTGGGAGCAGTACTTTGTAGTGCTCACAGCACACAGAGGCATAAGATGGCTCAGCACCTCTTCTGCCTGTGGTTCACCTGTAGCTGGCACAGTGCATTAGATCTGTTTTGCATCATTCCAGTGAAGTCTTTTTTATTTTACTAGGACAGACTCTAATTTTCAGCTCTGTACAAGGGTCAATCAGTATCAGTGTTCAGGAAGAAGCATTTTCCTCGTAGGTTGTGTGTGGGCAAGTTGAATGTGTTAATGAAACTGTTTTTTGCCTTGGCAACTTCTGCTCAGGAGGTGCCCTTGGTGGAGCAGCGTAGGGACATATTCTTCAGTGTCTGGATTTTGCACTGAAGTTTTTACCCCAGTCTCTGCATATATGAAATTCAAGGGAGGAAGGGAAGAGTCAGAGATGGACATGTTCATACTGATGAGAATTCTCAAAGTAACCTAGATGAGAGAAGCCAAAACAGAAATACAGTGTGAGATGGAAGCCTACATTGCAGCTACTAATTTTAATTATTTAATTCCTCCATCATTGTAAAACTGAGGATGTTGCTGATCCTGCAGGCTTTTTTTATTTGCTGGCATTTAGCTCAAAGCATGATTGAAGCTATGACTCCACCTATTAACCACTACCTGTGATCTATTCCCTCTTATTTTTGTATCCAGTATCTAATGTTTTTTTAAGTACAGTTTAGACTCACAGTGCTGCTCAGGTTTCACTTCTCCTCTCTGACAGATAGCAGCTCTATTACCATATAATGAGTAGCTGCTTTTCGATTTAGGTCTGTGCTGAAACAGATTGTGTTTTTTGGGCTGAACTGCTATATAGGTAGTGCTTTACAATTAACATAGTGATACAAGCTCTGCATTGTAGAAGAAACTGACTCCATGTAGGCAAATTAAATGCTGTCATAACATTAGGCAGTGCTGTCAGAGCAAGAGGTAAGCAGAGGCAGGGTCTCAAAGAGCCACTGTCTTTCAAAGAATCATATATCATAGGATGGTAAGGTTGGAAGGGACTTCAAAGATCATCTAGTTTCAACCTCCCCTGCCATAGGCAGGGACACCTCCCACTAGTACAGGTCACTCAAGGCCTCATCCAACCTGGCCTTGAACACCTCCAGGGAGGTTGTGGAGCACAGAAGCACCCAATTCGATCTTCAACTGCACTGGGTTATTCTGTACTCCGCAACCTCCCTGGGCAACCTGTGCCAGTGTCTCACCACCCTCACTGCAAACAACTTGCTCCTAACATCCTCTTAAAATCTCCCCTCTGCGAACTCAAACCCATTGCCCCTTGTCCTGGCATTGCAAGACCTTGTCCATAGTCCTTCCACAACCTTCCTGTAGCCCCCTTCAGATACTGAAATGTTACTCTAAGGTCTCCTGGAAGCCTTCTCTTCTCCAGGCTGCAGAGCCCAAACTCTCTCAGTCTGTCCTCAGAGCAGAGCTGCTGCAGCCCTCTCAGCATCTTCGTGGCCTCCTCTGGACCTGCTCCAGCACTTCCATGTCCTTCCTGTGCTGGGGACTCCAGAACTGCACACAAGACTCCAGGTGGGGTCTGAGGAGAGCAGAGCAAAGGGGCAGAATCCCCTCCCTTGCCCTGTTGCCCACATTGCTCATGCTGCAGCCCAGCACTCAGTTGCTGTCTGGGCTGCGCTCACACTGCAGGCTCATGTTGAGCTTTTCATCACCCCAGACCCCCAGGTCCTGTTCCTCAGGGCTACTCTCAGCCATTCCCCACCCAGCCTGGAGTTGTGCTTGGGACTGTGCCTATCCAGGTGCAGGACCTTACACTTAGCCTTGATGAATGTCATGAGGTTGGCCTGGGCACACCTCTGCAGCCTGTCCGGGTCCCTCTGGATGGATCCCTGCCCTCTAGCAAGTCAACTGTGCCACACAACGATATTTTCAAACTGCAGGCCATTGCTTGGAGAAGCAAGCAGGAGGCTAACCAGTCATTGCCTAGAGCAGCTCGAGTTCTCTAAGTCAGAGAAGAGACACAGTTGTTAAAACGCAATGTTTACTTGTAGAAAAGATAAAAAGGCTTCTAGGGAGATTAATTTCCACTTCAGCCTGGCAATCATTCCGTAAACATGTCAGTGTGATTGAAGAGGAATCCGTTCTTTTGTGGATTATGCATTTGGTTTGTCTGCAGATTTCCCACCCCTCACAAATAAACCCAGGGTTTCTTTATTTTTTTAACAAAGGGGATTTAACAGCAAGGTTTAATCAAAATGCCACTGTGGCCCGTGCTGAAGTGAGCTTTTCTGCAATGAATGTGCATTTTTCAGGGATGTGTAGATAATGCAGCTGATGACTCAGCTGTGAGCAGTGATTTGGGGGTTTCACTGTCTCTGCTGCTAGAGTATTCCATTAAGGCCACTCTAGCAATCTGCTGGTGAAATGCATGGGGCTGAAATGAAAGTCTGCATTCCTGTAGAGACACTGATAACTTCAGCACCTCTAGTAAGCATAGTAAACCACAGACACTCTGGGTTTTCCTCTGTATGTGCAGTATATTAATTAGCCAGCACCTTTTAGGGTTGAACCCCAAGTTGTGTGCTGGACTGATCTGTACAGTGAATGCTCTGGCACAAAAATTGCTGCTCCTTAAAGGGCTGGATGTGTATTAGTGCAGGTTTAGTATCCTGCTAGTTGTATCACCTATGTTACAAGAAGTGCAGGCTCTGTTTTGCTACCATGGAAGGTTTCCCCTGAGGTTACAAGTATCTCCAAATTGGCAGTGAATGCTCGAGATTTGGTATACTTGAAGTGTTTTATTCTGCAGAGGGATCATGCTTGTAAGAGCTTCTGGTGCTGTAGTACAGCAGTAACTCTGTCCTATTAGTACAGAGGCATGGAGATAAAAGTGGACAAAGCCTCCCCTCCTAATTGTAGATTGCCTTTTAATGAAGTTCTTGGATTTCTGAGGATGTTAGGCCTTGTAAAAACATGTTTACATACTCTGCTTCTTCCTGGTAGAATGCAAAATCTGCCTTCTTCCCAATGGTCTTTACTGTTGCACCAGGAGGGGGAAACCTACAGTAGCTGCTGAAGCAGCAGGCAAATGCTGTCAGCTGAAGACCAAGCCAAGGAGGGCAGGGGAGAGCAGAATGAATACCAGCAATGAACAGGGGGAAATATTTTGAACTTGGAAGCGAAAGGGAAAGAGATTTTTTTTCCTGGGTCCTCAACTCTAGATATTACAAGCAAGTCTGATTGCCTGGATGGGAATACAAAATCTCTCTGGGGTTTGGGAAGTAATATATGCAAAGACATTTCCTTTCTATGTACAACTGGGTGCTAAAGGATGTAAGAAAACCAGTGTGATGGTTTGGAAGTTGCCCACCCCCCGACTCTATGAAAATCACCCAGACTAGACTCAGCCAGCTGGAAGTTAAGGACTGAAGCTGTATTTACAACTTAGCACAATGTACAAGCAGATCTATACACAATAGACAGGTATAGTTACAGACATAGACAAGTTAAAGGTAATACAGAAACACAATCCCCCTGCCAGCAATCAGAGTCCCCAGGTGGGGCTCCCAACCACCCTTCCACTTTCTTTCCACCCCTCTGCCTTACCCCAGGGTCTGCCTTACATGCAAGGTGATGTTGGAGGATTGGCCAGGGGAGTTAGAAGCAGAGTGATGAGTTGAGTTACACAGCGGAGAGGAGAAGACACAGCAGCTCCCAGAGAGACCAAGAGCCTCTCTGTGTTATCTGTGTTTGTGTTCTTGTTCTTCTACATCTCAGCAAGCCTATGAGTGAAGTAGACATCACCATTGTTTACTTTTCACAACCTATTATCTAATTCTCATAAAAAACATTCCAATTAGCCTCAAACCAGCACAACTACTCTGTTCTGATGGCTGCCTAGAAACAAACTCAGCCTTGACTCTTTCCAGTTAACCCCTTTGAAAAGAACATCGACTTTGTTTTTGCAGCTTGGGGGTTGGGAATAGCATCGCCTCTCCAGCGAAAGCCAGCGGTGTGTGTTCTCTCTGCTAGCTCTGAGCAGCTTTGGCAACTGACTGAATCAATTCCGTGTTCGTTTCTGCTGACCCTAGGTAAGGACAGCCTTGAAGACTGGAAGCAGCGTTCCCTGTACTAGTGGGAGGTGTCCCTGCCTATGGCAGGGGGTTGGAACTGGATGAACTTTGAGGTCCCTTCCAACCTTACCATTCTGTGAGTCTATGATTCTGTAAATGTCTAAGTGTACATAGCAACACTGAGGGAGATGCTGCTGCATCGCTGTTGGGGCACCAGCCACACATTACAATTCTGCCAATGCAAGGTCACGTTGCTCATCTCATACTCCACGACCCTGGGGAAGAAATTTGGATGAGAGGTGGAGGAGGAAAAGCAAAAACTTCCTTGTTGTGCTGTAACCCAGAATATATTTATCAACAGCAGGGCATTGCTTTGCTTCCAAAAGAGCGTGTCATTTCTTTTTCAGGGATAACAGATTCCCTCCTGGTGCCGTGAGGTGGTGCTTGCATGTTAGAAGTGTAACTCAGTGATAACAGGCAGCTTCTGAATTGAATAAATAATGCCTCTGAGCCTTTCTGTCTGCCTTTAATAATCTGAGAGAAATGCAAAATATCAGAGAGCAGATAGAGTGGACTGTGTCCTGAGTTGCACTCAGTGCAGCACGGTTGGAAATATTGCAGAGCAACTCTGCAAGCTGCTGGGAAGAGACAAGGCTCAGGGCAAGGGGGGAAACAACTTTTGTAAGGAGAAAACAATCAGTGATATAGGAGTTGTGGCAAAAGCAGGCCATGTCACAGCACTGACCATCATATCTTTGAGTGGTGCTGAGCCAGAGCCCGTCATAGAATCACAGAATGGTAAGGTTGGAAGGGACCTCAAAGATCATCCAGTTCCAACCCCCTGCCATAGGCAGGGGCACCTCCCCCTAGTACAGGTCACTCAAGGCCTCCTCCAGCCTAGCCTTGAACACCTCCAGGGAGGGAGCAGCCACAGCCTCCCTGGGCAACCTGTGCCAGTGTCTCACCACCCTCACTGCAAACAACTTCCTCCTAACATCCACTTTCAGTCTCCCCTCTACCAGTTCAAACCCATTGCCCCTTGTCCTGGCATTGCAAGACCTTGTCGATAGTCCCTCCACAACCTTCCCATAGCCCCCTTCAGATACTGGAAGACTACTAGAAGGTCTCCTGGAAACCTTCTCTTCTGCAGGTTGCAGAGCCCCAACTCTCTCAGTCTGTCCTCACAGCAGAGCTGCTGCAGCCCTCTCAGCATCTTCATGGCCTCCTCTGGACCTGCTCCAACACTTCCATGTGTTTCCTGTGCTGGGGGCTCCAGAACTGCATACAGGACTCCAGGTGGGGTCTGAGGAGAGCAGAGCAAAGGGGCAGAATCCCCTCCCTTGCCCTGCTGCCCACACTGCTCTTGCTGCAACCCAGCACTCATTTGCTGTCTGGGCTGCACTCACACTGCAGGTTCATGTTGAGCTTTTCATCACCCCAGACTCTCAGGGCCTTTTCCTCAGGTCTGCTCTCAGTCATTCCCCACACAGCCTGGAGTTGTGCTTAGGATTGTGCAGGAACTGGGGAGCAGGGTACACTATTGTACCTCCTTAGGCGTAGGTGTTTGAAAGCAGGCAGTGGTACTGTCTAGAACAGGTGTTCAGGAACTGGGGAGCAGATTACACTATTGTACCTCCTTAGGTGTTACTTGCTTGAAATCAGGCACTGGTGCTGTGTAGAACAGGTGGGGATGGTGGATGCCAGCTCCCACTACAAGTGAACATACCCTGATCATATTTGCACTGGAGTTCACAAGGAATAAATGACATAATCTCTGCAGAGATGATCCAAGTGCTGTGGTTTTGCTTTATTGTGTCAGAAGAACATACATGTTAAGAAATATTTGATAAGAATGAGAAAATTCACCTCTGGCATTGTTGTGTTTGATAACTTAAGCACTTGTAACTGTTTAGTATACACTTTTTTTGAGAAAAACACAATGTCCCCACATAGAGCTTAAGGACAGCTGCAATGCAACTTGGCAGAGTCTCGACATGATAGGGAGGTATCTGTTGGAACTAAATGCATTGGGACTTTCATTAATCTCAGTCCACTTCTCCCCATGGAAGAGTAGTGGAAGCTGAGTTTTTAGATCACTCTTCCTCTCTGTGTACCTTCAGCCTTTATCTAGGCATGTGCTCAAACCTTTGGATCACTGGAAAGAGCCTCTTCTGTATGTCACCTAGTCCTTTTGTGTTTTCTCTCCCTCTGCAGCACGTATGAGGCTTCTCTCACCTTCAACTTACCTTAAGTGAGTAAAACAACACTCTGGGAAATGCAGAGGTCCTCAATTTTAATCACAGCATACAGCAGCCTCTCTAACACTCCTGATGCACACAAAGCAATGGTGACCTTGTAGTCGCTCCGATTGAAAGTGATGGGTTGCAGCATCTCAGTCCTAGAGAGATGCATTTTAGAACCAGAGAAGGGGCAGTGCCAAAGGAGAGCTGTGTAGAAAATGGGGAAAACTCCTAAGATTATGTCATCACCTGAATGAGAATCAGGAGTTTGTGAAAGCCAGACCATTTGTGGCCATCCCTTCAGCAGGGTTTCTGCTTTTGCATAGAGGCATTTCAGAACAGAGGGCAGTGATGGAGAGGGTTGTTGTTTTTCAATTACATTCTCTATTTTCATACAGCCCCTAGTTCATCAACTGCATAGAAATTCCTCCTTTCACTGATTAAATATTTCCTTGTCTGCTTTCTTTGCTTCAGGGAGCTTGAGAGTTGACTATTTATAAAGGGAAATGAGAAGGATTGTGCCGTTAAACAGACAGCTCCCAATATCTATCTTCTCCTTGGCATCTTTGAGAAGGGGGCATTGATACTGCCGTGGCTGCTGAAGAGCAGAGCTTTCGCTGAGATTCACATGTGACCAAGACCCTCTTCCAGACTTCACACACTGATGAACCTCTGGGCTTTCTAATTAGCTTTTTCTGCAAGAAGGAGCCTTAGCCTGTATGTACCAGGTTGTGAAACCCTTAATTGCACTGAGTTTTTCTTTTCCTGTATTTATACTAGTCCCTTGAAAGAGCAAATCTGATGAAGCACATTTGGGTAAGAAATGGTTCTCTTAGTCTGTGGTAGCTGAGAAAAGTCATATTTGTGATTTATTTTCTCCAAAGTATTTTGCTGAGCCAGCTATGTTAGTTTCGTAACATCCGTGTGTTGTGGTTTGTCTGCTTGGTGGTTTGGAGGTTGGTTTATAATTTTTACATCTTCTACCTAAATATATTTTCATTTCAGAACAAGCAAACCCAAACATCATGCCACTTGGGAAATGTTAGCCTGTACAAAACTTGGTTTTAAAAAAGAGTTCTTCCAAGTTGCTTAGAAGAGTGGAAAACAGCTGGAAAGAAATCTTGAATGGCAAAGCATTTTCTGAGCTTTTTGCTTTCCAGCCCTTGTTAGTGAAAAGCACAGTTCAAGCCAAGCAGTGCTACTGCATCCAGAACTTTGACAAGTGAATATCTTCCTTTTAAAGCAAAACATATCTCTAGGATCATGTAATCTGAACATTCAAGGCAATGTCTGTGGCTCATCTAGACTTGGGTTACTCCAGGTGGCATGGAAGGCCAATGGCATCCTGGGCTGGATCAGAAAGAGTGTGGCCAGCAGGACAAGGGAGGTTATTCTGCCCCTGTACTCAGCACTGCTTAGGCCACATCTTGAGTGCTGTGTCCAGTTCTGGGCCTCTCAGTTCAAGAAAGATGTTGAAGTGCTGGAAGGTGTCCAGAGAAGGGTACCAAGGCTGGTGAGGGGCCTGGAGCACAGCCCTGTGAGGAGAGGCTGAGGGAGCTGGGGGTGTGCAGCCTGCAGAAGAGGAGGCTCAGGGCAGACCTCATTGCTGCCTACAGCTCCCTGAAGGGAGGTTGTAGCCAGGTGGGGTTGGGCTCTTCTGCCAGGCACCCAGCAACAGAGTGAGGGGACACAGTCTGAAGCTGTGCCAGAGGAGGTCTAGGCTGGATGTTAGGAGGAAGTTCTTGCCAGAGAGAGTGATTGGCATTGGAATGGGCTGCCCAGGGAGATGGTGGAGCCCCCACCCCTGGAGGTGTTCAAGACAGGCCTGTATGGGGCACTTAGTGCCATGGTCTGGTTGATTGGCTAGGGCTGGGTGCTAGGTTGGGCTGGATGAGCTTGGAGTTCTCTTCCAACCTGCTTCATTCTGTGATTCAGCAGCCAGGGAGCTTGTTGGGTATTTAGTCTTCTTTAGCCACAACTTCCATTGCAGTGGTTTCTGAAATGGTGAGGATGCAGAGGTAAGAATTACCACAGAAAAGAAGAGTGATCAATTTTTTAATCTTGCTTTGGAGACTCATTTGAGGCTCATAAGTCATAGGAGGCTTTGACATGGCAGATGTCCAAGAACTGAGCACTCTGATATGAGGCAGTATGGGTGAAGAGCCCTTAAGCTGTGATCCCACTAGTGCAAAGGGCTCCTTTGAACTTGAGTTGTACACAGATAGAAGACATTTTATCAAAATCAAGACTCAGGAAGTAAAATATGGGCTCCCCAAATGAAATTGGTTGGGGAAAAAAGTGGGAATAGCAATCAATTAAGCTCAACTTTCTAATTTTTAATCTTTTCTAAATAAGCCTTGGGAGTCATTCTTCCCAGTTACCATGCTTAGTGTTATAGAGGAAAAAAAAAAAATGTATTTATGCCCTGTCATTGTAGTTGCAGGGCTTCACTTTTTCACTGCTGACTATATTCTTCCTTCACTCATTCCTATCTCAAAAGAAGGCCAGTAAATCTGTTCTGAATTTCCAATTCTGCAATTATATTTTTTTCTTTGCAACTAGAGCTGAAATAATGCATTAAAAGAAGGAAGGCAATATTTACTTTATACAGTGTGCAAGATAACCATTTTGGAAGCTACTACCAAACATGGCCACTATTTTCTGTACTCAGTGTTCTTTTTCAGAGATGCCTGTTTACATTAATGTAATGTCAATCTGTTCTTAAGTTTTTATACATCAGGATGCAGTACAACTTCTTTGAGGAGAAATATCTGCTTAGTTTCCAAGCGGAAGAGAAAGGAAAATTTGGTCCCAGACTTTAATTTTTTCTCCCCAAAAAGTTCTCCTTTAAGCCAAAGTGATAATTAGTGAGTTCATACCCAAAACAAGTTGTACTCTTGTGATAGGAAACATCGTTTGGTAGCTTCAGGTTGCTGTTCCCCCACACAACAGAGGAGCTTCAGGTCACTGTTGTAACTGCATGTCCCTTGTAAACCTCCAAAGAGCAAACCACAAGCTTTTCAACTTCCCAGCAAATGAAGCAAAGCTTCTACCAGCTAACTGCATAAGAAGGCAGAGCTAGAAAAGTGATGATAAAAACCTCCTCGAGTTCATTGGTTTTGTTCTTTCTTTTCTCCTGAGACCTCTGGGGGAGTTTCTTCTCGCTTCCCTGAGTGGTGTGCAGAAATCTCCATCATTTCAATGTCTTAATTGTGAGGGTAGGTGCAAACCTTTGGCTAAAAAAGGGTTTCAACAAGGAGAAATGCTGGGGTTTAGCTTATGGTCTTACAGTTTGCCTACAAACCAGTAACTCTGCTTGGGGTTTTCAGAGTGACCAGAAGAACTCAGGTTCACTGAGCTTTTAATGCTCAGCTGCATGGAACTTCTTCCTAAAGAAGTTTCTTCCCCACATTCTCCTTGCTTACCTGTGAAGTGAGAACAGTCACACCTGAAAGGAGCTTTATGGATCAGCCTGGCAAATAGTCTTTCCTTTCCAATTTGTTCAGTTAAATTGCATTTTCAGGATGGAAACTCCTTCCCAGACAGACCAGGCTGAATTAGCCACTTTATCCTAATGGGCATCCTGACAAGATGTTGAGTTTGGTTGCTGTTGAGATGTTGTTTATACATTCTGTTATATTGGCAGGACACCCTGCCTTGGGTTTATGTCTTCTTGCTGTGTGTGACAAAGCACCATGCATTTATTCATCATGTAATTATGTCGCTGTACTCAAGGTATTTACAGGAAGCTTCTTGACTTTGGAATAAAAAAGCATTCCAAAAGTAAACACAACAGAGTCAGCTTGCTGTTTGTGACCTGCTTTGAATTAATGACAGGATGCTTTAATTGTGAAAGCATTCTGTATGTGCACATGTCTGTATCTGTGACTGATGGCAGAGACACTGGGATTTCACTGCTGGGACACAGGCTGGGATTTATTTCACTGCTGGGACACAGGCTGGGATTTCACTGCTGGGACACAGGCTGGGATTTCACTGCTGGGACACAGGCTGGGATTTCACTGCTGATACAGTAGTTTATTAGTAGTTACAATAGTTCAATATAACATACAATGGTTTACAGTAGTTTAATATAGCATCATAGAATCATAGAATAAAGCAGGTTGGAAGAGAGCTCCAAGCTCACCCAGCCCAACCTAGCACCCAGCCCTAGCCAATCAACCAGACCATGGCACAAAACAAAACCATAACAAAACAAAACCTGGACTTGTGCACAGACTATAACCAGACGTTTATGTATCTTCTCATTAAATGTTTCCTGTTTCATAACACTTTATACTTTATACATCAGAGAATTTCCTGAGTTAGGGAAAAGTAAAAAAAATGTTTGTTTGTTTGTTTGTACATTATGCAGCCCAGACAGCGAGCGAGTGCTGGGCTGCAGCAAGAGCAGTGTGGGCAGCAGGGCAAGGGAGGGGATTCTGCCCCTTTACTCTGCTCTCCTCAGACCCCANGCCCCTTTACTCTGCTCTCCCAGACCCCACCTGGAATCCTGTGTGCAGCTCTGGAGACCCCAGCACAGGAAGGACATGGAAGTGTTGGAGTGGGTTCAGAGGAGGCCACAAAGATGATGAGAGGGCTGCAGCAGCTCTGCTCTGAGGACAGATGGAGAGAGTTTGGGCTCTGCAGCCTACAGTAGGGAAGGCTCCCAGGAGGTCTTCTAGTAGCTTTCCAGTATCTGAAAGGGGCTACAGGAAGGCTGAGGAGGGACTATGGACAAGGTCTTGCAATACCAGGACAAGGGGCAATGGGTTTAAAGTGGCAGAGGGGAGGTTGAAAGTGGATGTTAGGAGGAAGTTCTTTACAGTGAGGGTGGTGAGAGACTGGCACAGGTTGCCCAGGGAGGTTGTGGCTGCTCCCTCCCTGGAGGTGTTCAAGGCCAGGCTGGATGAGGCCTTGAGGACCTGTACTAGTGGGAGGTGTCCCTGCCTATTGCAGGGGGTTGGAACTAGATGATCTTTGAGGTCACTTCCAACCTTACCGTTCTATGATTCTACAAATAACAATCTTCTCTTCCCTAGACTTTTGCATTTCAGCACACAAAACATCTTTGTCTAGACAAAGATGTTTTGTGTGCTGAAATCCAAAAGTCCACGTCAGGCACATCAGATCTCCCTGGAGACCTTCAAAGGCTTCCACATCTGCCTGCTGGTTATGTGAAGAAGGTGTTCATTTTCTTAAGGAGATTTGGTTCATTAACTGAGATACATGTGAGGTTGGTACCTGGGTCAGGCAGACACAGTTGTCCCTTCCAACCTTACCATTCTATGATCTATGATTCTATGAGAACCATCTGCAAAAGCAGAACAAGCTACAGAACTGAGACTATCTGCAGTGCACCCCTACGGGACTGCTTACCTCTCCTTGATTATGAATTCAGAGGTGAGAGGGATTGGTATCTGGTTGTTGATCCCAGAAGCTTGCCCAAAGCTGGGCAGCAGCTGTGCAACCCAATTTGAGTATTGATCACTGCAGGGAGCCTGGTGCTTAGCCTTGGACGTGCTGTAAACTGCATTACAGTCACACAAATGTCACAAGAGGTGCTAAGAGTCGGACATTGAATAATTCCTAACCAATGCAACCTGGATTGTTTCTCCCTCAAAACCTATCATCTTTTTTTGTTTGTTTTGGTATGCAAAATTACTTAAAATAATCTGCACTTTTCATCCATTTCCCTTTTCCAACTCCTCCAAAATACAATTCTCATTAATTTAATCACTCTATATTTTATCATTACTCTCTCTGGCATTTTGTTTAGCTTCTGCATAAGCATTAGCCTGAGCTTAATAACGGTGCATTTTTAATCTGAAATTGTGCATTGCAGACTGGTGACTGATGGTCTGAACAGCCAACAACCTCTCCTGCCTCCTTTCCCAAAAACCACTCTTCTGTTTCTTCCTGATAATTAATTCTGTTACTCTGAACTTTCTGCTCTTTCTACAGATTCATTTTCCAAATGAGCCTCCACATAACTTTTTACAGTCTCCTTGTAGGAGAATGTCACCTTAATCATGGTGACTGCAGTGATTCCCCAGTCTCTCGTCTCTACCCAGACTACTAAATGCAGTTTCCAAAGTGACAGCCTCCTGCAAACATCTCTGTTTGGTGCTCTAGAGTGCCACGACTCCTAGGATGAGACAAAAGGCCATTAATGTTTAAGTCTTGGTGTCTAGACTTCAGGATTTAAATGTGTTTGCTTCACGGAAAGGGAAAAGTCTTTCTGACCAGAAGTGTTCTGATTTTCCAAAGTGACAAGCATCTTTTCTGGTAACAAGAGTAAACACAGAATTGCCTCATTTTCCTTTAGGCTCTCAAATGAGAGTTGTCAAGAGCCTGCTTCTCCCTGATTCTTAATGGGAGTTTTTTGCTTTAAAAGTCAGCCCTCTGGATTAAATAATTGGGATGAGTGCAGAAGACTAAAAGGAATTTTAAAGTAGCATCTCAAGTCCATGGTGCTGCAAGGAGACATAGAGCCTGGATTCTGTGATGGGATGCATCTTCCATGGCACTGTCTGACAAAATCAATTTAAAATGATTTGCTGCTTCTCTGACTTGAAAAATCCTACATTCACTTCTTCTTGAGAGAGATGACTGTAATGTCAACCAGATGAAAGGAGAGCTGCAAGAAGGGTTCTTAGTGGGTTTATTTGCACACACCTGCTGCACTTTCACTACTGTAGTCAGAGTACAGTTACAGATCAACTCTGTTGCCATATGTATGTTGCTACTGCCCAATGGCTGCAGCTCTGCCGTTTGGATGTGTGTTGTGCATCAGTTAAAAAAAAAATAATATATATATATATATATATGTATATATAAATCACATCTTCTCAAAATGACACCAATAAATAGTCCTGGATACAGATGCTGTTGTGATCTCAGCCATTTGATATTTCTCTAACCATGTGTGTATTTCATTCTATACAGCCAAGAAGTCATCTAGCAAATAAATCAGTCCATAGTAAACACAGCAGAGCACCATTAATGGGCCACTGTATTTTCCACCCCACCAATCTCCCAGAGAATTTATGGACAACACAGACCAGGTTTTCAAGTTCTCATTAGCAGATCTCCCTGACGCTTCCAGCTCTGTGACAAAACAGCCAACACATTTCCGGAATGTTCCTGTCTTTGGGTGAAAGGGGCACATGCAAAGAACTTCAGCTTCTAGCACTTTTCCCAGAAATATATTGTCTACTTTGGTACCTGTGGACTATTGGTTTGCAATACTTTTCACAAAGGAGAGGAGGTGAATAATCATAAAATCATAGAATGGTAAGGTGGGAAGGGACCTCAAAGATCATCTAGTTCCAACCCCCTGCCATAGGCAGGGACACCTCCCACTAGTACAGGTTACTCAAGGCCTCCTCCAACCTGGCCTTGAACACCTCCTTGGTCAACCTGTGCCAGTCTCTCACCACCTTCACTGCAAAGAGCTTCCTCCTAACATCCAGTTTCAATCTCCTCTCTGCCACTTTAGACCCATTGCCCCTTGTCCTGCCATTGAAGGACATTGGCAATAGTCCCTCCCCAGCCTTCTTGTAGCCCTCTTCAGATACCGGAAGGCTACTCGAAGGTCTCCTGGAAGCCTTCCCTTCTCCAGGCTGAAGAGCCCAAACTCTCTCAGCCTGTCATCACAGCAGAGCTGCTGCAGTCCTCTGAGCATCTTTGTGGCCTCCTCTGGACCCACTCCAACACTTTCATGTCCTTCCTGTGCTGGGGGCTCCAGAACTGCACACAGGACTCCAGGTGGGGTCTGAGGAGAGCAGAGCAAAAGGGCAGAATCCCCTCCCTTATACTACTGCCCACACTGCTCTTACTGCAGCCCAGTTGCTGTCTGGGCTGCACTCACACTGCAGGCTCATGTTGAGCTTTGCATCACCTTAGACCCCCAGGTCCTTTTCCTCAGGGCTGCTCTCAGCCATTCCCCACCCAGCCAGGAGCTGTGCTTGGGATTGTGCCTACCCAGGTGCAGGACCTTGCACTTGACCTTGTTGAATGTCATGAGCTTGGCCATCCTTTTTTCCCTTCTTGAAGATAGGTGTTATGTTTGCCCTTCTCCAGTCAGCAGGAGCTTCTCCAGTCTGCCATCACCTTTCAAATATGTTGGACAGTGGTTTGGCAACTTCATCTGCCAGTTCCCTCAGGACCCGTAGGTGGATCTCGTTGGGCCCCATGGACTTGTGCACGTTCAGTTTTCTTAGGAGCTCACTAATGTAACAGAAAAGCTCATCAGCACCAGTCACTGGTAGGGAAAACCAGAATCTGGTTGCAAGGAAGGTTGAGTCGCTACATAAGGTGAGGAAAGGCTGGCACCTGGCTCTGCCTTAAGAGTTCAGAGGCTCTACGGACTGCTCTCTTGTATTCGTATTTATAGCACTGTTGCCAGAAATGCTTGGAAAGATGTATAATGGCTTGGAAATGCAGCACAGCAAAGTGGTTGTGTTTACATTTTTCAAGAAGCAGTTCAAACCAGAAACATTTTAACATTGTTACAATTGCAGGAAAATGAGTGAAAATTTCTCCATAACCAGCCTGAAAACTCTCTCTTTGCTTAACGTTTTCTGTTGCTGTCATTGTAAAAACACTGGAGTTTTTTTCCATACATTCCACTTCCTTTAAAATCCCTATGATACCCACAGACAGCAATAGTGCAGGCACCATCCATGAAGGCAATTTTACATTACCATCACTGTAACAGCCTCTGTAATGTGGGAGAATCGCAGCACTGAGCTCTCAGAGATTCCTTTTCTGACAGGTAAAACAATGCAGTGTGGGGCTGGAGGGCAGGGATGCCATCCAGAGGGACCTGAGCAGACTGGAGAGGTAGGCACAAGCCGACCTGATGAGATTCAACAAGACCAAGTGCAAGGTCCTGCAGCTGCATCGAGGCAATGCCAAGCACCAATACAGGATGGGCAGTGCCTGCCTGGAGAGCAGCACTGAGGAGAGTGACTTGGGAGTGTTGGGGGGCAAGAAGCTCAATATGAACCAGCAGTGTGCACTTGCAGCCAAGAAAACCAAGCAGAGCCTGGGCTGCAGCAGAAGTGTAGCCAGCAGGGTGAGGGAGGTGATTCTCCCCCTCTGCTCCACTCTGCTGAGACCCCACCTGGAGTACTGCATCCAGTTCTGGAACCCCTGGGACAAGAGGGATGCGGAGATGCTGGAGTGTGTCCAGAGCAGGGCCACGAGGATTCTCAGAGGGCTGGAGCTGCTCTGCTGTGAGGACAGACTGAAAGAGTTGGGGCTGTGCAGTCTGGAGAAGAGGAGGCTCCCAGGTAACCTTCTTGTGGCCTTCCAGGATCTGAAGTGGGCTACAAAAAATCTGGGGAGGGACTTTTTAGGCTCTCAGGTAGTGAGAGGATTGGGGGAAATGGAGCAAAGCTGGAGGTGGGGAGATTGAGCCTGGAGGTGAGCAGGAGGTTCTTCAGCAGGAGAGTGGTGAGAGCCTGGAATGGG
>VWZE01012536.1:0-15545 GCA_013396675.1 Eubucco bourcierii | reverse complement strand
TTCCCCTTCCCCTTCCCCTATTTTCCATTCCCCTATTTTCCATTTCCCTTCTTCTTTCTATTTTCCCTTTTCTCTTTCATCTTTACTTTCCTTCCCCTTCTCTTTCCCCTTTCTTTTTTTCCCTTTCCCTGTTTCTTCCTGTTTTCCTGTTTTCTCCTCCCCTCTCTTTCTCTACCCCTCTCTTTCTTTTTTTACTTCCTTCACACTATATTGGCTTCCACACCTTCCCACCCCTCACCCAGATCCTCTACTCGACTATCAAATAAAATCATGTAACGATATCCACATAGAGAAGAAATGCCTTTCAAAAGACAATTGGTGAAAAAAAAAATTAGCCACCAATGCCTAAGCCAACAGCAGAGGAAGCTGAGTGCAGCCCGGCAATGGTTTGTTTAGTCTAAGGGATTAATTATTCAGCACTTGCAGTCATGATGAGAACCTACACACCAGACTAAAACTGGCACAAAGGTTAATTGGTATCTAAGGGCTGTCTCTAGTCATCTGATACTGTTAAGTAGTGTGGTTGTTATTTTAGTACATTTTTGGACTTTAAAAAGAACACTAAGTCACGTGTGAGGAGGTGGAGACATGATTTCCTGGCATGAGCAGTTCGAGAAATTGGTACCCAGCATCAGTTTATCCAGTAAGAAGAGAGAGACAAAGCTTTGTGTGCTCCCTGTGATTGAAAAATGGATTCTCCATTGCTGCTGGTTTCAACCTTATGGGTGCTATTTAAACTTGGCATGTCGTAAATCCAGTATCTACCATTGCGTTTGTTCTCCTTCACGTTTTATTTGTGATTGTGTGCAGAGAATTGCAGTGGTACAAACAAAGGTGTGCCATTGCAGATGAAAACAAGTCATTCCCAAACCTTGCAAGGGACTTTCTTCAGTATAAATGTTTATTCTGGAGAAGCTCCTAAAGTGTGCAAAACCCATACTGGCTGGAAAATACAGATTGGATAAAAAATCTGCACAGGTGTCAGGAACTTCAAGGTTGGCCTCCAGTAATTATTAGAGCACCAGAGCAGGACAGCATATACTACTGTGCTTGGAAATGACCCTGACTTCTTATTCCTGCTTATCCGTTCAGAGATTTTGGTTCTGATTCAGAAGATCTTCCTGGACTGTGATGTTCCAGGAATGGTCTTTTCTCTGCTCCTTGTTTTAGAAACCAGCATGTTACTCGCTTTAGTTACTGTCTCTTACATACCGGTGAATATCTTCAACGTCTCTGGTAGAGAAGGCAGCAATGGGCCCCAGCTAGATTGCAAACCATGTGCAAAGTATCTCATTCATCCCATAACTACAACTCCCATAACTTCTCAACATATGTGTGATGAATTTTGGGCAGTCGAAAGAGACTCTGATGCTTCAGTTCTCTACAGGGCTAGATCCTGGAGATATTTTTAGTTTCAGCTGTCTGAGCTGGACAGTGTGCTGGACCTTCTTGTGTAAATCATGCATTTGCCAAGAAAAAATTGAACCAGATAATCATTGACATCTCTTCCAACCAGATGTTCTCCGATTTGATGATCGAGTGTGTTATGTTACAAAGACTTTAGGAAAAGGAGACTACAGCCTATGAACTACCAGAGTAGCAGATAAATAGAAGACATTGCGAGCTGTGTACAAGAAGAGAGACACATTAAGTTGAAGCAGGGACATACGAAGCATACATCTGGGGCAAACAGTGCCAGTTTTGTGAAGGAATTTAACATGTGCTGGAGAGAACAATGAAGCGCGAAAGCGGTAACAAAGACTCGGGCAACAACTCTGAGACAAGACCAACATTCAAGAGCTGCCAATGGCACAGAGGAAAGAAGGTGTCTTGCTATCTCACCACCTGGTAAGATCCAACAGCTGCATTGTCTTGTCTGAGCAAGCAGAAGAAGACATCTAGTGTAAAGTCATAGACTGGTTTGGGTTTGAAGGGACCTTTAAATTTCATGTAGTCCAACCTCCTGGTAGTGATCAGTGACATTTTCAACTAGACCAGGTTGCTCAGAGCTGCAACAGGGTCTCTCCAGAGCCTTTTCTCAAGGCTGAACAATCTTAAATCTTTCAGCCTCTCCCCGCTGGAGAGATATTCCAACCCTCTGAATACTGTTGTGCTTTCTCCATACCTGATCCAACAGGCCCATGTCTTCCTTGTGCTGAGGACTCCAGAACTGGAACAACCATGCATAAACCTTCCTGCACAGTGTGCACCTGGCTCATGGCTGACACCTAGCACTCAAATTCTCCACCTGAGAATATGTGCTGACTTCATTTGTCCTGCTACAAAGACAGATTCCTCTCTACTGTGCCAGACCACCACAGTATTGCTGGTCAGGATGAAACAACTGCTGCATGAACTTGGGATGGGAGAATACTGTGTGATGAGTCAGGGTGTTTAGGAATTGAAAGAGAAGCTGTTTGCTGTTTTCTGAGTTCTAATGTTGCAGAGATGATCACGCCTTCTATCAGGGAAATGGGGAAGTAAAACAGTGAGTGTCAAGCAAGAAGAAGAAATTATATTTAATGAAATTGGATTTGGAAATGTTTTTGCTCCAGCTACTTAAAAACACCACTGGCATCATAACTGAGGAATTGCCAAGGATGTAATCTTTTCTGCTGCTGTGGTAGCTTTTCTTCCCCGTCCCCTGGCTTTTTTTCCTTGAGTATGTTTTGGCAAGTGATAAATCATGCAGTGGAAGAGTATGTATCCCCTCCATTTGTCTTTAACATTGACCTCAGCCCTAGGTAGCCTCAAACAATAAAATCTTTCTTGGTCCAGATTGTCTTCTGTCTTACCTTGGAGTTTCTGTACAGGAAGAGGAGGGACACTTCTATTGTGTGTGAACTCATATGTCTTAATCTTGGAAACCCCAATAACATCTTGAATTAAAACAGTAAGTATATGCTTCTGTAGAACTCTAAGCTTAACTATGGTGTTACATTAATCCAAAGAGACACAGTTGGTCAGATAACGTTTTCAGCTATTGGTTTCAAATATTATCATGATTCAAGAGAAAACAGTGCTTTCACACTCTGCACAGCTCCTGAGTTATTAAAACTCCAAATGATCTGTCCTAAAGAAAGCAGAACACCTTGGAGTACGACAGGAGGCTATTTTCAGCATCTTTGACATTAGTAAGCACATACAAATCCTGAAAGACTTTTCAGAGGAAACAGCTGTTGCTTCTGTGTGGTCGTCTCCCACCGCTGACAAAACATTGTACTGACTCCCGTGGTGAGTGTCACAGCAGCACTGCATTTCCCACATCTGTGTTCTGTGTCAGAGTACTGGGTTGGATTCCAACCTGCTTGGATGTTTGCAGCTTCCATGCACACCTGAGGAAGCAGATCCTCTGTTGGGCCCAGCATGAAGTTTTCACAGCAGCTTTTCACAAATTCTGTGGCGAAGCCATTGAGGACGAACCTCCTTTTCTAGAGCTTACAGGAAGAATCCTATTTAGCAGCACTTCATCAAGGAAGAAATTGAAAAATCTTTTGTTGAACAAAATACCTTTCACTTAAAAAATCCAGGCAAGATAAAATGACATGTGCGCTAATGATGTATTTTATGAACCACCATCTGTCTCAGGAAAGGTCAGAGAAAAATGGCAACCGCTGCTCAGGTGATTGGTGGTGGAGGGGGGAAAATGGCCTCATCTGAACGTGACAAGAAGCTTCAGTGACATCATATAAATGCCATAATTGGGAAGTGGTAAATTGAACAGGGCTGCCTTCAGAATTTGATGTGTCAATAAACAAGTTCAAGGTGACACGTTGGATCAATACGGCACGACAAGAATCATCCGACAAATTTACTGCAAAGTAATTGGGTGCAAAATGACTCAACTCAACCTTCACACTGCAGAAAATCAAACAAACAGGCAACCTACAGGCAACAGTTTGTATATGTCAGATGCTGCTTAAGGTAGCTTGCGCGGTACTAATAGAGTTGTTTTTAAGGGAGACGGGGAAAAAAAAACAAAACAAAAAAAGTGAGGTTCCAGTTATTATGACTGTGACCTGAGGCATTACTATAACCCTCTATGCACCTTGAGGCTGTATAAATAGAAAAACAAAAAAACATAATTGCTAGGGGTAGTCTTAAATATTAATATTTTTCTTCCTGTCTGTGCTGAGATGACAAATAAAATAAACGGGGAACACCTTTCCTCTTTTTCTCTTTTAGCACAAACAAGATGCTTTTCATCTAATAGGTTTCTTACCCCTCACTCTCCTTATTGTTTTGTAAAAGGAAGGGATAATAAGAAATTTCCATTTAAAAAATGTATTTGCCCACCCTGTACAGGGGTATTGAATGCAAATAATTGGCTACTGTTAGAATTAACCATGCCCACTTACTGATAAACAAGAAAAGAGTCACTCAGAGAAATCTCTTCAGTACATTAATTTGTTGACAACGAATTTGATGCTTGATTTGTCCCCACTCGACAACCTTTAATCTTGAGTTTCTCTGAGGGGAAAGTTGAGAGCTTATTTTTTCCACGAAATTTGGGCTCTTGCCAAGGCTAAAAGAGAAACCGATACACTGACTGTGCACTTTGGAAATGTCACAGGGATTGATTGTGTTTTAATTGTACATTCATTGTGGAGTGAGAAAAGAGAGGGAAGATCAGTAGAGAGCTACATCCAAGGAGAAATATGCCATTCATGTTTACACCACTTAGCATCTGAGCTGAACTTTAGCAGAGACAGCTTTTTTTTTCCTCCTCAGTGGTGGTGGATTTCTGGGTGTCTGGAAATGATGAGAAAGCCTCAGTCCTACCTCATACCTGATGCTACTGGAGGGGAGGGAATCTGACCACAGACCTCAAGACCTGATGCTGGCAGAGTGGCATCACTGACCCTAGCATTCACATAACATACAGTACTTTGAAAACGCAGGAAAGCGGACAAATTCAGAAGCTGAGCTTTATTGATGGACTGACACCCCTGGATAAAGCAGTGTTTAAGCTTTGGGCACACTGAGAATTTAATGGATGTCAAGATGTAGACAGAGGAAAAATAGGAAGATTGAGATAGAAGATTTGTGCCAGGAATGGAATTAGTGTGAAGAATGATGAGTGCAGTAGTTATGTTACCCTACCCCCCCCTACATATATATATATAATGTTTTGTTATATATATGTTGTATGTGTTCTGTAAAGATTTGCCTCTCACTGCCAGGTTTGGGTTCTCATACTCTCTCAAGAAGCAACATCTCTGGCAGCACTGCCCAGGGCCAGTGGTTACACAGCTTCTTCAAACCCAGGAGACTCTTGAAATTGGTGCACACTACCAACAAAATCACCAGTCATGAACCATAGAAGAGATGAAAACTGACTGAACAGTAGTTTATTCTTTCTTTGGGAAAGTTCTGTTAAGTGACCTGTTATTGAGATGTGTAATGTGAAGTGTGTAATGTCAGAAGGGTCGGCAGCCTTCCTCCTTTGCCTGATAATCACCTGAAGTTTATTCGTATGTCATAAAATTACCCTTTTTTCTTGTCCAGCAGTGACTGGAGATGCTCTTAGAGCCCAGTACTCCAGGGATATAGGGTTTGCAAGCAGATGGCTGCCACCACAGTTAAAGATGATGCTCTTTGTTTATCACAGGATTTATCTTTGGGGAACTCCCAAACCTTCACAAAGAATGACTTAAAGAATCAGCCAGCAAGTGAAATCCATCTTATAATGTAATAGTAGCCAAATAATTCTGTAAATCTGGCATTGGAAGTTGCATTTTTTCTTCCCTTTCTCTGGTTGTATCAGAGAGGAGTCATAGTAAAACATTATCACTGGATAGCCTTGGCTGGAGAAAGAGATGTGATGCAAACCACTTGCTGAGGGGCTGCAGTGAGTTTTGTATCACTTTTCCAAGAGGTATCTTGAGGTATCTTCACTCAGTGAGGGATATATTTTCTATTTTAACACTTCTAATGCTTGGGTTTTTTTTAATATGAGATATGTGCATCAGGGTCAACTCCAGCAGTGAAGGCAATCCCACAGGATAGTTTGGAAGCTAGGAAAGTAAAAGCATGAGGATTTTTTTTTTTGCTGTTTTCTGGTTTTATTTTCTTTGTTTTTTTTTTTTTTTAATAATTAAATTGTGAACTTGTTGCTAACAGTTGTTGCTAACATTAAAAAAAAATTGAAAATTAATTTAAATTTTAATAATTACTACCATAACTCCTCTACTCTGTGTACTCTTGGCAGAAAGTTGCTCCTCTTGGTAAAGCTGAAAAGCAAATATTGCTCTATTGCCACACATCTCCCAGCAATATCATGGGACAATGTGCTATTTCCAAAGTACTAATGAAAGATGTGAATTCCACCAGTGTTGCCAGACATTTTAGATTTTTACAGCCATATCTGTAGATGCCTGTCTGCCTCTGCATCATTCTCTCCTTTGAAGCACCATGTACACCTGAGGAAGCACCTCTGCACCTGAGAGGAGAGTCCAGTATGTTCATTTCCCCTCAATTCAAATGGGAATCAGACATTGAGACTCTCAGGTTGCTTTGCAAACTTTACAACCACACTTTGCAAGGCTCAGATGGAGAGCTGACAGACTGGGGGCAGCAGTATCCATTAGAACATGGTTCTACAGTATCCTCCCACTTGAAGTGTGGTGTAAAACTCCAAACCACGTGTTCTTTGTATTAATTTCACTGAATCTCTTATCCCCAAACCAAACTCTGCTGATTTCCTCCTTTCAAATGATACAGATTTGCAGTGCTGTTTTAATTTATTTCTTGTTGTCCTTGTTTACTGGTAATGATTATTCCACTGTTAATTGATATTTCTGCTGTGCTCCATAAAAGCCTGATTGAAAATCAATTCAAATCATGGTTAAACCATCGTTGATTTCAGTGTATTTTGAGATTGCAACTGTTATTTTTCCACTCTTTTAGTCTGCTGAAATGGTGCAAAGTCCAAGCAAAACGGTCCTTTAAACTGTGTGGCTCTTTCTGGAAATATTCTGTAGATATGATACCTTCTCTAAATTCTAAACACTTTGATTGTCTTTGGGTTATCAATCACAGTGGTTATTTTCTGTTCTGACTTAAGAGGATTATTTGGACTGGATTTTGTACTTTGTCAGTATTACAGGGAGACACCTCTACACTCAGTGCTGGATTGAAGTCTGGCATTGAACCTGTCTCTCTTCCCTCTCACCGAAATCTTCTGGAGATGCCACTGAGTTTGTGAAATCTCTGCTGGTGACAGTGTCCAGGAAAACTACCCATCTCAAGCAGAAAATTCAAATTAAAGCCCCTTGGAAGTAAGGAAAGGGTGAGAGAGAGATATTTCAACCTGAGGAGCAAGTGACAATACATGTGTTTTCTTTTGAAGTTACTGGCAGGAACAGACTCCTAAAGGACAGAATCTTTCTTATAATCTTAAGTTATACAATTGTTTTAGTAAGGTCTTTAGTGACAGAACAATGGGTAATGATTTTAAATTAAAAGAGGGGAGATTTAAACTAGATGCAAGGAAGACATTTTTGACAATGAGGGTAGTGAAACAATGGTTTACCCAGAGAGGTAGAAGATACCCCATGCCTGTCAACATTTCAGGTCAGGTTGGATAGAGCTCTGAGCAACCCGATCTAGTTGAAGATGTCCTTTCTCACAGCAAGGGGATTGGACTAGATGACCTTTAAAGGCCCCTTGCAACCAAAACCATTCTATGATTCTATGATTTTCAGCCAAGTAGGATAAAAGGAAAAAGGTATTCTTGTCAGACTAGAGAGTGAGTTTGACCCCATTAATCTTCTGCAGAGCAGCTTGTGGGCTGTTTTCCGAAGAAACATCATTGTAAAGTTTTGTCTGCTATGTAGGTAAGCCTGTATTTCCCTTTCAGTTGTTTTTTATCTTTAGTTACCTTTAGGGATGTACCTCAAATTTCTGCAATGTTCGGATCAAGACTTGCCTGAGGGAGAAGCAGCAAGTGCTCTTTGGCTGTTGCATTTGGCCTCAAATTGTTACCAACTTAAGCAAGGGCAGGAGAAGAGGCTTGAATACACCTGTCTGGGCCTCTGAGACTACCTCCATGAGGCACATTGCAACCCTCTAAATGTTCTCTTTCTCCTTACAAGTGCAGCAGATCTGGACTGTTCGTGAAACTTCTTAAAGCTCCTGCTGTAATGGCATTAGCCATGTCCATCGGGTGCTTGAACAAAGAGCCCATCTGCAGGTCTATCATCTCAGGAACTCCATTTACCTGGAGCAAGTATTGCAGTTTTTGCCATTTAAAAACATCCTGCCATGTCGAGGACCACTGCGTTAATTGAGCTGCAGTTGCCAGGTCCTGAAAGGCAGCAGAATACGGATATGTTTTGTTTAGGGTTGCTATTAGTTTTTCTGGGTTGCAGAGATGACTTGCATGGAAATTGAGCCCATTATGTATTTGGGTCTTGCTTAACAAGATGCAGTGCAAAAGGCAGTCCATTACTTTGGAACTAGAGGCTTTGCCTCCTTTCCAAGATTGATTTTTATTTCACAAATTATTACTGCATGGATTAATGATCTTTCTGCATGCAAACGCTCTCGGCTGCTACTCAGGTGCATTAACCTTTCATAGAACAAAGAATTCCTCCTACTCAGTGGTGCTTTGACCAAAGCATTTCTCTTCTAGGTGCTGAATATTAAACAGGTGGGCAGCACTACTTTTTTACTGACAGGAGAGGGACTGGATTCAGAAATCATAGACCTTTGAGTAAACCTGTGATCTCCTTCAGGTGTTTTCCTTTCCGATTGATCACTACAGGCTCCTAATGCTCAAAGGTAGATTTGAAGCTCTTCTTTAATAAAATAAGTCTGTTTACAAAATGTTTGTGGTGCATGAGTGCAGCAAGCAGGTATGCCCAAAAAACCCCAAAGGTTACTGTCCATCTGGTCCCTGTGGTGTGGTTCTTCAACTCAGCAGGCTACAGGAAAGAGGTTATTGAGAGCCTTAACCTTCTCCTTGTCTGTTGTTACTAGCTCACCATTCTTACGCATAGCGGTGGTTACATTTTTTATTTTTCTTAACTTTCCTTTTCTGGTTAACACACCTGTAGAAGTTGTTCTTGTTATTTTTCACATCTCTTGCCAAATTGTCAGTGACATGGACAGAGGAATGGAGTGCACCCTCAGCAAGTTTGCAGATGACACCAAGCTGTGTGGCACAGTCCACTTGCTAGAGGGCAGGGATGGCATCCAGAGGAACCTGGACAGACTGGAGAGGTGGGCCCAGACCAATCTAATGAAATTCAACAAGGCCAAGCGTAAGGTCCTGCACCTGGGTAGGCACAATCCCAAGCACAAATACAGGCTGGGTGGTGAATGGCTGGAGAGCAGCCCTGAGGAAAAGGACCTTGGAGTCTGGGTTGATGAAAAGCTCAACACGAGCCTGCAGTGTGCACATGCAGCCCAGACAGCAACCGAGTCCTAGGCTGCATCAAGAGCAGCGTGGCCAGCAGGGCAAGGGAGGGGATTCTGCCCCTTTACTCTGCTCTCGTCAGACCCCACCTGGAGTACTGTGTGCAGTTCTGGAACCCTCAGCACAGGAAGGACATGGAAGTGTTGGAGCAGGCCCAACTTCGTGGAGAAGGCCACGAAGATGATCAGAGTGCTGGAGCAGTTCTGCTATGAGGACAGACTGAGAGAGTTGGGGTTCTTCAGCCTGGAGAAGAGAAGGCTTCAAGGGGACCTGATAGTAGCCTTCCAGTATCTGAAGGGGGCCTACAGGAAGGCTGGGGAGGGACTATTTACAAGGTCTTGCAATGACAGGACAAGGGGCAATGGGTTTAAACTGGCAGAGGGGAGATTTAGACTGGATGTTAGGAGGAAGTTCTTTCCAGTGAGGGTGGTGAGGCACTGGAACAGGTTGCCCAGGGAGGTTGTGGCTGCTCCCTCCCTGGAGGTGTTCAAGGCCAGATTGGATGAGGTCTTGAGTAACCTATACTAGTGGGAGGTCTCCCTGCTTATGGCAGGGGGTTGGAACTAGATGATCCTTGAGGTCCCTTCCAACCTTACCATTCTATGATTCTGTGATTCCATATTTAGCTGCAGCTGCACCCTGGCCTTTCAGATATCCCTACACAACTGGGCAGTATACCTATACTCTTCCCAAGATACCTGTTTGTGCTTGAGCTGCCTGTGCAGTTCTTTCTTGCCTTTAATTTTGATCAACTGGTCTCTGCTCAGGTATACTGGTCCCTTCCCTTTTTTGTTTCATTATTTATGCTGTTAGAGAACTGGACACTTTCTAATACTTTAGGTTTACTGACATCCTTAATCCAGCCTCCTTATGGTCATTCTGACCCGGCTATATGTTTATTTAGATGGGAAAAAACTACTCTGCTTGCAGACTGCTGCCTACACTCAGTAAATAGCATGAAATGTAGCCAGGTTTGCTATGTTTGTGAAACTTTCCCCACAGCTCTAATTATGCCTGGGTAGTACTAACATTTAGTCAGCTTAAATTATTAAACTCTCTCAGCCCCTGCAGGTAAAAACCTGTTTAATTAATGACTGATTAGTTAAATCATTATGTGTCCTGATACGAATCACAATAATTTTTATAGTCCATATTATCATTGTAAAGGCATGTTAATTTATTGAAGGATTCTTTTTCTTAGAAGGAACAGAAATAGGCTCAACTTCCATCTCAAAAGAAACCGCCTCCTTTATAAGGACAAAACACATCAGCACAAATCTCATGTAGAAGGATATTCCCTAGACACTCCCAAGTGCTATTAAATCCATGTAAATGCTGGAGATGCTCAGGCCCTAGATCCTTTCAAACTTGTGCATTTATGCATTTGAACTTGCATTTTTAGTGACTTTCTATGTTTTGAGGAAACACTAGCACAACTACACCGTCTTCAGTGGATGCTTTCGACACTGCCACCAAGTGTAGAACCCACGGTCCCTTTACATCATAGCAATTCTTCCCTCTTGACATCTGCTGCTTGCCAAAACCATATTTCTCAGGCAACAAAATCCCATGTACAACAGCACTGACTCTCAGTATTACTTTGGACTAAAATGAAGCATCTCTACTTGGATGAATTTACCCAGGTAGCCTTTAGCTCTTGGCAAAGCAGCAAACACTTCAGAGCCACACTGACATGATGGTACAACAAAGTTGGTGCCACAATACTTGGCAAGGGGTGGACTGATGTATCCAGACATTTACTAGAGCAGGCTTCCTAAGGAAGTGGTGGACTCACCACCCCTATAGAAATCTGAAATAAGCGTAGATGTGATACTTAGGGACATGGCTTAGTGGTGGATGTGACAGTGCTGGGTTAATGGTTGGACTCAGTAATCTTTAAGGTCTTTTCCAATCTAAATAACTCTGTGACTCTGTATGACCTTACCTGACAAAAAGTTGGCAAATGAGGCCTTTTGTTGTGTCCCCAGGGCTGAAATCTAGTCCTGGGTCAAATGCTAGCATTTCCAGAAGAATAAATAAATAAAACCCCAGACTCCTTTTTTTTTTTTTTCTCAAGGATCTAAATGACACATAGGTCCTGCTAGTTCTGACACACCGTTGCCTCCAGACCATCTGCTCAGACACCTGAAATCCTTGACTTGTTACTGAAGGTAATATCAGAGACTAGGAAGATCTATGTATTGTCTGTGATAACAACACTTTCTGGAAGAACCACGAATTTGTTTAAAACACTTCTTTTAGGTCAGCTTGCCATCTTACAGCAAAATGGTAGTGGCAATGGCTGTAATACTTTGGCTCCTGAGCCTAACCTGCTGTGATAAACTCCTTTACTAGGAAACAAAGATATTTGATTGTTGTAAAGCAAATGTACAAAACCTTGTACCTCAGAATTGAATTTGTGTTCTCCAAACCCAAAAGTCTTTAGCCACAAACTTTTGCAGGAGCTGGAAGAAATGTCTGTTTTCTTTTCCAGCAAAGACAGTGGGCCTAAAGAGCTGCTTCCCATCTCCAAAACTCCATGTCCCTTACCAACCACCTGAAACCACTCACTGACACTTATTTTCTGAGGCACAGTTGTGTTTAGGCTCTTGGGGACTACAGTGGAGTTGCAAGCTCAGGTGAATCTATGCCATTTCTCTAGCTTGTAGAAGGTGGATTCAGCCTCTTACTTGAACCTTAGTAGGTCAGGTTGTCTCCAGCCCAGAAAAGTGATGCCTCTTCAACGTGATGGCCTTGGAAGGGCCTTGGGAGGTGACTTGCAAGCAGGGTGCACACTTTGAGAGAAGGTGGCTGTAGGGTTGGCTATAAAGATTAGTCCCATTCTTCAGCTCTTTGCCTAGCTAGAGACATCTGTGCTTTCCCAGAAGGAGCATGGACCTGTTTCCGTGGGGAGCCAGTGGGAAGAGTCAGCCCATGCTGCTGTTGAGGGTGGCAGGCTAGGGGGACATACATAACGATATATATAATACACAGTTGTCTCACTGCAGAAATCTAGGACATCACTTGTGAAAAAAGAGAAGAAAAGAAGGTTATTTTAAGCTAAATACTCACACAGGAGCATAATTCACTGCAAACCATTACTCACTTTCCTTCGGTTTACCCAAGCACGTCAGTCATGGTTTGCAACAAATGCACCACGAAGGGAAGAGATGGTATTTTTTTGCCGCTCTCCTTTTTTCTCTCCCTCTTCTCTATCATATTGAATCATCAGGGTGTGAAATATAATAAAGCACTGTACCATTCAGTCTGTCGGCTGTACCTTACAGGTGTACTCCAGGTAAATATCCCGTTGGCTGGTGAAAAATGAGCTTACCTGAAACAGATGACTTTGATGAACTTCGGTAGCTGGGCCTCTATCACTCTTTTCCAATTGGCTTCCCCAGCAAAGCATGGTTACCCAACATAAATTTGTCTTACTGAAGGAAAGATATTCGCTAATTCACTTTGTTCCCAGTGTCTTGCCCCTTTGCTGATGCCTTCGTTTCATCTGGTGTTTCATAGAAGTATAAGTGGCAGGGCTTGTCATCTTTTCCACTAGGCGTCTTTGGGAAACAAATTAATTATTTACCAGCCTATTGCACACCCCATTGCTTTGATAAAACTAGAATATAAGTAAAAATGGCCATGTATTAAAAGGTGTTGTTTCCTGGATGCAGAAGTGGCAGGTATAGTATCACATCTAAAGCTACTGCTTACCCTCACCGCCCTCCCCCCCCAGTCCCTGCTCATCACCACACAAGTGGTAGGGGCTAAGAGCAGAAACAAAGCAGATGTGCATGCAGATGAGATCTGTGTACCTGCAAGGGTTTTCGCTGCTTACCATTTTAATTTTAGATAAGTGCCAAATGCCTCTTTACTCTCAAAGATGAGAACATCTAGAAGATTAAGACCTGCCTGACTAGTAATAAGCCAAAAAAACTATTCCTGAAGGTTTTGAGGTTTGTTTTCATCCCCGATTGTTTGCTTGTTTCTAATTTTATTCGTTTATTTTTTACTCCTTTCTCAGACAGGCCTCTCGAGATACAGCAGAAGGCCAGGAGATGTTTTGAAAGTGCCTTGGGTCAGAGAGATGTGCTGTGTGTAGTGACAGTAGTTGGATGATCAGTGGAAAGGTCACATCCTGCTCCTTCAGCAAGCCAAACAAGTCCTATCTGGAGTATAGAACAAGGCACTCCTCCTGCTCTTCTCCCCAACAACCCATTTGGGTGAAAGCCATGTTGTGACTGTCTGACTATGACTGTGATTTAGGGAATACAGAAGATTGTTTCTTTTTTCTGTCTCTCTCTTTTTTTTTTTTTTTTTTTTTTTTTTTTAAATCATGAAGAAACAAACTGAAAAGACAAACTCCACATATTACAAGAGGGATTGGCTTGTCAAGTGGTAGGAAATGACCCTTCCACAGAAGAACCATTTTGTGCATCATTAATTGTCATTTGAAGTAGAATGTAGTATTTTTCCTCTTTAAATGGGTTACAGAAGTTAACTACTTCCTCTTTGGGGTCCTTTAACAGGGATATGTATAATATTTCATGTTGTCAACTGGACAAGGTGAAGGCGATGAAATCTGTCCACAGTCATGAAACCAAGAGTTTTAAACCCTTAAGTAGCTGCACCAAACACAACATCCACTCTGACTGTGACTGCATCTCCCTCTGAACTATGTCTTGCTGTTATGTGTCATCTCTCAGAGAACAGAGACTTCATGGATTTTTTTTTTATTCATATCTCTCTCTCCCATATGGAAAAGAGAAGAATCTTGAAGCTATGAGTACCTGAGTTTACTTCTTTCCCAGACCAGAGGTTTTGGGGACACTGGAGTGAATTGTTCCTGGTGATGCAGAGATGCTGAGAGAAGCGGACAAATTGGGTCAAGAGTGAGCGACTCCTTTTTCTCCCTTTTTTTCTGAACTTGCAAACAACCAAAGACTGTTTCACTAAGTGTTTGAAAATGCAGAGCAATGAAACTGTCAGTGAGACTCCACATGAGTTTGTACACAAAGACAGCAAATTAATCTGGAAGATAGAGCAAAGGCAGGATACCAAAGGATGTCTAGAGGAGAACTTCCTAAAATCATCAGAGCATAGGCAAGGTTATTATATCTGCTTAAAAGATAAGTGATCTGTAAGGTGGCCAGAGACCATACTTCCTGTGCCTTTATAAACTAGTGCAAAGCCTCAGTAGACTCAAACCACCAAACAATGCTTTCCTTGGACCAGCAAAAACCTTACTAGTTATAGAAACCCTGCATCTCACTAAATCCAGTGCCACCATGAAAGTATTTCAGCACCTTTTTAGCCTGAAGAAGAGGAGACTGAGAGGTCACCTGAAGAAGAGGAGACTGAGAGGTCACCTCATCAATGTTTATAAACATGTGAAGGGTGAGTGCCAAGAGGATGGAACCAGGCTCTGCTCAGTGATGGTCAATCACAGGACATGGGGCAATGGGTGGAAATTGAGACATAGAAAGTTTCATGTAAACATAAGGAGGCATTTTTTCACAGTGAGGGTGACAGAACACTGGAACAGGTTGCCCAAGAGGGTTGTGGAGTCTCCCTCTCTGGAGATATTCAGAACCTAACTGGATGTGTTCCTGTATGATCTGGTACAGGTGACACTGTTGCTGCAGAGGGGTTGGACTGGATGATCTTTTGAGGTCACTTCCAGCCCCTGACATTCTGTGATTCTATGATTCTTTGTTTCTTACTGCTTTTCACCCTGCAAAGCAATAGGCAGGGAAAAGAAGCCCTTCATTCACCACAAACTCTATCCAGATTTGAATGATTATAGCAAAACTGTGTTCTAGGGATTTTTGTTTGGTTGGTTATTTGTTTTTTTTCAGACATCTGGGAATATATTGATCTGAAACCACAGCCCAATCTAGGATATGTTTTAAAAGTCTTCAGAGTAGAATTACACACATGTCCAGTGGCTCAGCTTTTGTTTCAGGCCACGTTTTATTTGTATCTTCCCTCTTCTTTCTAATTTTTTTTTTTTTTGTCTAAATGGTAACACCAAGTAGTAAAAGCACCATCCATGTTTCAGATGCATGCAGAATAAACTACAGGAGGAAAGCGGCAGATAAATTTAACAAGCATTATAGTT
>VWZE01012534.1:515246-527294 GCA_013396675.1 Eubucco bourcierii | reverse complement strand
TTACCATTCTATGATTCTATGATTCTATGATTTCCTACATATTCTCTAAAGGCATGATTGTGCTACTTGTTGCTACAAAATGAAGTGATTAATAAATTTTATTTTATTGTTATTGATATGCATTATGCCATCTTGACTAACTTCATTAAGAATTATTTCTCCTTTTTCTGTAACAGTATCACAACTATGTTTTCTGATGCTAGCCAAATGGAATTACAGTGTTATGGAAGGAAGAAAAACTCTTTATCAGAGGAACCAGAGTCCCTCATTGGACAGATCCATTGAGGGTTTTGGCTGGTTCACACTTACTTATGAGGTTGAAAGGAAAAAAAATTTTGGTAGGCTGTAAAACTTAAAAACACAACAGCTCTTTAGACCTAGAGCTCATGAATCTAGTAGAGCTGATAAGAATTTCTTTTGTTTTTCTCTCATAAACTTAAATCAGAGTAACAATGCATTCAGTACCTGTATTTAAATAAGATGGTATTTTGTATCATTATCGTAACATGGAGATCATATACAATGCTTCAGTTTCCTTTCCTTCTAGTTCTTCTGAAGCCAAAAATTATTTCGTTAATGTGCCTTCTCCTGGAGGGGAAAAAAAAAAAAAAAGCACCAAAACTAGCAGCATAAAGGAGGACTTTATTTCAGCTGTCATCTGTATTTGATGTGCTCATTACAGCTATTCATTACATCATTCTAAATCTCCATGATTCCAGACACTTTGAGGAATTCTTAACTGGCAGTATGAATTTTCAGTGTGTCACTTTCCACGCACTTCCTTCTAGAACTCCAGATTTTACAAGTTTAATTTTGTAAAACCTGCAAGACAGACACTGTGACTGGAAGAGGATATTTTGAAGAGAAACATACTATTAGGATCTCAAGGTCTCTTAAAAAGTAAATGGTCAGTGTCCCAGAAGGATGAGAGAGTGCATTTGATGGTGGATGTTCTGTTTATTATATGGAAAAAAACTCCTCTGAGACTTCACAAGCTGGAAGTGCAGTTTCTCTGCTGTCTGTCACACTTGGGTACTTCTGTTTAAATTATCCATTCCATAGATTCTTTTTTGTCTTAACTTGAAGCTTGTCACATTAAGAGATGATGGAACACTAATGCAAGTACTTTTTATCTAGCAGATACAAATGGTATTGACTGCTATCTCCCTATACTTCCTTTTCTATTGACTTAATGTAAACATTTCCAGTTAAAGCAGCTAGGAAGTCACATATATAAAACACATTTCTGAAGTGAATATTCAGACCATTTACATTCCCAGATATTAAAAGCAAAATTAATATTGTAATCCTAAAATATTAATGTCTACATAAAATAGGGCACTGAATTTAATCCTCAAAACCTTGCACGGAGGGTTTGTGCAACCTACTCAACTCCTGTCCCTGAACAGGAAAACAAGGATAACTGTAGAGATAATGCAGGACAACAGTGATTCTCTGCACTAGAACTGCCTTCATGTTAGTCAGGATGACTGAGAAAGTCACATAAGTTTTGCGACAGCATAGAACAGCAGTTGTGACTTAGAACATTTTGGAGCAGAATGAGGATGCATTTCCTCTTACACTTTTAAGTATATGCTTCTCCAGGCAAGGGAAGCTTAGGAAGTTTTGAGGCAATCACATTGGTGAAAGAACATTCCAATCTCAAATCCCCCGCTTCAGCCACGCAGCTTGTGTGCTAAACAAGCCCCAGGAAAACTGTGGTGATCCCAGCTAGAGAACGCTAAAAGGGAGGAGGAGGGAAATGATTGCATCGCAAGACATATGCATGAAAGTACTGCCTACTGACTTTCATTTTACAAAATTACAATTTGAAAACCCTCTGCATTTCACATAAAGGAGCTTTATTACAGACACGGCACTCTTTCTAATCCTTCTACATTCCTGAATCACAATAAAAAGCCATGTTAGTGAAAGAGAAATGGAATAATTAAAAGTATAGCATGTGCCTCCCCCCTCCCACCCTGTCCCTTCTCCTAAAATGCCTAATTATCAGACATTTCCTTAGCCATGTGTTTCAACTAAACTAGGACTTCTATGTGAATTCAGTTTTACCAACTGGCCTACTCCTTCATTTATGTTGATTCTACAGGACTCATATTGTATCTTTTTTTAACATGGGACTTTTCAATTTCTCTCTCCACTTTAAAGAAGAATGGAACAGGGTATGCCAAATGTAAACATAGACTCAAATGTCAGTTTTAAGAGCAATGTTATACAGTAACTACTCTGTTTTCAAAATAGCTGTAAAATATCACATTATGTTTTTATTAGTGGAGACACTAAGCTAAAAGTACCACTGCATTGATGGTACTTTTCCATTTGGAGAGAACAAAAAATTGTAGAACTAGTCTTAACAGAAGTCTAATTCAGATTTTATTTCTAGAACTTCCAGCCAGCAAAATGTTACTATTTATGTTTTTTAACAATTCTTCTGTTATGAGTAATGGGAAAAATACTTGCATGAAATAAGTTAGAATAAAATACTTCTGGTATGACTGGTTTCCTATTATTAAATGAGCTGGCAATTACTTCAGCACTAACTCAGAAAGCACAATTCTTTATTCTGATGTTGGTCCCTTTTTGGACCTAATTAAACAAGACAGTGCTGTAGAGTCTTTCTACTTTGTACACACATATCCACTGATGTTTGCATGTATAACAGCAGCTTATGGCTCAACAGCAAGATATTCTGGATCGGAACATGCATACGATTCCAGATATCAAAGTTAGCTTTAGTTTCACTTTGTGAGTTTCTAAAAGCAGCTGTGCTTTGTTGCACTTCCTTAGATCCCAATAGTGATTTAGTTCTGAGGATTATATATTTGTCTCTTACGTGTCAAAAGTCTTATCCCTAGTGACATTACAACTCTGTTTTTGTATTTAATGTAAAAGCATCATAGCTTCACATTTATGATTGTCAGCAGTTGCTATTTATCATCTGTCAAAAGTTTTCCTCATGGGAAGACAGAAAATCAAATGGATTATGGCTGGTTTTTTAGTTGCTTAAAGGAATCTTACATGACACAGGCTAAAAAGGATGGCGAAACTGCTCCTGACAACCCAGTTAACATTCATAGCAATATGCAATTTTATGTACATAGCAGAAGAACTGTCAGCTGTCTTGACAAAACAGCACATTTAAAAATGCTATGTCAGTTCGCTCATCTGACCTCTTGTTTCCAAGAACACCTGATACTGTACTTGTATATTTCTAAAACTGTTTACTGCATTCTCTTGGGAAAAAACAAAAACAAAACAAAAACACAACAAAACAAGCAAACAAACAAAACAAAAAACCAAACCAAAGCCACCACATGAAGGGGCAAGACTGCAAACAAACATGAGAGATGAAATATCTAACAGTAGATGGTAAAAATGTGTAATAATTACATCTCTGAAACACCTGTTGGTTAAAATTTTTAGAACTGAGACTGGTGTACTCACTAAAGAGGGAAAGAAGAATGAAAGAGTCAACAGTTGCAATGGGACTTATCTGTGCCCCAGAGTCACTTCCCTGCACTTACATAATAACTCGATGAAGGTAGTCTTTCATGAAAAAAAAAGAAGGAAATTTAACCTATTACAGGCACTGAATATGGCTGGAAAAGAAATTAATGACAAGATGCTCATTTGGACTTAGGCACTTTCCTAATTACATCAACAAACACACACATATAGAAAATCTGATCACAGAAAGAACTGTGAATTTTACAGAAATATTTGTGTGAGTATTATGTAAGTCTTACATGTAAAAAGAATTAAGTCAAAAAAGATTGAGATGTAAAAATGTATGATCTTTTTGCCTCTTTAATGCTTTAAAAGATGTCAGTTTGTGTACAGACCTGTTAGATAGGTGAAACTTCCTAACTTGCTGTCTGTTTCCTATTTACTGAGACTGTCTGGAAATATAAGGACTGGATTTAAAGCTCCTAGAGGCATAATGGGCAAATCTCAAAAACTTGTAAACCCACAAAATGTAGGAGTTAACCGCATTATGAATAGACTCTTCATTCAGCCTGCATCCTGGGAACCACCATAGACCTGGTTCATGTTGTAATGCTGTGGCAAAGGTTATTTTAGTGACATTTCATTTGGAATCCAAACTACAAAAGTGTTTTGCTGGTCCAGCGTTCTCCATGATCTCCTTAACCTGTTTCAGTTACGACATCCTTTTATCTTTAATAAACCTAGTGGAAGGGATTTGGTGTTTCACAGATAATTATGTCCCACCTCTAATTTCAGAACATTATAACTGATAGATTAAGGGAAATTCATAGAAGTAATAGGGATTTAAATGACACAAAATAGAATAAAAGATTTAGAATTCAGTCTTTTCAGTTTCATCTCACATTGTCAGATAGAGAAACCAACTTTATTTCAACCTTAATGGTCGTGTGGAGATTCCTGGTCAAAGTGCAGAGAATATAAAGCTCCTGTTATAGAAGTACTTCTGAAACCCCTGAAGCTTAGATCTGGGCTTCCACCTTCTTTGAAGATTATTATGAAAACCTGTTCTATGACAAACGTCCAGATAATGATATACTGTAACAATACCTTAGTTTTCAAGAACCATCTTACAGATTCATACTGTACCACCACCAGAATGTTTTATGTTCTTCTAGAGTTGTCAAAAGTGGCAGAAGTATCTCTAAGAATCTAAGTTTGCAAAAAAGTACCCTGCACATGGCCACAGAGGGACAGTGCTAACAACCCACCCCGATGTGAACAACAAAACCCCAGGGATTAAGCTCATTAGAAACAAAAAGGATGTATAGCAGCAATGAATTTAAGCATGATTACAAGTCATGATAACAAGCCCTTGACAGCTCTCCTCTACCCACATATAGACATCAACACAGAGAGTGTAGGTCAAAATTATTATCAGGATTTAATACTGTGTCTGAGCCAGTTGAGTTTCAGGCTTCCTTTATGTACAATCATACACTGTGGAAATTTTGGTGGGTTTTTTTTGTTTGTTTGTTTGGGGTTTTTTGGTTTGGTTTTTGGGTTGGTTTGGGTTTTTTTTTTTTTTTTTTTTTTGGTACAAAAGGACAGTTCTTTAACATTAAGAAGGAAAAAAAAAAAGGCAACTCTTTTCCCCCACCTTTAGTATAGATGTTTTGCTTTACTTAGGAATACATTAATTTTACTTCTCCATGAATCCGTGATAAGAAGATTCTGTGTAGACAAGTCTTGAGGATCAGTGGTGATACACGAAGCATACAAATATTGTAGCAATGAGCACCACTGAAAAAATGATGAGTTAATGCTTTGCATTTACTAACTGAAATGAAGGATTTTGGTTTCCTTTTTGGGTATCCTAATACTTATAAATAAGAATGAGAAAAGATGTACCTTTGAATCTCTCTGGGTGTCAGTGATAGAAAAGCATTTTAGGAATGAAAACATAGCAAGTTCAGGAATTTCCAAGTTTTATTAAATTTTTTCGTTAGATGGATCAAGTTTAATGGTCTACTCAAAACTCTAGAATTGAACAGGTCTCTTCTTGACTATCACAACACAGATTAAATCAATTTTGCTAGCTGTCTAGACTGTACTTTAACTGGTTTTCTTCATCACATCCACAGAGGCAACTGCACATGTGGACATGGTTATATACCATACACAGCCTCACATACACACTGTGAAGGTTTGGGAGTTCCCCACCCCCCCACACTTTGTAAAATGACCCAGACTAGCACTCAGTCGGCTGGAAGTTAAATGATGAAGCTATATTTACAGCTCAGCACAATGTACAGCAGATATTTACACTATATACACAATATTTACAGAAATATACAAGTAAAAGGTAATACAGCAACACAACTCCCCTCCCAGAAATCAGAGACCCCAGGAGGGGCTCCCAACCACCCTTCCACCTTCTCCCCACCCCTGTACCTTACCCCAAGGTTTGCCTTACGTGCAAGGTAAATTAGGAGGATCGGCCAAGGGGGTTAGAAGAAAAGTGGTTAGTGAGGATTAATCAGCAGAGGAGCCAGAGCCCAGAAGCTGCTAGATCCCACCAGCAGCTCCTGCTCCAGCAAGCAACAGAGAGCAACTGACTTATCTATTGTTTTGGTTAGTGTTCCCAAACAATTCTCCAGCAAGCGTATGAGTGAAGTAGACATCATGATGTTTTCCTTTCACAGCCTATAGTGCAACTTTGTCTATTAAAATATTCCAATTAGCCTCAAACCAGCACACACACGTTGGGATTTTCAAGTACAGGCAAATTGCAGATTAAACTGGGGCTATGCACTGATGCATAAAATATCATTATATGTAAGGTCACATTCACCATATGTGTGGATTGAATCCAGCGATTGCCATTTTTACATTCAACAGTCATAGCTTGAAGCTCATGATTGCCCACCTATGCTCAATACTCATTTGTAGAGTTCATTCCACTCATATGTCTCTCTCAAATGGTGCCTTTCTTTTAGTAAAGCTATAGGCAAGAGAGGACTTGTGTCAGCACTGCTATAGATGAGCACTACAAAAAAGGCAGTGCCAGTGGGTATGAGTCTGTGGGAATTAATCCATTAAGAGAGTTAGCCCTGGGCATTTTTTTCCCAAGCTCTGTTTTCCATACTGAACAGTTGCTTTTAATGAGCACTAATGCCCACTCTGATCAATATCTGTAACAGAAAACATTACTGCAACTTTTTCTGGTCATACCCAAACTAAGAGAGGTAATTTCTGATGGATTTTTTTAAGCAGCATAAGAATTACAGCCAAGCACTCCATGACAATGCAATATGGACAAGCAGAATGAACATAAACACTCAAGGATAGACCTCAATTTCACAACAGCCCTGTGATTGATACTGTCAATGTTCCTGATGCAAGATACTTCGACCCATTTGTCAAACTGTAGTAGGACAGTAGCAAACAGCTGGAAACTGTACATTGTTCTCCCTATGACTCACTCAGCATAGAGAGCTGTTGAAAGAATTTTTACAACAGATGAAAAAAAAGGGGAAAGAAAATATATCCTTAGGCCTGCCCTTTTTTTCATGTTAGCATGTTTTCAGGAAGCTATGCATGATCATATCTCTTGCTAAGAGAATAGTGACACTTGTTTCTAGTTCTTGAACAAAGATTACCTTTTTTTTGGTCACAGACAGACATTGAGAGTAGTGGGATGTGATTCTTCGTCATGAGTGACTGACTGCCACATGGAGTAGGGGAAGAAGAACCACTGTAATTCAGAAACTTGGATAATGAAGTCCTTAAAGCCCTCCTCTTTCAGCACCAATCTTCCAGTTGGGACAGTCTTCATTGATCAGAACTTTATATACTTTTGATTCTTGTACTAGTTCTTGAGCGTTGACCTCACTGAAGAAAAATGCAAGTCTGAAGAATTGCTTAAGGCCAGCCTAGCATTGCATGAATGATGGAAGAGAAATACTTCATGCACCAACCAAAAATCATAGAATGATTTGAGTTGGAAAGGACCTTAAAAATTGTATTGTTCCAAGCCTTCTGGCCACCTTCCACTAGACCACATTTCACAAGGCCCCATCCAATGTATTTTTTAATACTTCCAGGGTTTTGGAGCCTCTTTTAGGTGTCACTTTTACATTGACTAGTAGTCTAATAGGAAAAGCTCAAGGCCTTCTTTGAAGGCTGTTCTCCAGTATTGTTTCGAGCAAACAAGAAGTGATGTTACAATTGTTCCTCCTCTAACAATCCCTTAAATACCTTTCAGGTATACTTTGTCCCCCAGCCTTGTTAGCTATTCTGTTGGTGCTTGCACAGCAATGACAGACTGCCTGTGTAGTTTAGCCTTGTCAGCTGTTTCTAATGACTGCAGCAGCACCACAGACTGTGCTCTCTCTCTAGACATACCAGTCTGGTCTCATGGGATTTACCAGTCCCACTGATAATTGATGTCATTCAACCAGAAACATTTAGGGAAGCATCTATCCCTTTAAAAGGCACATCTGCATATCTTGACACAATATGAAACTGCACTGTGGAAGTCCATTTGGTTTGCACAGCAAGGTTTTGGTAGAAATGGGGCTACAGTGGTGGGTTCGCCTCACACAGGCTTCTCCCGTGTCCAACACAGCCAGTGCCAGTTGATTTCAAGGTGGACTCACTGATAGCTCATCAGTGACAGTGGTAGTGAAAGTTGTTGTGCAACAGCAATTGCAGTCAGAGAGAACAGTGAAAACATGCAAAAGAAACAATCCTGCAGAGACCAAGGGTAGCAAAGGAGGGGTTCTGGACACCAGAGTAGAAATTCCCCTGCAGCATATGATGAAGACCATGGTGAGGTAGGCTGTTTTGATTATGGAGGCTAACAGTTGAGCAGATATGCACCAGCAGCCCATGAAGGACCCCACAGTAGAGCAAGCAGATGTCTAAAGGAGACTGTGACCCCATGGGAAGTCTATGCTGGAGCAGACTCCTGGAAGGACCTGTGGACTCAAGCAAAGATGAGCCCATGATGGAGCAGGACTTGCAAACCTATGGGAGATACACCAGAGCAATTTGTTCCTGTGAAGGACTGCATTCTGTGGAATGCTGCCACACTGGAGCAGTTTATGAGGGAGCACAGCCAGTGAGAAGGACTCATGTAGGAGAAGTTCACTGATGATGGTCTCCCATGAGAGGGAGGTCAAGTTGGAGCACAGAATGTGAAGTGCCCTGCCCCCTGAGAAAGAAGGACCAGCAAAAGTAATGTGTGATAGAACCGATCACAATCCCCATGCTACTTCACCCTGCACCACAGGCAGGGGTGGAAGGAAGGTATTTTAAACTTTAGTTTTGATTTCTTATTATCCTACTCTAATTTGATTAATTATAAATTGAACTAATTTTACCCAGATTGAGTCTGTTCTGTCTGTTATGGATATTAGTGAATTACCTGTAGGTTCTTGTGCTGACCTACGAGGTTTTTGTTACATTTTCTCTTCCTTGTCCACTTGAGGAGAGGGAGCAATGCAGCAGCTTTGGTGCTGGTATCAAGCCAGGGTCAGCCTACCACAGAGAATAACTAGACTTATACTATCCAGTAACTAGTCTATGTGCAGGATGTATTTATGCACTCCATATTCAAATGTAGTTTTGTACTAACTTAAAACAGAGACAAAACCAAGTCCTCGATGTTTAATTTTTTGGCTCAGATTTGTAAGTTCTTAATTATTTGCCATCCCACCACCTGTGTTTTCACTCTGAGGTGGCTAAAAAAGACATACATTTCTGCTTTTCAGTTTAAATGACATCAAATCAAAGAACGAAAAATCTGAATCCTGTGCCTACATAAATTCTATCACAAGGGGACCAACATCTTGCAGCACAGTTTTTTGCTTTTTGTTGTTACTGAATCCAAAGCTTGGTCCCTTTCCCTAACAACAATGTGGTCATAGTCTTTACAGTACTGCTCCATGTGCATAACCCTGAATATGTGAATGCTCCCACCAAAAGCAGAGTGACTATTTAATCTCTGTATTAATAAAAACATGTATTAGCATTTGCAATGCTCCTTGCTTGAATGTGCTAATTTGGCTCTGCTGAAAACTTTGAATATATCATTTGTCTGACAAACAATTCTGACTGCAGAGTATCTATAAGCTGAATAAGTTTCTCAAGTGTATTACTTAAAATAATTATTCTTAAAATTTTTAAACCTATGGCCTGCCAAAAACAATTATTTGTGCACAGCATCACTGAAAACTGATCATGCACTATACGGAAAACAGAGAAGCTACTATTTAGGGGTCTGAGAAAAGGAAAGGGTCTTTCTTGACACATTCTAAATACTGAGTCTCCCAAAGCTACTTTCCTTAATTATGGATGATCATTTAAATCACAATATTCTTACTGATTCAGTGACTTATCAAATACTTCCAGCCATAACAGCCCCCAAAGTGAATTTAAATTTGCTTTTCCTGATTCAATTTGAATGCAGATAATTTTGATACAAAGTAGGTTGCTATTTTCACAAGTGTATTTTTACAGTTTTGATTTATTAGAATTACCAGTAGGGAATTTAAATTTATGGATCAGTTATATCAAGTATTTAGCTAAACCCATGAGAGTCCTGAACACTATACTGCTAACCCCAAGATAAATATTTTAATCCACTTTTCAGCAGAGTCTTAAAATAATGCTTCTTTCAATATGTATAATTTTATCATTTATTTTTATCTGAATAGGTTTCTATGGATGAATTAGTAAAAAAAGCACAACTTAGAAGCAAAATCAATAGCTCTTGACTGAAAACCACTTAACAAAATATGATCGGATAGTAATTGATTTGTAGTGAAATGTGCTATTTAATTCCAGTCACATGTAACTGGAGCAAAAACATGCACAAGAGATTGTAATTTGTCTGTGTACTAATGATCCTAAGGATAGAACCTCTGCAATGATTATAGTATAACTCAAATAAACTCAATGAAAACTGAAGTGAGCTCAGAGTTTGCTGAATGAATCTTTTCTTTTTTTTTTCTTTTTTAATGACAGGAAGTTGTGTTTTGGCTGGGATTTGTCAGTGCCTTTAATTGGAAAGCCATTCCAGAATAATGATATGAATTGGGTTCAGAATGTACGTGTGTAGAACGTGTGTAGTATGTGTGTGACTCAGTGTTGCCTCAGAAACAAGTGGATCCTATATCGCCTAAGTTGCTAATAGCTATTTACACATGGGAGAAATCCTCTGTAGTAATTCTAGAGTGAACTGGACCACATTAAGCCAATCTGCAATTTTAAAAAAATCTAAACACCAGCGGATAATGTTTTATTTGCAGCTTTTTTCTTGTATTGTTCACAACAAAAGCACACACCTGACAAATGGCTTGCTACAGAATGAGTTAGATGAAAACTGAGGATCACCGTTTTTTAAAAAAATGTTTCTTTTACCTAAGTTGCTGTAGTATAAAACACACTCAAATACTCATCCATTAAGCACAGAACTAATACATTATATCATAATCTTTTGACCCAACACCTTCACTTCTTTAATTTATACATGGTGGTTCAACAAGTGCAGCATATCATCAGGTCCCTTAGAAAGGCTTTAAACTCAGGGTGTTTTTCACAATAAATTTAAAACTATAATGGCATAACAAACATCGGTCCTGTAAATCCCGAAGAAGCCTATAGCTCTGCACATCAGTTCTAACATCTAGACAGCAATACTAAATACTATATATTAGCAATACATTGTTCCTGAAATCAAGCATTCAGAAATACCAGATATCAGAAGTAATATAGATTCAGCTATTTTGTGTATAAGCATTAGAATCCTGCTTTTCATTATGTCTTTCTACAAAATCCTTACTCCATATTTACCATAACTGATACTCATTTAGAAAAGTGGGTAGTCTACATTTTTTCACCCATATTTAGAGTGCATATTAGGACTATAGTCTATCTAGACCTCACCAATTTATTTTCATCACCGCTCTAGAATCTAAAGCGTAAGACCTATGTAACACATGCATCAAGTATAACAGCCAAAGTTACGAAACCGAAAGTGACACTCACTTCATTGCCAAGAGTCTCACCATCTTTCACACAAATTCCAAGAGAATGAAGTGACTTATAAGAAAGTACACAGAAGTATATAGACTGTTCAAACAGATTGCATTTTTACACCCACACAGCCCTAAATGATAGAATGAATTGAGTTTTGTGAAACAAATTCTGTAAATTCATAGAGACTACTAAGAAAAATAAGGCGGCAGTGAGCACTTCTTTTTGCACCAAAGCATTATTATCATATGCATTGATCTTATAGATAGAGATGTTGCTACACAATTAAAGAGAGTGAATCTCACATCATTGCTCCTGTATTGCTCACATAATTGCACATGTAATGCTTCACCGTGATAAAGGCACTTTACATTTCTAGGGAAGGGAAAGCATAGAACATTTTTACATTGTCTGTAAGGTCCTGCACCTGGGTAGGCACAATCCCAAGCACAAATCCAGGCTGGGTGGTGAATGGCTGGAGAGCAGCCCTGAGGAAAAGGACCTTGGAGTCTGGGTTGATGAAAAGCTCAACGTGAGTCT
>VWZE01012534.1:464936-515197 GCA_013396675.1 Eubucco bourcierii | reverse complement strand
AGGGCCACAAAGATGATCAGAGGGCTGGAGCAGCTCTCCTATGAGGACAGGCTGAGAGAGTTGGGGCTCTTCAGCCTGGAGAAGAGAAGGCTTCGAGGGGACCTGATAGTAGCCTTCCAGTATCTGAAGGGGGCCTACAGGAAGGCTGGGGAAGGATTATTTACAAGGTCCTGCAATGACAGGACAAGGGGCAATGGGTTTAAACTGGCAGAGGGGAGATTTAGACTAGATGTTAGGAGGAAGTTCTTTACAGTGAGGGTGGTGAGGCACTGGAACAGGTTGCCCAGGGAGGTTGTGGCTGCTCCCTCCCTGGATGTGTTCAAGGCCAGATTGGATGAGGTCTTGAGTAACCTGTACTAGTGGGAGGTGTCCCTGCCTATGGCAGGGGATTGGAACTAGATGATCCTTGAGGTCCCTTCCAACCTTACCATTCTATGATTCTATGATTCTATGAATTCAGGAACATTATAGCTATAGTGTAGCTATAATTAAAGATGATACAAGGGGATCCCTGCAACAAATGGTCATTTCAACAACTGACTTAGCCTGTGCCAAAATTCCTTGTTCTATGAAGAGAGGTGAAGCACTGGAAAAACGCATAACAGTTTTTCAGTCACAGAAACGTACTTTCAGAACCAATGGTAGAGAGGTTGGGAGGAAAGTGAAGGGACATGATGGCAGTCTTGAAAGAATGGCTATTAAATTCAGTCCATTTTCTTAAAACAAACTCTTTTCAATAGGTGTTTTTTGTGGTGTGTTGCCCAGTATGCAAGTATATGCACAAGAGAGAAAGACAACTTTTAGAATGTGGTTTGGTCTTCTTTCCTAGGAATGTTCTTATATAAGTCAGTGCATTAGTTCAGCGAGTCAAATTTCAAGGAAAAAGCATCTCTTCAGGCAATCACAGGTAAGGGTTATTTCTATATTATCAAAGAGAGGAGTGATATGTCCAGAAACAGCCTCCTTTAAGTCTTAAAGCAGGCTAAACAAGAGCTTGCCTGAATCACTGAAAACCTGCTCTGGCATATCGCTGTGAGTCTGTAATCCATTTCACTGGTACTTAAAGTTCAAGCTGACTTTTCTGAATTGCAAATAAGTTCCTGTGTAAAGAATATTCCATGTATGTATCCAGTCACGGTGGTAATGTTATTACAGCACTGTCTACAATATCTCAGCTGTCAAATTCACTTCAGGTTGAAACTCAGTCTATATGATCTCTGCTGGCCAGCAACTTCGTTCATACACAGTATGTTTAAAATGTATTGAGACTGTTGTAAGTCATGAAGTGGGGAGTAAAAAAAGAGAAAAGTTAGAAAGATAAAAGGATTTATTTCTTTTTAATGTTAGAAGAATCATAGAATAGTTTAGATTGGAAGGGACCTCAAAGATCATCTAGTTCCAAAGCCCTGCCATAGGCAGGGACACCTCCCACTAGAACAGGTTACTCAAGACCTCATCCAACTTGGCCTTGAACACCTCCAGGGAGGGAGCAGCCACAACCTCCCTGGGCAACCTGTTCCAGTGCCTCACCACCCTTACTGGAAAGAACTTCCTCCTAACACCCAGTTTAAGTCTCCCCTCTGCCAGTTTAAACCCATTGCCCCTATTCCTGTCATTGCAAGACCTTGTAAATAATCCCTCCCCAGCCTTCCTGTAGGCCCCCTTCAGATACTGGAAGGCTACTATAAGGTCTCCTCAAAGCCTTCTCCAGGCTACAGAGCCCAAACTCTCTCAGCCTGTCCTCATAGCAGAGCTATGATGTCTATCATCAATAACTCTTAATATATAACAGCAATACTTCATTCAAGTGAATTTGAATACATTCTCACTTTGCTTGAAGAATATGCAAATTTAATATCAACAAAATCATACAGAAATGCAGAGATTTCCAATATAATTCAATATTAGTATTTAGTTCTTATGAAATCTATTTCATATAAAGATCACCATGAACTTTATAGGGCACAGTTGATAGTTGCATTGACAGAGACCTATGATGGGTCTGTTGTGGCAAACATGAAGTTAGAACTTTGGTACAGTAGAGATAAGACAGGAAAAAAAAAATAATTAAACAGCATATTACTCATCAAATCTCAAGAAGCTAGAATTAGTCATAAAATTGAAGATATTATGTCTCAGCAGTAAGAGAAGTTGTTGAGTAAAAATGATGGAATATTGACCAATGCAATACATTCTAAATAATGTATTTAAATTTTTAAATATTTAAATTATTTAAAATATTAGTGAAGGGAAAATTAATAGCTAAGTCTACATAAACTAAAGATCAGAAAAGAGTCACTGGCTTCCCTGCGTGTTAGTAAAAACATGGCTGCTTCAAAAGGAAATGACTCAAAAGTGAAAAATTTAGCAAACTGAAGCAGCAAATGCTATCACAGAGGGAACTAAGATCAAATTGAAAAGATTTCAAATGCATTACACAAGATGCAGGACTTCCTGTTTGAGCCAGAGTATTTGCAGGAAAAGATCCAATTTTGATGCCAGTGGCAGACAATCCATCACATCTTGGTACTTTCATCACCGTAATGTTAAATGTGCGCTGTCTTTTCAGCACAAATTTGCTTGGTTCATCAGTTACTTCTGACTATTGCTACATCTTTGTATGCTAGGCAGAACAGTCCTCTCAAACTCCCTTCCTTTCCTCTTTATAACAGTGTGGAGGTGTTTGGTGATTAAGGACCTCTTCTTATCGTTCTGAAGCAACACTGCCTTGCCTGGTATAATGTTTTATCATTGCAAGAATGAGATGCCACCTTTTTATATTTGATGTTGCTAACTCACCCATCAAATCAGTTAAAATAAGAGCAACATAAGAGTAACAATCAGGTGAACATCTAATGAGAACGTGTTATTGTCCATGATGTTATTGATTTGAATGGCAAGCTATTTTATGGAAGCAAATTCATCAAATTTTACTCTACTAAAATACAGCTGCAAGAATGTGTATAGTGTGGCGAAATGAAATTTCAAATACAGATTGCAGGAGTTCTCACAGCTCCTGACAGACATTTACAGTAGCTAGCAGTCCTACACAAGTTTACCGTGCTACATTAGTCACCTTTAAAATTCCTTTTAATATTCAGTGCAGGAATATAATGGCAATATTAATTACCTGTAGGTCACACATGCCACCATTTGATTACAACACTGCTTTAAAATTGCGCTGCTTTATCATACTGAGGGGTTTCCAAGTTTGCTCCTTCAACATCAGATCATCAGAAATTGCCTGCATTCTGCACCAAGCATTGTTCACAGACAATGTCAGAAAGCTTGTGAGAGGTCTTAAGAATGACTAACTACATAAGAAGGATAACTGAAGTTAAAAAAACCAAAAATCACTCATGACCTTTGCAGACTTTTGTTTCCATGCAGTCAAAGAGAAAAACAACAATCCAGTACATTGTAACTGGCACTGTAATAGAAGAGCAAGAAACCAATATATTAAAAGGCAACATTTCTTTGTTTATTTTTAAAGTGAAGTGCTCTCTAATCCTTAGATTAAACCCGGCCTGAGTGTGCAAACTGTCAGAAGATCTTTAAAGATCTTTTGAAAAGTCATTTGGAAATCAATCAATCAATCAATTGAGATATAAGCATACACTTTAGATGGGAGGTTTTTGTCTAAATGGCAATTCAATGCCCTTTTTTATACATACACAGCTCCAGGAGATATATAACCATACTGATTATCATAATACAGTAGTATAATTAATTGAGATGGCCTCTGTCTAAAGTGACTAATGAACAACCCTTTACTGGCTTCTCCGTTTGTTTTTTGTTTCATGTAAATGTACATTTTATAACTGCACGTTGATTGAGTCTGTTTAAATAATTTAGAAACTGCCAAGAAGATCAAGACAAGACTTTACAGTATACCAGTGGAAAAAGGCACGGACAGTAAATGGAGAAGTTGACAAGAAATTTTAAATCTATGCCTGCAGATTAGAATAGAGCCATTCGTCGGCACGATCTAAGTTCAAGAAGAGTAAGTGTTGAAGAAAAAATAAATTAATCAATAGCATTGCTGAATAGATATTAAAATATTATTGGTTTTCTGTCTTCAAATTAAGCTTTTATAAAGGTTGACATAATGTAGTTGTACAAGTAGGCCCTTGTCCAAGTGTGCATTGGCGCCTTCCTACTGACTGCATACAATTTCTGAACAGATACGTAGTAGAAATAAAGTTGTTCATATGTATGCCTGAAAGTTCATCATTATTTTATATTTCAGCTACTTCTACATATACATTCATTAATGTTTCCAGGAAGTTATATAAATCAATAGTAACTTTATGAGTCTTTGTTAATAGGCACTCAACTATAACCCACCAGCACTTTTCTGAAGTACTCGTCTTACACTGCTAGAGAGGGAAAACAACATAGTCTGTGTTCTTGCGTGACCTACCAAACACTTCAAAAGAGGAGTCAGACTGCCCTATAATCAATAATCTACTTGTTGCAAATAATTCATAAACATTGCCTAACATTCAATGTTCAAAAAAATGCTTTAAAATTATAATGGATAGAAAATAAATTCAAAACTCCAGTAAAAAAAAAAAAAAATTGAAAATCTCTCCTTATAACAAGTAATACAAATTTCTCAAATATAATAGCAAATGCTTTGGGGTTTGGACTACTAAACTCTAAACTAGATCATGGGTTAAATGAATTTCAATAGCATTTTTCATGCTATGAGACATGTAAATGTGCAGATTATTCAGCCAATATTTAAATAGGATTACAGAAAGGCATAATCCTTTTTAATATATTATTTTATTTTTATAATGTCTCTGTCTTCCATTTTCCAATTGGAGTAAACTATTTTTAGGGATCTGCACGGAAAATATTAACCACTATCTTCCTTTATCATAACTGTCAAAACCCCTCTTTGATTTATCTGTATAATATGCATTTTTTGGTATGTTCTACACATCACAGTCTATTATTGTTGACTACAAATTAAGTTTTCAAATACTTGATAGATCAGTTGAAATACAGCATGTGTTTGAGATTTTTCATCATTTTTGTAATTGATTGCTTCTGACTTTGTCTTTTCATTCTTTTATGTACATATCTTTCTATGAACATATATTTAAAGCACTAAAATGCACTTGACAATGTCACTTTAAAACAGTCTTTTGTGCCTTATCTCACTATCTGTAATCACTCAGGAATATTCACACTGTGTCTTCTGCTGCTAAGGAAAATGAACTACTTCCCTGCATGGACAGAAAACTGGTGTAACGAGAGCTCCAAAGTACATAAGAGGTTATACAGTCTGTCATCTTCAGTTCTGAGGTTAATGTCAGTGAGCTAGAAACTTACAATAGCTGTACTTTCAGATCTGACATGAAATGTCATGAGATAGATGAGGTAATCATAAAGTGCAGTTACCAAGACTAGACTAGTTTGAGTATGGCAGAATGTAAGGACTTAATGCATCTCCCAACGAGGCTGTTACTTTTGAAGTGTGATCTCTTCTTGTAAAGCAAGCAGGTGATCAGTTTGTAAAGTGAAAGGTGGCCTGCAAAGTACACATTTAACAAGACTTTTTTTCCTCAATATATCGAAGACATTGAAGAAAAATGTTTACAGGAGGTGGGGGGGTAGGAAATGAGAAAATAGAATGGCTTGCCTTTCCTTAATTTCTGTGCTAACCAAGAAGTAGCCATGATAAGGAAAGACAATTGTTGAAAACATCAATGGAAAAAGTAAATTAAGAAATGGAAAGCTGTTGAAACACTAGAGCTATCTAACAATCAAATCATAGATACGGTGAAAGAACTCATTCTCTTAATGTATAACAGAAGAGAGGAAGGAAACTCAGAACCAGAGTTGTTCACAGATTCATAAGCAAACCAGAAAAAAAAAAAATAGGCTGCAACTCTTCATGTTATAAAGGTGCCATTTAGCTCCTACAGGTTCTCGAGGCATTGATGGCATATTGCTAAATTGTACAAATTGCTAAATTCTTGAAAGCACTTTCCCAACCCAGTGCAGTGCTTTAAATGAAGCGGTACATCAAAGACACAAACAAATTCAGAGTTCTAACAGTACACTGGGGTATTACGTGTCTCCTGTGCTGATGCCATCAAAAAATACATTTTCAAAATACATGCATACACGCAGTGTTTATGCTTATTAATAATTTGTAATGTACTATGACAATTAAAGTTGGTCCACCCTGATCCAGGGTTGGGTGGGTTTTTTTTTTTTTTTGGTTGTTTGGATTTTGTTTTTGCCAAAATAAACCCTGTGTTTTGGCGTTATGTTTGCTAAAATTGCACATCTTACAAAATAAAGAAGACAGCAGCAAGTATGTTTTTCTTTCCCATTTCTTACTTTCTTAGAATGGAAAGTAGAAGCCTCATTCGGTGGCTGCAGCAGTTGAAAAGAAGGTAAGGTCTTCTCCTGGTCAATGAAAACATAATCCCTCGACATGAATAAACTCCAAACAAATCCAAACTAATTGTTTTACAGTATCACAGTATCGCCAGGGTTGGAAGAGCCCTCAAATATCATCAAGTCCAACTCATCACCACAGACCTCAAGACTAGACCATGGCACCAAGTGCCACATCCAAACCCGCCTTGAACACCTCCAGGGACAGTGACTCCACCACCTCCCCAGGCAGCCCATTCCAGTATCCAATGACTCTCTCAGTGAACTTTCTCCTCACCTCCAGCCTAAACTTCCACTGGCGCAGCTTGAGACTGTGTCCTCTTGTTCTGTTGCTGGTTGCCTGAGAGAATAAAGTAACCTCCCCCTGGCTACAACCACCTTTCAGGTAGTTGTAGACTGCAATAAGGGCCCCCCTGAGCCTCCTCTTCTCCAGGCTAAACAATACCAGCTCCCTCAGCCTCTCTTCATAGGCCTTGTGCTCAAGGCCTCTCACCAGCCTCATTGCCCTTCTCTGGACACGCTCAAGCATGCTCAAGTTTTAGTCCATCCTTAGAAGAGTATGTATATAAAGAAGGAACCTTCTCAACAGGTCTTTTCAGCTTAGCAACTCCAGCCTGGCAAAAATGTAGACCTAGAAGATGGGGAAAGACACATCTTTGGAAAGCACTCATCTCTGATAACTACATTTCGGCTTAGGGATTTGTATTCAGAGCCCCTGAACACAATTGTGACATTTCTAAGAATATTTTTGTTGTTGTTGTTTAGAGCAATTTCCCAAAAGATAAGAAATTTATTGATGAGTAAATAATCACTCACAGTACTAAGGAGAAGGCTACAACAATTTGCTTTAGATGTCTCTGTTCTAAGAGCACTGACAGAAAATGAAAAATATTAGTTCAGCATACACTTGCAAAGGAGATTGCTGCAAAAGAACATTTGCGTAGGATGCAGTCAAACTACATGAGAAAGTCCCTATATAATATTTTTATTGCCTTAATTTTTATAAGTACTATTTCAAAAAAGCATGCCATATGCTCTTAGAGAAGAGATACGTGATTCAGGTTAGACACAAAGTCTTCAGTATTGTACAGAATCCCTATTCACTTAACTATTTCATTGATTTAATTATACTGTATTTCTCCATATGAGAAGTATTTCAGTTTCACAAAGTCACCTGAATTCTGTAAAATGTGAACAAAACCACTTTTGGAAATAACTATCACTCTAGATGCTTTAAACAGATCACCACTGCATTAGCTGGTCTCTGCTAATGTCGTATCATAGAAGAAATTGTTTCAGCAAAAATTGAATGTTTTAATTTGAAGTTACTTCTAGGAGTCAATTTGGCCATCTCAAAACAGTATTAGCTGTAGACTCTAAAGCATTACCTTCTGACAGTTAACTCTTTGTATGAACCACACCATTACAGAAATATTGAATTACAAATACTGAAAATCAGCTGCTGTTCACACTTTGCAATTTTTCATATATTGCAATACGCACGAGCACATTAACACCAGAAAGACTCCATATTCATAAAACTGATCTTGACAGATAATAATTATAATCATTGAATATAGTTGATAATACTACTTATTGGAAGTGACCAAGCATTTAATGGTTTCTCTCTATTTGTTTTAATTCAGGGAAAACATGATGATTTTAAATGTTTGGTACAGTGAGGTCAAGATTAATATCTCAATTATCATTAAGCACAGATTGAAACAATAGTGTTGCTTTGTCTTAGAGTGTCAAAGGGTTTTAGTGAACCATTTAATAACATCACTATTCTTTCTTTGCAATCTGTCCAGATTGAGAACACCATGCAATGGTTTCCAAACTAATGTTTTGCAACAACTGTAAAAGAGCTGCGAATCAGAGACATTTTACAGATCTTTTCCAGTGGAGTTTTTTCCAATCCATAACTGCAGAGTCAGTTTAAAAAAAGGGCCAAATTCACAACGCACAGATGAATACCCCTCGGGGAAGATACTGTTGTACTGACATATGGCAGAGAGGATGACTTGGTGCAAACATCAACTCCTAGCCGAGGAAGTACAACTGACAAGGGTTAGTACTTTGTAGCTGCACAGGAATCTATGTGTCTGCCAAGCCTTTTTCATGGGGCAACATTCAAACAAACACATTTTGCCTCACAGTAAAATAAATTAAATGACCTTGTTTTCTCTGATTAGACTACCATAGGACAGTGGACAGTCTTCATTTAATTATGGTTCAATTTCAGTAAGGATTTCATTTTAATTTTAAAAGGGACAATTCAGGACTGAAAGATCATGTGAGTTGCCTGAGGAATTTCCTCATATAAAGACAGAGAGATGAAATTGCTTATCTTTCAGTCCTCAGTGAACCCTGACTCTCAGACAGGTGACCTTAACAGAGCTTAGGAGGACTTTACTCTTCAGCTTTTGATCTTACCAGTCTCTTCTTTACTGGCATAAATGATCAGAGAGAATGCACAAACATTGGCGGTTGCATATCTTTTGAAAACACAGAAGTCAAAAAAAAATGGGCTTCTGCCTTTTGCTTTTGATGTGAATCTATTCTTTATATTTTCCTGACATTCATAAATGTGAAAATGTCTCCGGAGCTGTGCATATGATGTCTCATTTATATTCACCATTTTCATAGCAAATACTTGGGAAACTTTTTATTCTCAATTAAGATTTTTTTTTTTTTAATGCCACATTTTATTATTAAACTAATCACAGCTTCTTATCTTAATCTGTTTGGATAAAGTGTTTTGGAAGAAATGCACAATCATAGACCAATTTCCCAACCACTACTGAATATAACACAAGCTTAAATTAATGACTCAGAAACGTAACCTTTCAACTCTACCTTATCTTATTAATTAAACCCATTCTGACATACTAATAATTATGGATATAACATCACAAAGGTGGCCAAACATTTAATAACATCTCCCTCTGTATAAACAAGATATGTATCACAGATCATAAATGTTCAATATGATATACTCAACTTTTATAATTCAATTAGTATTAAATATAATTCATGTCAAAATAATGGCAATTAAATATTACCTAATTCCCCAGGAGGAGGACAAGATGCCCTGACACTGTTATAGAAAAATAAATATCACTAAAAAAGGTTTCCAGTAAACACATATATTTATCAGGATTTACCACTTCTTTGCACAGTTAGTGACAAAACATACCTTCTGTTTTGTTATAAACTTCTGTTCAAATTAAACCACAGAAAGAGAAATGTGATGAGGTATAGAGCATATATAGATTATGTAAAAGGAGGTGGATCAAAAATCAGGAAAAACTGATAATGATGAAAGCAACCTATCCTAACATATGCATCAAAAAATCCCAAACCAAACCGAAACACCAAAACCACACCGTATCGGCAACCTTATGGAGCTTTGAAGGAATGCCAACTCTGTGTGCCTGCAGTGCCCAGGAGACCTGGAGAGACATTTCTACATCCTCTTTACCTGTTCTGTATTCCTACAGATAGACAAGTCATTACATCCATCAGAAGTCTGAGGGAATGGGGTTTTTTGTAAGACAGTACGATAACTTCAAAAAAACTGCCTAATCAGAGTCAAGGGGTACTGATAATTACTGTGAAGCTAATTTTCTTCCTCTGCAAGGTTACCCATGCTTCAGACACTAGACTGAAAGATTTCCTTTACCTTTGAGCAGAACCAATATCTGCCCCCTCTGTCATCTGACAGACTGCCATTTGTTTCAAATTTCAGAAAAGGAGAAAACTGCACACTTTCTTGTAGTGTTTCAGAGCAGTATTAATAATCCCTACTCCTATGAAATAGATCTCCTTTGTGAAAGCAATCTTTTACTTTTTTTTTTTCTTTCTTTTTAAACCATGAGTCTGTGTTTTTGTTAAAGATGGACAGATTTTTTCATTTTGAGAAAAGAACCAGCAAAATGTAGATCATCCTAGAACTTTCAGAGATGGGAAAGATTGAAAAGGACACATAGAATCATAGAATGGTAAGGTTGGAAGGGACCTCAAGGATCATCTAGTTCCAACCCCCTGCCATAGGCAGGGACACCTCCCACTAGTACAGGTTACTCAAGACCTCATCCAATCTGGCCTTGAACACCTCCAGGGAGGGAGCAGCCACAACCTCCCTGGGCAACATGTTCCAGTGCCTCACCACCCTTACTGTAAAGAACTTCCTCCTAACATCCAGTCTAAATCTCCCCTCTGCCAGTTTAAACAGCATGAGGTAGAGCAACAGAACACACTCTAAGCAAAGATAACTCAATAGGAAGTAATACAGATAATTTCACCATCATCATTAACCATACATAGATGACAACCACACTGGTAGGGTACTGCAAAGCAGAGACTCAATACCTCACAGGAGTCACTACTTCTAGTAGCAACCATTTGGCCCATGGCAATTAAGACCAACAATTTTACTCAAAAAGTTACTGGCAACAACAGCAGAACCCAAGTAATACCATAAGGAGATCTCACTGTGGAAGCACATACTGAGTAAGATGTGCCATTCTGTATTAGTTTCCATTTCTACATGATCTCAGACTGCATCCACACACAAAATGGATTAGAGCAATCTTGTTTCAAGTGAGAAAAAATGTGGCTAACTGTGGCAACATTTGTACTGCAAAGATTTTATTCATCTCACTGGTCTCTAGTGAAAGAGTGAATTCCTGGCCAAGACTCTGGGCTCTGCATCTGGATGCAACTTAAGATGAAGCAATTACTTTGATGCAATTACTTGAAGCTCTGATGCTTCAAGATGATGTACTCCACGTGTATCCTATTGTATGAGTCTGCAAAGCACATGTACATAACACATGTTTTCCTAGCAGGGCCAGCAGTCAGCATTGCTATGCCTGAACATTTTAGTCCTAATATTCCCACATGAGAGCATATAAAAGCCAGTCTAACTATGCCTAATTATCCTTGCAATACTAACCCTGTACTCTAAAGACTCTAAAGAGCCTGGACAGAAATCAGACTAGAAGACCTTTTGCAGAATGCAATTGTAATGGTACTAAATAATTCTGGTTTGTGAGGGAAAAACCCAACCAACCAATCAAACAAAACCCAAAAAAACTCTTACATGGAGATTTCTGCCTGCTAGAACTTAATATAGCTGCCCATTGAGTGCCAGTGCCTAGGATGTACACTTAGTGGAGCATTCCTTGCCATTGACTCTATCTGTGACATGCAAAGACAGTCTCCTACAGCCAAAAGTACTCTGACATACGAGGGGGCAGGAGGAGCAAGAAGTCCCACAACCCACCAGCTAAGCAAATGGAGATACACTATGCAATCTAGTTCAACAACTAGAAGTAATATTGAAGTAATTTACCTTTCAACTATAGTACCCAAACCAGCAAAAGTAAGCATCAAATGTTTATTTTCTTGTTGACGTAGCAGAAGAAACCTCAGGAGCTGTCAAAGTATTCTGTCCTGTCATTAAATCTGGATAAGAAAGTTTAGCAAATTAGGACAGATTAGTTTCAAATGCTAAGTGAAGCCCTTTGGTTCCAACAAGAAATTAAGCATGAAAAAAAGTCTTGATGCACAAGCTGTATCATAATGGGGGTTGGATGAGATTCCTTTAAGAGATCCCTTCCAATCCAGTGCATTCCATGATTCTCTGACAAGACAAAATGGTTGATGTTGAGCAGAGTAAATGGTATTAACTACCCATTCTACACTCTCTTTGGCCTTGTAGTCAGTAGAAGAAATAATTTCCTTGCTATTTTAGGCCACTTTGTGCTTTATATAAGAATTTACTGAAGTGGTAGGGATTGGTTTTATTTTCACAAGCCTCCCCATAAAGCAGAGGTTAGTAAGCCTTTCTGATCTGGGGAAAGATGTAGCCCATCTTAAACCTAGCAAGCTAAAAGAAATAGCCTGTTAGAAATAGTTTTTCCACTCCAGCAGGTGTTATAATTACTTCACTCCACTCTTCTGCTGCAATGTTAGGGTCTGAGTAGGACAGAAAAATAGCTACAAAAAGTTTACCAGAAGTGACTGTATTAGTAGAGTTTTATTTTGCTCAGTATATATCCTTTTGATTTCAATAGACATTTCAATATCTTAGCACCCAGTTTAAGCTAAAGGATGGTAGCTTGATTTCCTGACCTTCACATGGCCAAAATGTAACTTTTAACCTGCTGACCAACTAAAACTGGAAACAGCTGAACAGAAGGTCACATTTTCCTCACAGTACAGGATTCTCAATATAGGATAAATCACAGCTTTCCTCTGCTATACAGCTACAGTAAGAATTACCAGGGAGACTTGGATCATCAAGAGGTTGTGTTTGCAGAGCAATGTGTGCTATACTAATAACCAATTTGGCCAACAATAGCCATAAAAAAACAAGATTCAGAGGAATAAGGTTGTGAGCCATTTCCTACTTTGTTTTTCTGCAGTTAATCAAGTCAAGTAATTGCTCATCTTCCCAGTTTAAGCCAGCACTAGAAGGCCAGCACCCATGTATAAGTTATGAGCAAATGGCAAAGCACACAATCTCCTTAAAGGGCTTCCAATTCATATTGAAATCTGTGGTACTGCACAATGCAAAACCCATCCTCCCAGGTTGCAGTATCTCTCTTTGGAAGGTCTAGGGAGGAAAATTCTTGAGGTCACTCCTAAACTTGATCTCTTGCAAGGAAGAATGTACAACTATCAGTTTTGCCTTTGTGCTGACCCTGAAACTGAAAAGGTCTTAATTTCTTTCCTGTTTGGATAAAGGAATTTCTCTCCCTCTTAAGCCTTTTAGTGCAGTAGTGAGGGGAAGCAAACAACATCTTTTTTAGCCGCCTTTTTCTTCTTTGTTCACCAGCCTTTGTAATCCACTTCAATTCACTGACAATACACAGTTTTCTGTACTCACACACACATGAAAAAAAACAACAAAAAACACACACCAAAAAAAACCAACAACCCAGAAACAAAATAAAACCAAAACTTGAAAAACACCTCCACCCAAAAAACTTCCCAATTGTCCATCACTCATGATTACAAACAACTTCTTTTATCTAACGGGTTGTGGAGAAGAAACAGCAGAACTTTTTCTTTCATTGGCTCCTGCCCTAGTGATGCGACTTCATTTGTTTCCAGTTCTCTTTTGTGCTGTATCTCCATCACATGTAACTTTCAGCACGGGTAGCCACCAGACATACATGCATCAGCAGTCCTATTCCCTTCATGTACGTGATAAAGCAGCTATCGAACACGTATTCTTTATGTGCTCACATTGTAATGGAGGGGTAATTAATGCAAGATGATGTTTTTTCCAAAATTAATATTGTTTATTGATTTTGGTACTCAGAACCAGTAGGAAAAGGGAGGTTATTCTGCCCCTGTACTCAGCAATGGTCAGGCCACACCTTGAATACTGGGCGACCCAATTCAAGAGAGATATTGAGGTACTGGAACATGTCCAGAGAAGGGCGATGAAGCTGGTGAGGGGCCTGGAGCACAGCCCTGTGAGGAGAGGCTGAGGGAGTTGGGGGGGTGCAGCCTGCAGAAGAGTCATCTCAGGGGTGACCTCGTTGCTGTCTACAACTACCTGAAGGGAGGTTGTAGTGAGGTTGGGGTCGGTCTCCGTCTCTTCTGCCAGGCAACCAGCAAAAGAACGAGGGGACACAGTCCAAAGTTGTGCCAGGGGAGGTCTAGGCTGGATATTGGGAGGAAGTTCTTCACAGAGAGAGTGACTGGCATTGGAATGGGCTGCCCAGGGAGGTGGTGGAGTCGCCATCCCTGGAGGTGTTTAAGAAAAGACTGGATGAGGCACTTAGTGCCACGATTTAGTTAATTGGCTAGGGATGGGTGATAGGTTGGACTGAATGACCTTGGAGGTCTCTTCCAGTCTGGTTGATTCTATGATTCTGTGATCTGTCACCACCTCCAACCACTATTTTTAAATAATAATTAGATTGTTTTGCAACAGTCATGGAAACATTACACAAAAAAATAACTAGATCTAGAAATAACTAGCAATAACATAACATCAATTGAACTGTAAGAGAAGGTTCTTGCCATTAATTATTGCTTGTCCACTAGCTAGACTCGAGGATCTCCTTTCTGCTTATGGCAGAAGAATAGGATTCAATTAGATTCAATTACAGAGTTTTGCTAAAGGTTTGCTAGAGGCTTTGACTATTTACTCAGAGATATTAATCTCCTGACTCGCAGGGCTAGCTACCCTTCAGACAGCACCTAAATGCTTTCAGGGAGTTCTGTCAATGCCTTGTCAGCCTCTGAGGCTTGTAATTCTTCATAGGCTTCACAGGGTACTGGGGAAAGAGGTAGATGATCTCTGACCTTATCTTGGTCCCTGTGGGCAACATCCGTGTCCCTTCCCGGGCTCCTCAGTTTGGCAGGTGTAGGTAAGATGTCTTGCAATGTGCAGTCTTAGCACAGGTACCACACTGGTTGTGCAGGCCTATCGCATGAAGGCATTTAGAGCCTGTTCCTGGTAAACTTGAGGCAGGAAGTTTCCCAGCAGTTCAAGCTCAAAGTATTAGGGCTTGTTATTCAGTAGGGTTAACTTAGAGTTCAGCAAAGCATAATGCCATAAAGAGTGGCAGGATGCACTAAGGCAGTGAGGCAGAATACTGCCAGGATCAGTGAGCAATGGCAGCAGGCAGCAGCAAGCAAACACAAATACAACAGCAGAGCACGTTGTGTCACCTGCTCATCTCTTTTATCAGTGTAGACCAAGACTAATGGGCCTTTGGACAAAGAATAGCCAATCAGAATGGCAGTTAGTTGAGTTTAACCATATTAGGTGAAGCCATAGGCTTACTTTACCCAAATCTGGGAAAGCATAGGCCTTGCACAAGGCAGGCACAAGCCAAATGTATGTACCTTGTTTACCACTGCATGTCAACAGGAGCAAAGCAGCGTGGGTGAGCCAGGATCCTTAGACTCAGTGGCTCCAGGTTTTCTGTCCTCTTTTCCAGGGTTGCTTCTCGCCACAACAGAAGGAGTGAGAGCAGAAAAACATGTCTGGGCACAACAGGATGTGCTCAAGTCTATTTTGGCCTATTCAGGCCTACCATGACACACATGCGTTTCTGTGACTTCCATGTCTGCACTTTGGATTTTGCTTTGTATGATTTGATATTTAATTTTGATTAACTCAGATTTACCAATGCTAAAGTGATTTTTTTTTTTTTCTTTCTAAAGAGGACTAAAAAAACCAACCAAACAAACAAAAAAAACCAAACCACAAAAAAACCCACAAACAAACCAAAAACCCCAAAACAAAACCATTATAAATGGAACACTTCTTAAATACAGGGTTTGTACTGTGACAACGGTTGTGTTATCTGTGGATAATAGCAATGTGCTTTATTTGTGTGTTCTTCTGAAAACCACTTGGACACTGCAATTACTGTAGAACAAGCAGTATAGCTTTTGTCCAGGCTCTTCAATGACATCCAGTCTATGATTTGCTGCAACTGCTGACGGATCAGTGAATGCACCACAAGATTTTGCTTGCTTGGTATATGAAGCTGTAAGTCACATAGGAGATGGGAGAAGGCACAACCATCCCATTTGTCATCTCACAGGGATTTATCAGGCATGTACTTGCTGAATGTGAGTAGTTTCCTGTATCTTGGTATACACTCCATATCTAAAACTCTTTGCTGTGCTGTTTATCTTCCAAAAAAGATTCAAGATTCTTTCTAACTTTAAGCACTTTAATAAGTAAATAAGCCATAAAGCTAATTGAAAGGTTTCTTTTTTGCTGAATTTCTCTTCTGTTTTTAGAGCACTTACGATTCAGGTTTTCCAGCTTTTCTTTACAGGCACAAACCTCAGCAAATAAATAAAACCCCCTTAAATTCATACATCTCAGGGAGCTAATTTTTTGCTAAACCCAAAAGAAGTTATGTTAAATTGGACTGTGATTTGGTCTTTAAATGCAGGTTAGTGTCCATGTCTCTACATAGTACTCATTAGTGCAATATGAAGGAGAATACTATGCTGTTTCTAAGAGGGAAAAAAAAATTTGCAATTTCATTTGTGACTTGGTATGTGACAACTCAAGGAGCTTTTTGGCCACGTTGAAATAAGTTGTACCTTAATAACAATAACATATCATGAACTGCTGCTGCTGAAGCTCTCATTTCATAAGGAAGGATTATCTTTGGGTATAGTGTCTTCCAGCTTCTCCATAAACCTGCCATGTGATGGATCAGCCACTGACTTCTGAAGCTGAACTGTACTATATCAAAGTCTAGATTCATTACCTGTGAAATGGGCATAATGACATTCACTACTCCAGCAGATTGGTTTTTGAGGTAATAAATGCCACACAGCCATCTATGGTAAATTATTACAGGAACACACACTGCATGGACACTTGCTTTTAAAAATTATTCTTTGTAATCTGACAGCAGTACAAAAATCCTGGTTGTATTATTATGAGGCTCCTTCTGATATACACTGCATAGTTAAGAGACACAAGACATTCTGTTGAATGTACTCTTCATGAGAGCTTACAGAAAAGGCAGTGTTAACATGAAGATACATTTATCTCATCTTAGTCATGAAGATGCCCTAACGGTATAGCTGTCACTTCTGAGTGCTCTCTAATGAACAAAATAAAAGGCATAGTGTGGGACACTCTTCAGTACCAGAACAAAACTTCTGTTAAGAACATTTTTCCCAACCAAAAGCAGAGAGGAAGAATACAACTCCCATAATCTTTCTTTGGAAGCAAAATTAAATTATCAATCTTCAATTTAGTAAGTGATAATGTCTGCTAAAACATTCTTTGCTGGTTTTAGGCTAACTGCAAGATTTTAACGGAGAAAATTATATTATAGGCTGTGAAAAGCAAACAATGGTGGTGCCTACTTCACTCATAGGCTTGCTGAGATGTATAAGAACAAGAACACAAACATAGATAACACAGAGTCTCTTGGTCTGTCTGCGAGCCAGTGGGTCTTCTGCTCTCTGCTTAGTAACCTAACTAACCACTCTGCTTGTAAACCCCTTGGCCTATCCTCCAAACTCAACTTGCACATAAGCCAAACCCTGGGGTAAGGTAGAGGGGTGGGAAGAAGGTGGAAGGGTGGTTGGAAGCCCCTCCTGGGGACTCTGATTTCTGAGAGGGGGATTGTGTTTCTGTATTATCTTTAACTTGTATATTTCTATAAATATTCCTGTATATTTTGTATATAATATCTTGTATATATCAGCTTGTATATCGTGCTAAACTGTGAATATAGCTTAGTTCCTTTATTTCCAGCAGGCTGAGACTAGTCTGGGTGATTTTACAAAGTGTGTGTGTTGCGGGGGGGAACTCCCAAACTATCCCAATTCCCTCATGGTTTCAACTAAATACAGCATCAAGACCTCTATTCTGTTTGGGCTACCGAGTACTCTCTGTACATGAAGATGCTTGTTGGGCTTTGAACTGGGTGCTCGCTGGCTGCTGGGAAAGTGCCCTTCTGCTCCAAGAAACAGTTTTCACATATTGCAGGACCTAACAGTGCAGTTTGTTCATGCCACATCATCCTATTAGGAATCAAAAACTATGAGACAAATGCAGCTGTAATCATAACAGAAGAAAGAAGAAAAAAGAAATCATGTGTTAAATCCTTTTATCTATGGGGACAATTTTATCAGTTTTCCCACAAAACAGCATTTTTCTAGGTTGTATTTCAAGAGGAAGAGCATATCTGACTAGCACTTGAAGACAAGGACATCACAGGAAGCTGGATTAGAATTTCTGTCTGTGGGAGAGTTCCTGCATGCACTTATTCTTTTCACTGGAAAACTGGTACCAGTTTGGATCAGGAAGAGGAAGATGGTTCTGAATGCCAGCACAAAGAAGTAATCTTCCGAATGTGGTGCTGTAGTGTAAAGCACTAGGAAATCAGAAGAGCAAGGCTAGAACTCAAGCAAAGTTAAAACCAATGAGACTGAAGGTTCACAGAGAAAAGCAATGATGAAAAGCCAGAAGAAAACATTTGTACAGGTACCAGTAGGATGAGAGAGGTCCCTGCTCATGCTTATAAAAAAGCGAGTCCACTGCTTACTAATAATATTGATTCTGAATCTCCATTACTTCATCTCACTGGTACAACTTAGTTATACACAGAGAGGTATGAGGAATTCTACTACAGTCCAAAGAAACTGGTCTGATTTACAGTTCAGATCGTTGTTTTCATACATACAGATATGCCCAAATAAAAGGAGAAATAGCCTCAGTTTCTATTTTGATATATCTGAGATGAATTTGCAGTAACAAGTCAGATTTGAATCCACATGTTCAAGAGTCCTTTAGGCAGTATGACACAGAACTGATGGAGTGCAGGATGTTAACATCAGTTTGTTTTTCCCTTTCACCTCAACTGATATAAAAGTTACCTGACTTCATTTCAGCTTCTTGTTATTCTGCAGCTCCTGATGCTCCTGTTGGACAAAATGCCAACTGACCACTATGAGTAACTCAAGAAACCACAGTCTCCAGGAAAGATGGAAACAACCAGCCATGGGGCATTGTGAAGTATTTATAAGCCCTGGACTCTGGACTTGGCAGTAAAAATAATTACATCTTTCCTGACACTGTGACAGCAGCTCATTAGCATGCACCCAGACACTAATTTATTGTCCAGAAGGGCAAGAGCTAAACAAATGGAATTTCTCCCTTGTCAATTAAGTCTGTTTTGTAAGTACTTGCACTAGTAGAGAAAGACATGCAGAAAAATTTTAGATGTTGTGGAGGAAGCACAGCATAAATGTTCCTTCTTTTACCGCAAATTCTTGAGCTCTAATTCAGAGTGCAGCAGATCAAAAGATAAACTGGAGTTTAAAAGCACAATCATAAATCTTCCAGGGCAGAGCTGGTTCGAGGAGTCTCTGCACTGCAAACCATGAGCAAGGCTATACTGCTCTGGCTTGGAAAAGGAAGGGGTGGAAATAGGACAGAGAGTCTCTTTCCTGTTATTATCGAAGAAGTGGGTGCAGTGAAGAGCAGCTGGAAGGAAAGACAACCCCTCCTGCCCTTCCTCACACCCATGTCTCCTGAAGAAGTAATTAAACCAGCTCTACCAGAGAACAATGGGTGATGAGCTACAGGTTTTTTTGGCCATATCATGCCTGGTGTTCTAGATAGACACTGGAGTTGCCATCAGAAGGTCTTGTCCCAGGAAATGCTTTCAGGCCTTTATCCTTTCAGGCCATCCCCAAGAAGGGAAAAAAATGCTCTCAAGGGGAGAAGTTCATTACAAGTTCCAAGAAAATGAAGAAGGCAAAATGAAAACACCCAGCCTCATCCTGGCAGACAGGAAGCTGGACACAAACCAACAATGCTCACCTGCAGCCCAGAAGGCCAGTTCCATCCTAGGCTGCAATAAAAAGAAGTGTGTCCAGCACCCTGAGGGGGGTGATTCTGCCACTCTACTCAATTCTGGTGATACCTCATCTGAAACACTGTGTCCAGCTCTGGAGCCCTCAGCACAAGGATACTAAACTTGGAAAAGGTCCAGAAGAGGGTCACAAAAATTATCAGAGGGCTTTCCTATGAAGACATGCTAAGAGTTGAGGTTGGTCAGCCTGGAAGAGAAGAGGAGACCTTATAGCAGCCTTCCGGTACCTGAAATGGCCTATGAGAATGCCAAGGAAGGACTGTTTACGTGGTCATGTAGCAACAGGAGAAAGAGCAACAGTTTTAAACTAGAAAAGGGTAGATCTGGATTGGACATTAGGAATAAGTTCTTCTGTAAGGATGATGAAGCACTGGAAGAGGCTGCCCAGGAAGGTAGTGAAGGCCCCATCCCTGAAGACTTTCAAGATTAGGCTTGCTGTGGCCCTGAGAAACTTGATCTAGTGGAGGATGTCACTACTGCAAGTGGGTTGGACTAGATGACCTCTAGAGGTCCTTTCCAACCAGTGCACTCTATGATTCTATGATAAAGGTAAAGAAGCACTCTAAACTTCCTTCACCGTGCTTAATAGTTATAAGCAGGTGTAAGGCAGAGGAAGCTATTTCTACTCCAGCACTATCTGAAATGTACACCTGTAATGTCATACTTTTAATCATACACACTACATCACTTATTAAGTAGTTAGAATTTTCTGCTTCCTGGTCCTGCATAGGGGAAGTTAAAGACCACCTCCAAATCACTGAAAATTCAATTGACGCAGCACAAGTTAATGTTCAAGATTAATAATATAAAGTCTGTTATATTTAGTTCCCAAAGACTGTTGTAAACAACATTTCTAATACTTAGTGAACACACTTGGGTTTCTCATAAACTCTAGTAAACACAAACAGTAAGAATGAGTGATGCCACATGCTGATGATTCTTTCCTTGATAATGTTTAAAATATCATTTAGAAAGTTATGTGCAAAGAACCTCTGACATATGCCTGTATCTAGCTCAATACCTAACCCACTTAAAATTGTACTGACCTCAACAAGCTGAACACTCCAAAATATTTGTATTTTCATTAAAACTATAAAGGACAGTCCAATTCGAGCTCTTTTCTCATAGTCCAAAAATCTATAAACAACCTTGCCTCTTTCAATTGGAAAGTTTGTTGGGTTTTTTTCCCCCACACGCTTCCAAATGTGCTACCAAATATGAAAAATCCCATTGCTCGCACAGCACTCCCTTTAACAGGAAACGTGACATGAATTGAAAGACTTTAAGCACTAAAACCAGTTTAAGCACTTAGCTTCATCTGCAGTGGACACATCCATAGATTTGCCCACTGCCTTTTACAGGCACTATGACAATACATACACCAAAATTGCTGGGATTAAATGACACTTGTTTTACAGCTGTGGAGTAACAGTGATTAAGGCCTGTAGCCTCTTCCCAAAGACCAACAGGTCTTGCCTACTACTGGGTGCTAAGGCTGGCTCTACACTTCTGCCTGCCTGCACAGATCAAAACACTAGTTTTATACATTCTTGCTACATATTGCCTCCTGTGCTACTAGATAGCATGCATATTATATATATAGGTATATACAGAAATAAAACTGTGGTCACTGTACATACAAATGTTTTGACATTAGGTTTTCTCTTGTCCTTCCTAAGGATCACAGTACAAGGCAGATGTGTCATTTCCACTTTATTGCACAGTTTCACCAAGTTCTCATATCTTTATTTTTTAATACCTACCTCATCCCTAACTCCATGAAAGTATGTATGCTGTTCTTGAAATAAAACTCTGTCATAGGCAAATGGCTTTTAACTATGATATCATGATGCAATGAGGACTGTTGGATTGCTGAACAATACTGCCCCTCCCTGCACAGCATGAACTGTTAAGGTCACTAACACAGTGGCTGCAAAACTCATCACAGAAAAGTCTGAAACAAAGGCTACAGATGTTAGCCCAGAAATAATGGGAGTCCTGGTCACATGCCAGCTCCTGACTGTTTAGTGTCTCTCAGGCACTGAGCTCAAGTGATTCCTTTCTTGTTCCATTTCCTTAATGTGGAAAAAAGAAGGATAACTACAGGTGTCAAGCAAAAAAAATCTACCAAGTACCAAAAACCACACACCAAAAAAAGGGTATTAACATGTCTACTGCTCAGCTTTCTAAGCTAATATATTAGTTCACAGCCCTTCCACGTTATTCCACGACTGCTCAGAAAAGCAGTTTCTTTTTCAAACTGGCCAGGCAGAATAAATTGTTTATATTGTTGTAATTCCACCCCCATCTGTGTTAAGATGAAAATCTACATTAAAAAAAAAAAAAAGTTTTTAAAAAAGTATAGACAAACAAACCAAAACCCAAACCCATTAAGCTCTTCAATTTAATTATACATTGTGGCAGCAAGTTTCATGAGTTCATTATCTATCATGCAGAAAAAGTATAAATTTTTAAACACTCGTATTTATTTTTAAAGCATGTTCTTTGAACATCAGGAAGCACAAACATGAGCACACAGTGTCATCAGGCGTACCATTAGTATGCACAAACCTCTGCCATTTTCTTCCTGAACTATAACTTTTTAACTTTTATTGTGTCCCATCCAGAAGTAAATTTAGGCCCTTAATCACTTTGTTTGCAGTATCTGGCCACTACTCTCACTGCTTCTTTCTACTTGCCACAAAATACTTCAGTCTTAGGTAGATGATATATAAGCAGCATTTCATTAACTTAATTTTCCTCACCTACATTTCTCATTGCCTTTCAAATTGATACATCAATAATAAAATGTTATGATATTTATCACAACTCCTTTGCCTGTGGATTCCATGCTAGTTCAATGTAGTTCAATGCTCATGAACTACAAATAGCTCAGTTGTGCTGGATAGTCTTCAACACAGTATCATTAAGGTAGGAGAGATAGGTTGATTGTTACAGTTTATAGAATGGTAAGGTTGGAAGGGACCTCAAGGATCATCTAGTTCCAACCCCCTGCCATAGGCAGGGACACCTCCCACTAGGACAGCTCACTCAAGGCCTCATCCAATCTGGCCTTGAACACATCCAGGGAGGGAGCATCCACAACCTCCCTGGGCAACATGTTCCAGTGCCTCACCACCCTTACTGTAAAGAACTTCCTCCTAACATCTAGTCTAAATCTCCCCTCTGCCAGTTTAAGCCCATTGCCCCTTGTCCTGTCATTGCAGGACCTTGTAAATAATCCTTCCCCAGCCTTCCTGTAGGCCCCCTTCAGATACTGGAAGGCTACTATCAGGTCCCCTCGAAGCCTTCTCTTCTCCAGGCTGAAGAGCCCCAACTCCCTCAGCCTGTCCTCATAGGAGAGCTGCTCCAGCCCTCTGATCATCATTATGCTTTATTTATTAGCAAACATGGCAAAGCAAAAACCTCTGATGACACATTCTGTTCCTCAAAAGATATGTCTGCCTATACTTCATTTCGGCATAAAGGGGTGGTCTTTTTCCATGGATGTCTAAATATGTATTTAGGTATGTAATTTTAGATTGACTAAATACTTCTCCTAAGTTTATTGATACTCCTGTTTTCTCCAGCTGCATTTTCGCTGTGTGTTCCTTTCTGGTTTTTATCAAAGAAATACATGATTTCAATCAGCAATTTCTTGTTTCAGGATGCAGTATGTATCAGAAAGGAAGAGGTGAATTTGAATTGGCAGAAGTTAACACTGTAGCAATGTATTTCCGAGTTCTGGTAGACTATTTATTGTTAAAATACCACTAGTAAATAGTAGGGATTTTATTTTTATTAAATCGATTTTACAGAAGTGGTATATCCTCTCCTTTGTTTTCAGATCTATTTAAATTCCAATCTCAAAGAAAGATCTGGATATTACACTTAGCAACTGTGGACACAATACTGGACTGTATAAAAGGAGTAGTGTAGCAACTATCTGGACATGTTTAGAGGTTCAGATTCTACTGTTAAGGCTGTAAATAATAATACTACAAAAGAAACAAGTGCTTGGCCAATAAAATCACAAAAGCAGTTCTCCATATCTGCAACACATGTTTTTAACAGATTACAAATGGAACTATACACATTTAAATATTTTTAGCTAAAAGACATCGGTTTGCAGAGGACACATTTTTGCCTTAAACTTTTATCATCTCCCTTTTGTGCCTTGTTGGCTGGTGTACGAAGGATGATTACTTTTCACTGGTACAGAAATCAATAACGCTGAAAGGTTACAGAAAAGAGAAACATCTGCAGGTGTGGTTACTTGAATTTCAACATGGGGAAATGAAGAAGATGACTCACAGGTATTAAATACAGGTAAATTGAGGCAAACAGCTTACACTTGAGAACTTTATGAAATGGTTTTTTTACACTGTTTATGATATGTGATCAAAACCAGTGTTGATCCTCCTTCCTGATTAAATATCCCAACTTTTATAAAACAAGAAGAAAGTCTGCTGCGTTAAACTCCATCTCTGTATTTAATATACATTATAAAGACTTATGTCAACACATGCAGAATAAAATAGCTACTCCTGTAATTGTTCTTGAAAACAGAATTGAAGGAGCAATGGATCAGCACCAAAAATTAGCATAAGCACTCAGACATTTATCCTCAGTACTTTGACTAAGAGAGAACATCATGATAAAAAGCATACTTCACACCTCTTGCAGAGCTGCTGCTTTAAGCTAACAGCTCTTGCAGGCTTGGACAATACATCAGTTATCAGTTCATTTTGTATGACAAGTTAACACTGCCAGTTATTCCTTGCCAGGAATTTTAGGGGAGTTTTTCCTAAAATGGCAAATCAGATGCTATGACTTGATTCAAACCAGAATAATTCCACACCAAATTTAGGAAACAGGAAATGCAGAATAAAAAAAGGCTCTGCATGTTTCCTTTTATACCGATTTTCTGTTTACTATGTATACATAAAATACATCTACAGTTTCTATACCTACCATTAGATATACTGTAGGGTATTGGTTTCAGTAACTATAGATGTTTGACATATGGATGCTGACAGCCCTTCTGAAGTTACAAAGTAGTTTATTTGTGCCATGAACTGAACTTCAAGAGAACATCTCAGTAAAGATTGTTTTTTAAAGCATTAAAAATGTTTTAAAGTAGTGAAACAGAGTACTTGTATATGTAATTAGCCTATTAAAATATGTGTATTTACAGACTTTGGGACTTGTAAGTAAAGATAACACAAAGATTCCAAGACAGCTTGTCTCAGCCACTATGGAAAAGAAATACCCTATACCTCATCGGTCTTAGCATCCTGCATTTTTGAAGATAGCTTGAAGTTAACAGACATTAGATATTCAACATATCTGAAAATCAGATGCTTTTTTTTTTTTTTTCTTTCAAATGTCATTCCCACTGAAAGAAGTATGAAGATTCAAGATACAGGCAAAATCACTTTTCATCAGCAGAGCTGCAGAGATGCCTTCAGTGTCTATGTTCTACATAAGAAATCAATCATCCTATTTTCCAACATCTTTTAATCTGCCACATAACAATTGATGATCACAGAATCACACAATGTCAGGGGCTGGAAGGGACCTTAAAATGCATCTAGTCCAATGCCCCTGCCAGAGCAGGATCACCTATGCCAGATCACACAGGAACACGTCCAGGTGGGATTTTAATATCTCTACGATTTCTATATCTATGTGATATAGAAAACAAAATGCAAAACTTTTATAATACTCAAATCCCACTCCTTTGCTCCCTTCAGAAAAGCAACACCACCTCCACTCCACTCTCAGCAAACAAAACCACACTCTGCTACACATAGGCACAAAAACACATCACTGAAATAAAATGATGGACTGCTTAAAGATAGAAATGGACTACCAGACCTCCTGCAGTATCATATACTGAAATCTGTGTTTCAGTTGGTTACATAAAGGGAGTGAGGATAAATATACCATTCACCAAAACCCAGTAAGTAATACTACAGGAAAAGAAAAAACGCCCCAGGTCTGATACATCCCACACTGATTTCAGATATGCATGTGTGATTGTTTGGGAGTTCCCCACCCCCCACACTCTGTAAAATGACCCAGACTAGAACTCAGCTGGCTGGAGTTAAGGAATGAAGCTATATTTACAGCTTTGCACAATATACAAGCAGATATATACACTATAGACAGGAATAGTTACAGAAATTTACAAGTCCCAGAAATCAGAGACCCCAGGAGGGCCTCCCAATCACCCTTCCATCTTCTCCCCACCCCTGTACCTTACCCCAAGGTTTGCCTTATGCACAAGATAAATTAAGAGGATCGGCCAGGGAGGTTAGAAGAAAGATGGTTAGTGAAAATTAATCGGCAGAGGAGGCAGAGCCAGAAGCTGCTAGACCACCCCAGACGCAATTCTCCCAGAGAGACAGAGAGAGAATGCCTTATCTATGTTTTGGTTATTTTTCCCAAACAATTTTTCAGCAAGTGTGTGAGTGAAGTAGACATCACCATGTTTTCCTTTCACAGCCTATAGTGTAATTTTTCTCTATTAAAATATTCTAATTAGCCTCAAACCAGCACAGCATGTCTGTAAGAACAGCAGACCCACCATACAGCTCACCCGTGAATGTCAGCACAGCAGCAAACACCTTGGTGGCAAACAGGTACATAACGGACAAACTGCAGGGGCTTACATATCTGGAGGGGATCTGTTAGACAGAACTCAGAGCTAAGGTGAACAGCTCACTGCCACACTGCTGAACGTCTGTGCTCGCGTAGTGCAAGCCACTGGCATGAATCTTTTTTTGAAGAGCATCCCTTCCATGTCATGTTGTATCATTAAATAGCTCAAATAAGTTTTGATTATATTTCAAATAGGACTGTTACAAGCTGTGTTCAGAGGTAGCTGTGAAATGCTGACACAAAATAGGCGAGAGGAAGGGCAGCTAAATGAGCAAATCTGTTCTGTCCATGATTTTATCTGTATTTCAGTACAAGGAATACTTGTACATTAGTTCATGGTTCACTATCTCACAGTCAAAAATGTGATTTTATAAAGTACTTTCTTTTAAAGAAGTCTGAAATAAAGGCAACATACTTGGGAAAAAATAATACTGATTTTGTGATTAGTAAGAATAAAGATCACTACTTACCTACCTATAAATTACTCCAGTAAAAAGAAATCGCAAAAAATATACAGCAAAATATATTAGGGCAATGCTGACAGTGTTCTACATTAATGACATTCTTAGGTACACGGTACTCCAAGTATTTTTCCATAAGCTCACCAGTACTGTTTCAATATTCTGCTGTCTTATGATTCAGGGTTAACATGACATGTCCCATCTCCTAACAAGGCTTTTTATGGTGAATATTTCAATAACATAATAAGCCTGTTGTAATAGACCAGATCTCATATGCTGTTTCCACCAGATGTCTTGGGAAGAGTACTAGAAAATATGAGCTATACGGTTTGTTTATACAAGGAAAAGTGTCCTTCCATTCTGATCAAATCATTTACTTCTATCTTCTCCCGAAAACCTCCACAAATTCCTTTAATAGTAAGATCTAGGGGACCTAGCAAGGACTTTCCTATTTTCTTTACTGTGATTGTTCCCTGACAAATACTTTCTGCAGAGTATAAGGAGAAAGCCATCTGTCTTGCAGCCTGTGACCAGACTGGCTGCTTCTGCTACCATTTCACTTATGACTCATTTTCCTCCCCAGTTCCCTTTGCTTCATATAGTCTGGTGTCTGCAATGCCAGCAATTTTTTCTCTCGCTTAGGAACCTCTTTACCATATTTTTTATTCTCAACCAAATCCTTAAAATCATGCATCAGCTTTAAGGTATGCTTAGACTTTAATAACTGCTTTGTAAAGTTTACACTATTATTTGTGGAGGTAGGAGATGTCAGTGGAAGTTACTAATTGAGTAGCTACAGAAAAGGGAATCAGCATGCAAAATGTCTTCACTGACATACCCAAAAATACTGTACTTAATTTCTTAATCACAGTTGACTGCAGAACTGTTATGCTACAAACCCATTTATAACCTAATACTTCTTAAAGACTTCGCTCTGTCCCACTTTGTGGATCTGTAGTAAGTGCATATAATGAAAATATCAATATCTTTGGTTTATTTTATGAGCATCTTTGCCTTAATGTTTTATCCTCAGTTGTACTAAGATTGATCCACTCCATTTCTCCATGTCAGTTTCCTTTTAGAAGCAAAGCTGATGAAACTGTGTTTGTCTCTTTGGTAGTAATTGGTTCAATTCCCAGATTAGGGAGATGTTTGTGTACCAACTATTTCTTATTTACTCAGGTTGGTATTTGCATTAGCTTTGCTACAGTCAGATTTGTGCTTAAGCTGTTCCAAATACGATTCAGGAAGCAGTAATTTGCAACAGTTATTATTTCCACAGTGTCTCAAAAGTTTTCAAATTACTGTTATGAAGGTGTTACCAGTTATCATCAGAGTGTTATTATCCATGAATAGATTTGTTATATTATTTCTTATTTGACCAGCCTTTCTTGTGGTGGTCATTTGTAGCATGGTCTTCTTATAGTCCTTTAATCCTTCTGCATACTAACTCCACTTTGATTGATTCATTACAGAGACTTTCAAGCCTAAAACTCTTCATTTCTTCCTATATGAAATGTCATTATTTCTTTCTCATGTTATTTTTCATGATTAATCTGAATGTATAGTTTAAAAATAATACCTACATCATTCTTTATCTTTAGGCATACAGAACTCGCAGAGGGTTTTAGCTTATTACTTCCAATATTCCTGGTTTAAAACCAAACCAAAGAAACAAAAAACCTCAAGAAACAAGCAAAAAACTAACACCACAAATGAACAAACAGAAACAAATGAAAGAAAGGATAAAAAGCCTCTAAGAAACCAAACCAAAAAACAAACACAAAAATTATGACAACTGAAACAAGCTTCTTTTTGCATTAAGAATTTAGGATAATACAAAAATAAAGTGTATCACAGAGTATTTCATTCACTTTGGGTTTTTCTTACAAGAGGACAATTATTGCACTGTTTTGTGCAGTGTTTAAATTGACACATCTCACATGGGGCAGTACGTGGCCAGCACACATCAATGAAAGACAAAGCACACATTATTTCATTCATTCTCACTTAACTTCTGAAATCCCCATTATATTGTAGCAGATGCTCACAAGTGGTGTTCCCCAAGCTTCAGTTTTGGGATTGCTCTTGTTTAATATCTTTATCAATAATCTGGACAAAGGGATTGAGTGCACCCTCAGTAAATTTGCAGACGACATCAAATTGGATGGATGTGTTGATCTGTTTGAAGGTAGGAACAGTCTGCAAAGGGATCTGGACAGGCTGGATTGATGGGGGGAGGTCAATTGTATGAGGTTTAACAAAGCCAAGTGACAGGTCCTGCGCTTTGGGAACAACAATCCCATGCAAAATTATAGGTTTGGGGCAGACTGTCTGGAAAGCTGCCAGCAGAAAAGGACCTGGAGTTGCTAGTTGACAGCTGTCTGAACATAAGCCAGCAGTGTACTCAGGTGGCCAAGAAGTCCAGTGTCATCCTGGCTTGTATCAAGATGGCCAGCAGAAGTAGAGAAGTGATGGTGTCCCTATACTAGGCATTAATGAGACTGCACCTCAAACACTTTATTTTTTTGTATATACAAGAGAGGCATCTTTTGGGAAGTTGCAAAAACAGCATGACAACTTTCACAACCCAACTTCAGAAGAACAGGTCACAGGAGGTTCTTTAGAGAACTCAGCTAAGGAGTGAGGCAAACCAACACAAAACGGTGAGAATGATTGGCAATTTATTGGTTAAAAAGTAGTGCAGATCACTTGGATCATACAGTGGTTCTTAAGGCAGGCAAGGCAAATTACCTAGCACATGCCTGAGAGAGAGAATGTGAGGGGATGAGAGATAAAAGTGAAAAGTGGGGTAAGATCAGAGATGGATCATACACCACTAATGGTGCAGTAGCATTGGGCACTGTGGTGGTCACGGAGCAGCAAGCACTCCTAATATTCTGGGTGACTACTGCATCATACTTGTTTGCTCAAGTTTCAATGTGAAGCAACAACCTTGAGCTGACACAGGTGAGATGCAGGAACCTAAATGGTGTCTGAACTGCGGTGTACTGTTCCAGGAGTAGGTTGTCATGATGCTTGAATACAAAGTAGGGCGATCAGAGAAGCAGTCCATTTGGGACAAAATTCTGGGATATCAGAGAAGCAGTATGTGCAGAACAAACTTCTAGGGCTCTTTTTTAAAGAACTTAAAGCAGTTTCTCTTGGACTGTCTTGTTATACGTGTATTACACTGTGTTGTTTTGAGGCTAATTGAACTATTTTAATGAAAAGAATATTAGAGGCTGGAAAAAGAAAACAATGGTGATGTCTACTTCATTCATAGGCTTGCTGAGATGTATAAGAACAAGAACACAAACATTGATAAGACACAGAAAATCTTGGTCACTCTAGCTTTTTGTCTGCTGGCCTCTCTGCTAACCTAACTAACCACTTTCCTTCCAACTCCCCTGACCAATCCTCCAAACTCACCTTGTGCATAAGCCAAACCCTGGGGTAAGGTACAGGGGTGGGGAGAAGGTGGAAGGGTGGTTGGGAGCCCCTCCTGGGGACTCTGGTTTCTGGGAGGGTTGTTGTGTTTCTGCATTACCTTTAACTTGTATATTTCTGTAACTATTCCTGTATATAGCGTATATATCTGCTTGTATATTGTGCTAAGCTGTAAATAGAGCTTCAGGCCTGCCAGCTGAGTCTAGTCTGGGTGATTTTATAAAGGGGGGGTGGAGAGAGCAGGGAAGTCCCAAACCATCACACACACACTGTCTGCAGTGAAGGTACTTGACAACTGAGAATAGATTCATGGAAGTGTTGGGGGGAAAAAAAGCCCTCTGCATCATGAATACCAATTTTCCTTTTAAACAAAGCACTGGGATGATGTGAGATTAGGAAAAAAAGCAAATTTAATAATTAGGAAATTACTCTGTCAGTCCACTGTCTGCACAAACTTAATAAATGTAATATAGACTTAAACAATAGGTGCTCGGCAATACTGCAAACTTACTGAGAATCCTAGTTCCGTAATGGCAATAATCAACTTTGGTTAACCCTCAATTCCATAGGACTGCAACTGATACTTCAGTAAATAGCTGCTTTCAGTAAGTTTCTGAAAGGAAGTTCATTTATAGTGCAGTAGTTCCCAAATTTTCCCCATATTTTCTCTGGCATCTTAATAAAGAGACACATACCACTTCTTCCACTTACATCAGAAACCTGATCTACTTTTACATTCAGTACTTCAGTGTCCCTAGGGTAAGCAGAGCAATTTTTTACTTGAAACATCTATTTTACTTAATGTGGACATCAAGCTATAGTCTTCTGATGCAACTGTATAGGTGTAAACAATGAGATGAGATTACATCATGCAATTAACTCATCATTTTATCATCAACAGACCTCTAGTGTGTCACAAAACAAGGCTTCTTGGGAAGCCATCTGCTACTTCTGCAAGGACAGAGAACATAGATCTGTACTAAGTGGACATTACCAACTTCTACTCTTATTCCCATCTTTTTTTAGGAATAGAGAAAACAGAGGACAAATGTGCCTCATTGTATAACAGCTCATTATAATGCAATCAGAATGACATGGAGACAGCAATAGTGAGAAGGATTTCCAGGCACAGTTTCAAAAGTCTGGAATCTGTCAATGCACTCCTGAAAGGTCATCCCTTCCACAATTTTGCCATACAAGCCTAACTCATTTCATATCCCAGTACATGCTGGGTCTTCTACATCACAAATATGCACCTACTAGCTAGTTCTGTCCCTGCATTCACACTGAGAATCATCTTCCTGTCCAGCTTTTGTTCAGCTACTTAGGTTCTCATTGTTTCATACTCCAGCAGGACATGCATTTGCAGAAGCCAAAACACTAACATAAAATATTGTAAGAGGCCATGACTGTTACATTATGTGATTATTTTGCATTGTCATAAATGTCCAGGACATGGAAGTGTTGGAGCGGGTCCAGAGGAGGGCCACGAGGATGATCAGAGGGCTGGAGCAGCTCTCCTATGAGGACAGGCTGAGAGAGTTGGGGCTCTTCAGCCTGGAGAAGAGAAGGCTTCGAGGGGAGCTGAGAGTAGCCTTCCAGTATCGGAAGAGGGCCTACAGGAAGGTTGGGGAGGGATTGTTTACAAGGTCTTGCAATGACAGGACAAGGGGCAATAGGTTTAAACTGGTAGAGGGAAGATTTAGACTGGATGTCAGGAGGAAGTTCTTTCCAGTAAGGGTGGTGAGACACCGGAACAGGTTGCCCAGGGAGGTTGTCGCTGCTTCCTCCCTGGAGGTGTTCAAGGCCAGGTTGGATGAGGCCTTGAGTAACCTGTAGTAGTGGGAGGTGTCCCTGCCTATGGCAGGGGGTTGGAACTAGATGATCCTTGAGATCCCTTCCAACCTTACCATTCTATGATTCTATAAAGAATATATCAATGAAATGATTTATTAAACTGAGTCTATGTTTCTCTTACCTTTAAGTTCAGCTGCCTTCAGTCCCTTCAGAATGTGTTTTTTATGTTGGATTTAAAATGACAGAAGTATGGCAACACAGCTTTCTCATCCCCCAGAGTAGCAGCAAGTACACCCATGTTTCAATACTTTACAATCCACCCTTCAAATCCATAAAACGTTTGGAGATGAATATAACAATACATCAGAATTTGATGAACTCTCAGGAAGAAGGAACACTTGGGTATAATGCTTTATGATTAGGGGGGGGAAAGAGGAATTTGCTGTGTCTCATTTACACATCAGTGGTCTAATCTTCATCACCAACACAAGACACCTCTCAGTGAAAAATACTTGATAACATCTCATTTCAATGGCAGCACTTGAAACACAGAAACCAGAGCTCATTCCAGTATGTGGCATCAGTGCTTGAAAACCGTGCATTCTTTGTGCAAACTTCACGGGGGAAGATACAGGGAGTGAGTTGTTCCTGTATATTGTCATATAAAAATATTTACATTCTAGGCAAACCGCAGCAGCACTTAACATTCACATGTGTCTGTCTCCCTGAAAAGTAGATGTACTTTCTTGCTAACTGATACATCCCTGGAACTCCAAAACAGCTGCATTTATATACCTCTATATGTTTTTTGTAGATTAGTTCCTCATCCCTGTTCTTGAAGTGTGGCTATAGGAAGCCTCTCCAGAATACAATATATAGACTTCCATAGACTCCATGAACATTCCACAGTTTCAGCATTTTTAAATAAATCAAAATCAGGCATTTCCATGAGTATCAACACCCGGGGATGTTGATTGACAGGCAGTTGGATATGAGCTAGGAGTACACCCGGGCGACCAAGAAGGTAAATGACATACTGTACTGTATCTGAAACAGTGGTGCTAGCCAGATTAGTAAAGTGACTGTCTCCCTTTGCTCAGCAATGATGAGGCCACATCTCAGGTACTGTGTTCAGTTTTGGGCCCCTCACTACAAGGAGGATACTGAAGTGTTAGAATGGGTATGAAAAAGACCGAGCAAGCTGGTGAAGGGCCTTGAACGCAAGTCTTATGTGGAACATCTGAGAACTGTGGTAATTTAGCCTTCAGAAGAGGAAGCTGAGGGAAGACCTCATCTCCCTCTATAACTGCTTCAAAGGAGGCTGGAGCAAGGTGGGGGTGAGCAGACTCTTAATGCAACAAGTGACAGGACAAGAGAAAACAGCCTCCAGTTGCACTAAGAGAGGTTCGAGTTGGATATTAGAAAAAAATTTCTTCCCAGAAAGGGTTACCAAGAATTAGAACAGGCTGTCCAGGGAAGTGGTGGAGTCACCATCCTTAGATATATTTACAAGACACATGGATGTGGCACTTGGGCATATTGATTAGCAATAGTGGCTTAGCAGCAGTTGTAGGATTGTGAGCTCCAGGCAAGTGTTTGGACTTGATCTCAAAGTTCTCTTCCAACCTCAACAGATCGATGATTGCCAGGTCATGTTGAGTTTTCTATCAACCAACCACCAAGTCCTCCTTCTCAGTCCTGCTTTCAATCCATTCTCTGCCCAGCCTGTATTTGTGCTTAGTACTGCCCTGACCCTTGTGTAGTACCTTTAACTTGGCCTTGTTGAACTTTAAGAGGTTTGCATGGGCCCACCTTTCGTGCCTGTCAAGGTCCCTCTGGATGGCAATTCTTCCCTCCAGGGAACAATTTGATGTCAGCAAACTTGCCAAGAGTGCACTGAGTCCCACTCAATCTGTGTCAATCAACCCCTGAGGAACCTCACCGGTCTCTACTTGGATATCAAGCCATTGTAACTCCAAGTTGGTCCATTCAGTAAATACAGTTTAAAGACAAGGATGATGTACAAGACAATGACAAATGCTTTGCGTAAGTCCAGGTAGATGATATCAGTTGCCATTGGCTTATCTACCAATTCTGTAATCTCATCATAGAATACCACCAAATTTCAGTGATCAGACAGATCTGAAACAGCACTTTGAAATACAGAGAGTACTACAAAAGGTACTCTTTCCACATGAGAAAGACTTAACCCTTCAAACACTAACCACTGAAACATAAGTCAAGTCTTCTGTTGGGAAGAAATGGCAACAGACTTAGTGGTTTAGCATCAAACAAGTTTGGTCTACAATAATGATTAAAAGCGTAAGAATAATAGCTTCTTCAATTAAGTGACCAAAATCAGGGGCTGTGCGGGTGTTGGGGAGCAACAACCACCTAAAACCCAAGATTAAATCAGGGCTTTATTTTAACTAAAATTAAATGTTTGGATTCAAACACTTAACATTTTGAATTAATTACCTCTTGCTCCCTTTCCTTTGTCATCTCATTCAAGTAAAAACAAACAAACCCACTCAAACCCCACAACACATGCAGGACAGTTTAGTGATAAACTTCCACATAAGCAGACATATACATACTAAAAACTGTATCTTATAATCATGACACCCTGCCCTCCAGTATATCAATCTGTGCCACCTCACATTTCAGTTTTTGTCCCAATACCCAGGATGGGAATGAAAGAACTCAGGCTCAGTATCAGCCTTGGAGGAATACCACTCTAGCAAACTGTCAAATAAGACTGCTCCTTACCAACACTTTTTGAGCTACAGGGTCTAGTCAGATTTTGCCATTTTGCCCTTATAGTCTGCTCATCTGGTCCGTTTATCACCAATTTGGATGTCATGACACCACAAGAGAGCGTAAAAGTCTTCCTAATGTTAAGGTAAATGACATCAACTTTTTTTTCTTAAAGGGGCTACTATTTCATCATCACAAGTAATCAAGTTGTTAAGGCTCAATTCACCCTTAAAGACCTGATGTAAATAAATTTAAAAATAAAAATATTCTTTCAGTATCTGACTACATAACTGAAGCAGAAATCATGTATTTCCCAACAAACACTGTCACTACTCATTGTTTGAAGTCAATAATGAAACCAGTAGAAACTGGCAGAATTAGAGAGCTTGAGGCATGGTGAACATAGGACAAGTAATGTTGCAGTTTGCCCAGAGCTAGTATTAGTACAGAGGCAAATACATGGGCAACAGGTACTTTATTGTAATGCTATGCAGAAAAGTCTCAGCAAAACATCCTGGTTGAATAAAAATGGGGAGGAAGCATGCTGATATAGAAATCACAAATGCTTTAACAATACGAGCCCAAAAATCCTACAAAGTTTTAAGCTTTACAGAAGCCTGAGAAAATAACCCATACTTTCATTGTCCTACATCAGTCAATTATTTTTTATTGCCAGGTTTTACACATTTACAGAACTCACTAACATTTACAACCTTGAGTTGCAAGAAGCAGAGAACACTACTGACCAGTGCTTTTTGCAGCATAGATCTTCACTTTTTTTTTTCCCATAGAGCTCAAAAGTAACTTTATAGAAAGTCTGTATGCAAACAGAAAATATAAACAAATTTTAAAAGGTTATACACAGCATTCACATACTTTATTTCTCTTTATAGCTTGTGTATTGCAGATGCAGTGTTTGTTAAAGGTAGTTGGATAAAGTACAGAAAAAAAATACTATCCATATGGACTTGTGCAAATAAAGTAGTGAGATCTCCTCACTGAGGATCTAGACTTTTGGTTTTCTAAGAACATCTGCAAATACATCCTACACTCACACAAGTTGGAGCCAGAAGGAAATTCTATGAGTTCTATATCATTCACCAACTGACTGAATAAATATGTTCTTGTCCGGGATATGNAAAGTTAAAATTTATTTTTTTTTAAAAAAAAACAAAAAAAAAAAAAAAAAAAAAGCAGGCTGCTCTGTCCTACTTCCCTTCTCAAACCACAAAACAAAATTCTACATAGGTATGCACTGATTTACTGGAAAACATAACAGAGGAAGACAAGAGTTTTGTGCAGACATCATTACAAGAGCTTTATATTGATATCATTAGAAGAACAACAGTTAAGTCCAGCAACTTCAGTGAATTGTTAAAACTATATTCTTCATAGAAATCAAGAACTGAAAGGTCAAGCTCAAGACTGAAATTACATAAGATGTGTGTGGTACAGCTGAACTGAAATTAAATAATAAAAAACCTGTGTTGGCCACTAATCTGTTGGCAATGGTTTGATTTTTTTAAACAGACATATTTGTTGACACTCTTCTACAAAATATAAAACTATTTACATGTTCTTGGGAAGAAAACAGCGTGTTAAATGTACTCAATTTATTTTAATGGTTGTAATGAATAACCATGCAAACTTATTAGATAAGGAAACATCTATGGTAGATTACTCCACATTTCATGAAGAAGTTGTAGTATTTAATGGCTATGTTTTAGAAACACTGATGACATCTCTAATGACCAATTTCTACTCCATTTTACTAGGTCAAAAGACTAAAGTTCTCTAAGCGCTTTTGAACCACAAACAGGAATCTCTTGTGGAAAACAGACTGCACAGTCCACTCCTGAAAGCATATTCTCTATTGACTTGCTCCTTAGATACATCACTACAAAAATGACTCAACATGTTTCATTTTGTAGTATTTGGTATAGTGTTTAATTATTTAAAAAAATAGATATCTATCTAGATATATAAATAAATGACACTGGTATTAAACTTCAGTAAAGTCTTGAATAACACAGTCCCATATAAAACTCAAACGAGATTATTTAACAACCTGTATTAACCTTCAACAATTTTTCCCCCCCTCTATAAGAATTTGAATTCACTGCACTGCATCATCTCTTTTTGTGTATGTCCTTTACTCCTGACCTAGATTTGCCTAAATCTTCCCATCCTAGGTATTATCTTTGTAGAAATTATGTGGTCACCTTTTTGCTCACACACCTACGCTTGCATACTGTACTCCAGTGAACTGATTCATTCTGCTTCCTACCCCTGGTCACGTACTTCATACTGCTATGGCAGTAAAAGTAATCAGAAACTTCAGTTCATATCTCTTAAACTGTATCATCATACTTATGCATGATGGTGAAGGTACAGTGGAGAAAAGTGATGTAGGGAACATAGCTGACTGGACAATAGACTGGAATACTGGTGCACTGTTCTAATATCATCAGTAATCAACAGACAAGTATCTTTGACTCCGACTCTGTATTCTAAACAGGAACACTGTTTCCATTCTTTTCAATTTCCTTTGTTTTAGTGTTGCTTGTATATCCAGTTAGACTATGAGGAGAAGTTATTTTGTCAAACATATGAAAAGGCTAAATGGCCAAAAGACTGATTTTAGCTGATACTGTCTTTGGTGAAAAAAAAGAAAGAGATAGACAGGTCGTGATTCAAATGCTACTATCTTACAATTCTCTCCAGATGCCAGAACAGAAATCCAGATAGCCAGAAAAGCTCAGAGATGCAACCGAGACAGTAAGAACAGAAAGCACAACAGGTAAGGCAAAAAGTATGAGTCAAACAAATCGATTCTTTCAGGGTTTTCCTTCAAGAAGATTTGTGTTTGTTTCCTAAAACCAAAACCTGCAAGAACTGGAACGCCTGTGGATAGGGATTGAAAGATATTTGGAGACACTGAGTACCATGGAAAATGACAGAAGAAACTAATGCTGTCAGAGGTAGTCATGTTTAACAAAATCGAACTGATAACATACAGGCTTTCTTTATTACGGTTTCTGCACGTACCAAGAATTTTGTTAGATAAGAGAAGACATCACAGTTGAAATAAAATAATAAAAGAAACCAAAAACCTTTCTTCTTGGCCTGTAGTCAAATATGGTTATTTCCTATTTTAAACAGAGGACACAACCAGAAGCATGCCAGATACAAGTGGACTGCAAAAACAAGCAAAAGGGAGGCTAAGGAAAGTGGGCAACCTTGATGTGTATTTGCTATAGCTTTTGAAGAACATGTTTCTAAGTAACTAGGTTTCAACATATGCAGTATTACTATTTAGTATAAGATTAAATCAGATAAAATTATACACAAATGCAGATAGTGTATTGTTGAGGGTTTTTTTTCCCCTTCTGCTTAGTCCCAGGCTGACAAGAGAAATCCCCTCAGTTTAAAAAGATAACCATGAGACAAATTCTAATATTGACATTTCATAATTAAGTACGCACAATTAGTTACCTACATGCTTATCAGGCTACTAATAAGTTTAGCTACAGCAAGCTGTTTAGTCAGTTAAAACATTGCTGTAGGATTATTACTGCTTGATCCTTTGATTACTACTCTATCCTCTCTAAGATATAATTTTGGCATACGTCATTGAAATGTGAATCCTGAACTATACAGGATAACCATTACATTTCTGACAATATGCTTTATAAATGACTGGTCTTTCAATACATTTTACTATTTTTCATACTCAGGAACTCCCTTTTGACTTCTTCAGCACATAGTGCTTCCACAAGCCAAGCAACCTGAAGCAACCTCTGCTTATACCTGTTGTACGCACACAAGCTGTCTCATTCATTCTCTACTTCCGTTATACTAGATACATAAACACACAACAAAATTTCCAGTCTTGCCTCAAAACAACAATACATCATTGTTTATCAGTCTTGGAGTATAATCTAATATAAACATCCTTCACCTCTTAAGGACATATGAGACAGAGGATTCACTGAACACAACCACAATGTCTAGGCCTGGTCTCTCTAGTTGCATGTCTCAGCAGTCTGTTCTGGTGTATGTGGATTTAAACAAGGCAGTACAGTTTTCCTCTGAATATTTCACCAGTTGATTCCTCCTGGTTCAATGCACAGTGTTTGAGTATCCCTAATGAAGACTTTGTAGCACTCTTTTGAACTGATTCCTGCCAATATCAAAGTAGCACAGGAGAAACAAAAATACTAATGGGATGCTAGAAGTCACAACTGCTAATGTAAAGAAGACTTAGCATGAAAGTCAGAAAAACACATAGTTCAAGAAGAGTGATAAATTTATGGAAAAACTGGCCATAGAAGAATATAAAATTTCAGTGCTACTCAAATAACAAGATGTGATTTTAAATAATGAGTGCAATACAGTTGAATTTAAAATAACTTGTTCCATATAAAAAGCAGGACTAAGAGATGATATAAGCTTTTTAAAAAAGGTTATTAAAAGTCAGGCTGTTGTTTCACAAAAGGTTGAGTAACTGCTCTATCTTTGATCAGTTGTACTAAAAAGATTATTTAGGAAAAAAATAATTCTAACTATCTGGACCATCTAATGAAAATGACCACACGTTCAGTAACACACAAATCCTGCCAACGGTTTTTCAATGTTTTCTTGGATTGTTTACACTTAGGTTATTTGATTACACTGAAAATAAGGCTTGTTAAAACTAAAAGCCTTCTTTTAGAGGCCTAAGAAAATAACCACAGTTTGACATGAAATATAATTCAATATTTCATTTTGCATTTAAATTACCAATTTCAAAATTTCCAACTCAGTTGTATTTTAGTGGGGCTGAAAAATGTAGGTGGTTTGGATGTGATTATGTGTTTATAATTCTACTACCTCCATTCCTTGCGCTTTGAGACTCTGCAGTTGTTGTTGGGTTTTCTGTGTTCTTTTTTAACCCATCTCAGTAGTTTTAGTCTAAAATAACCTCTTATTAAAATCCGAAGTTGTCTTGATTATTCTAATACAACCAAATGACATTCAATTTAGAAGAAATTACATTGACCATGCAATCTAGGAAAGCAAGAAATTGAACAGATTTCCTCTACGAAGCATTTGGGATGTAGTTAAATTGGTTTTGGTTGTTTAGAAGGGTAGTCCAAATTTAAATCCTACAGGCAGAGGCAAACTAGCAATGCAAGGTAGTATAGTCAGTTAATCTTGTGGTGTTCAGTTTGTTGGTTCTGTGCTGTGAAATTGCTCCTGAGGCTTTCATGTGGAAAATGAGAATGTTCCTTAATGGCTGATGAGGGAATAAAGAAGTAAATACAAAGAAACTCCTACAAGCTCTTAATATTAACTGCACTAAATAAGTGTAACTAACTGCATTAAGTTATTGATTTATCAGGGTTTGACCAAATAGTATTGTCTTTTGTTCTTTTGGGGGAAAAGGATGAAAAAAACAATGTTAGACAAACCAAGGGGTACCAGGTTACTGAAAAATGGTACTACTTATGCCTCCAACGGTAAACTACCCAAGGAACAACTGATAATGACCTCAAATGACCTAAAGCTTACCAGCTTTAGCCAACAAAGTTTAACTTATCTCAAGTGAGATATACTTCCCAGAAAGTCTGCATTTTTTTTCAATCAGGTTCATCCTCTTAAAATAATAGTTAAATACAGTAAACAAGCACAGGACAAGATGTTACAGGAAGTCTACTTTGTTGCTATAATCAGATCAACACATCTGACAATTTTGTTACTGCCATCTATCACAAAGACTGTGGAACTGAGCTAATCATGTCAGTTTATTTACCATTGAACTGTTTGCATTATGTGCACTTGTGGATAAGTCAGCATCCTTAGGACAAACAACTGGAGACTTTTACTTCAGACATATCGAGGTATTTTCCAGTCTGTTAAAACCTACAGCAACAGTGGATTTGTTCACAGGGAGATCTGACAAGAAGTTGCAGCCATGTGTCGGTCCCATTTGAGCTGCAAAATCAATTCTAGTTGGTGATTAAACTTGTGAACCATTTTAAAGGTAGAACAGTATGTGTGTGGAAGTTTTAGGGCTTTTAACTGCAAGTCCCAACAGTGAGTTTCAGCAGATTTGAATTCTGATTACCTTTCCCGTCCCCAATTAACAGAAAAGCAGGTTATGTGCACACACTGTAAAATCACTAAAAGCATCTTGTTTCTCTAACTTGATGGAAGTGGTTAGCCTACTGAATATTACCTGCCAGGTACAGTGTAGGAACCTTTTGCTCCATTAGAAAAATAATTAAAAATACAAGAGACAGATAAGAAAATCTACTGAACACACTGCTCCGTCTATGCTAGCACACATGCATCCAAACCATATCTGTATGCAAAAAACAGTAATTAGTTCATCTATCCACGTGGAGTTTTAACTAGTTCACATATGCAGTCTGGTCCTTAACAAAAACAAGATTAGCTGAAGAGTTTTCTGCTAATTTAACAACTGTAGCTGCTAACATGTCTTTGGTTTAATGCAACTGCTTTCCTATAAAGAAGAGGAAGAAAAAATATAACACTTTTGGAAGCAGAAACCCTTTTGCAGACCAAAACTTAATTTCAATTTTCTGAACACAACCAAAACATTAAGCTGTTTGGCAAGCCAATTCAAAGCTTTCAAACTAAAGGGATAAAACACATCTGATAATTCTGTTCAGTTCTTGTCCATCTGTTTTAGTTAATAGCATGTACTTTGTTTTGGTGTGTGTTGAAGGTAGGGAAAAACAAAGTTCAGTAAGTTTAACCACAGAACATTTTAAAACCCCTTTCTACAAATTGATATCATATGCTATTCTCAATCCTTACTGAATTTTGAATGAGAGAAGTTGGATGCTGTTTCACTATACACTACTGAGATATTTTCCAACAACCTTTTATAGCATCAAAAATTACAGAATACGAAAACTAGGAAGAAAACAAAACTTACATTATGTCAATGCCTGCAACAATCAAACCTTTGCACTATCTGCTTGTATATTCACTCCATACCAGACACAACAATTGTCTGTCTGTTTAATTTAAATGCAGTTCTTAATAATAGATTTTAGGTGACTGGTGAAGATAAAGTGATGTTATTTGTCTGCAATCAGACAAATAAGTAAAATAGGCTAACAAAGACATCCCCAACCTGAAAGACTTCATACGCATCCAAGACTGTTGGAAGTACAGCATCATCCTTTCTGAAACAGATACTAACCCATGCAAATTACACTGATGCAGAGTAAAGCATTTGTGCAACATCATTTCATAATGTTTTCTTTACACAGTTTTTGAAAGGTATAAGAATGTTTAAAGCAGTGTTTTATTAACACTATTCAGTAACAAGTAACTAGTAAAAAGATGAAGTGCTGCATTTTACCTAACCATTTCTACATTTCAATATTTTAATGGATAAACAACATATCCCTGAAGGTTTAACTTTTTACTTAACTCTCCTGGTTGTTACTAATCAAGGCAGATAATACCCTTCCTCCAAAACAGTCAGTGCTTAAGTCTCTCTGTATCTGACCATAACGGCAATTTCAGATCAGAGTTTTACTTCAGACAAGGGCAGCATGATACAGTATACTACTATGTAAATACAGTCCGATGCAAAAAAAAAACACAGCTTTCCCAATGCTTCCCACTCCTCAAACTGTTAGGCAAGCTACCTTTTCACACACTGAGTCCAGCTGGAATCAGTTATTTGCTGCAATGAAGACTGACTTTCTAATACTACATAACGAAGATATCTACTCAAAGTTAGATGAGTTTTGAATGCAGTTGTTCAAAGCGTTTTCACAAAATCACAGAATTAATCTTGGAAGAGACCTCCAAGATCATCCAGTCCAACCTGTCACCCAGCCCTAGCCAATCAACTAGACCATGGCACTAAGTGCCTCATCCAGCCTTTTCTTAAACACTTCTAGGGACAGCAACTCCACCACCTCCCTGGGCAGCCCGTTCCAATGCCAATCACTCTCTCTGTGAAGAACTTCTTCCTAACATACAGCCTATAGCTCCCCTGCCACAACTTGAGAGTATGTCCCCTCGTTCTTTGCTGGTTGCCTGGGAGAAGAGTCTGACCCCAACCTCACTACAACCTCCCTTCAGGTAGTTGTAGACAGCAATGAGGTCACCCCTGAGAGTCCTCTTCTGCAGGCTGCACATCCCTAGCTTCCTCAGCCTCTCCTCACAGGGCTGTGCTCCAGGCCCCTCACCAGCTTAATTGCCCTTCTCTGGACACGTTCCAGTACCTCAACATCCCTCGTGAATTGAGTGGCCCAGAACTGGACACAGGACTCGAGGCATGGCCTGACCAGTGCTGAGTACAGGGGCAGAATAACCTCCCTTGTCCTACTGGCCACACTGTTCCTGATACAGGCCAGGATGCCATTGGCTAGCCTGGGCACACTGCTGGCTCACGTTCAGCTACTATCTACCAGCACTCCAGGTCCCCCTCTACCTGGCTGCTCTCCAGCCACTCTGACCTCAGCCTGTAGTGCTGCTTGGGGTTGTTGTGGCCAACGTGTAGAACCCTGCACTCAGCCTTGCTAAATCTCATCCCACTGGCCTCATGCCCACACATTCAGCTTCTGCAGGTCACTCTGCAGAGCCTCCTACCCTCCAACAGATCAATACCTGCTCCTAACTTGGTGTTATCTACAAACTCACTGATGATGGACAAAATTCCCTCATCCATATCATCAATAAAGCTATTGAACAGAATTGGGCCCAACACTAATCCCTGGGGGACAGCTGGCAAACGGATGTGGCACCATTCATCATTCACTCTCCGGGCCTGGTCCTCCAGCCTGTTCTTGACCCATATCAGAGTGAATCTGTCCAAGCCACAAGCTGTCAGCTTTGCCAGGAGCTTGTTGTGACAGACAGTGTCAAAGGCCTTGCTGAAGTCCAGGTAGACTACATCTACAGCCTACCCTGTATTCACCAGGAGGGTAACCTGATTATAAAAGGAGATCAGGTTGGTCAGGCAGGACCTGCCCTTCCTAAACCCATGCTGGCTGGGCCTGATCCCTTGATGCAGGTGCTTTGTGATGGCACTCAGAATGACCTGTTGCATAACCTTGCCTGGCACTGAGGTCAGGCTGATAGGTCTTTGATTTCCTGGTTCCTCCTTCTGGCCCTTCTTGTGGATGGGCATAACATTGGCCAGCTTCCAGTCTTCAGGGGCTTCTCCAGTGAGCCAGGACTGTTGATAAATGATGGAGAGTAGCTTGGCCAGCTCATCTGCCAGCTCTCTCAGTGCCCTAGGATGGATACCATCCCATACATGGTCCCATGGACTTGTGAGGACCCAAGTGGCTCAGCAGGTCCCTTACTGCTTCCTCCTAGATTACTGGAAGACTATACTGGTCCCTGGATCCATCTGCCAGTTCAGATGGTCAGTTGTCCTGGAGACAACCTGTCCCACTATTGAAGACTGAGGCAAAGAAGGTGTTAAGTACCTCTGCCTTTTCATCATCTTTTGTTACTATATTCCCCTCTGCATCTAATAAGGAGTGGAGGTTATTGTTGCCCCTTCTTTTGCCATTAATGTATTTTTAGAAGCATTTTTTATACTCCTTAACAGCAGTGGCCAGTCTAAGTTCTAAATGGACTTTTGCCTCTCTATTTTTTTTCCTACAAGACCTAGCAACATCCTTAAACTCTTCCTGGGATACCACCCCTTTATTCCAAAGGTGATACACCCTCTTTTTCCCCCTTAATTCCTTCAGAAGCTCCTTGCCCATCCAGTCTGGCTGTCTCCCTTGTCAGTTCTTCTTCCAGCACACTGGGACAGCTTGATCCTGTGTTTTCAAGAGTTCTTTCTCAAAGCAGGTCCAGCTTGCCTGGCCCCTTTTGCTTTTAAGGGCTTTCCATCTATTACTGCAGATTTAATTACCAAGAAGCTCACTACTGTTCAAAATACAAACATGAAAACTTGTTTCAGCAACCAATCTAAGACTTAAATTCCAATTTCCATGTCAGAAGTCACTGTTTACTAATCTCTTTTGTCTCTGATAAGCAACAAAAGAGGAAACAATAATGTGTGCTTTTGAACTTTTTGAACAGCTGAGTAAGAAGTGGGGGGACACAGGTGGTATCCCCTGCTGCAAAACTTTAATAAATTTTAGAATAGGTCTTCTAACATCCTAGTCTGTTAAGGAAGAAGGAAGGTGAAGTATTCCAGCAGAGTTCCAGTAACACAAAGCCTGTTATCTTAGGCTGGCAAAAAGAACTGACATTATGCTGTTTATCTGGAGGTTTATGACTGGTGAATGGCAGCTAAGTGACACAGAACAGACTCCTGAGAGCAACATGATGATCCTACCTTGGGTCTGGCTGCTGCAGAAGAATCTGGAGAGCATAAGATCACTCCCAGCACCTTCATTTTTTTCCAGTTTTCTTTTTTTCCATTATGGTCGACACTTTCAAGTATATGATATGTTCCAGAGTGGTATCCTATCACTGTGATCTGCTGAAGTAAGATTCCATTCAGAGACAGAATACATATTTTTAATCCTAAATGAAAATAAAAAAAAGAGAAGTCCATTATCAACTGTCTGCTTGGAAGACATTTTTTAGCAATAAAGCCAGAAGACAAGTTTAATGGAATATTCAAAGCAAAAATATCTTTCTAAATTTGTTTTAACAGCTCTAGCTAGGGATACAATTATTTATTATGTGATTAAATTAGAACCTGACAGTGACAATAAACCCAGTTCTGTAGAGCTGCACTCACTTGGGAAGAATACAACAGTAATAAAATAAAATAATATAAAATAAAATAAACAACTACATTTGTATCTAGCATACCCTTGGAAAAAAAAAATGTGATGCTGTAGACAATGAAGAACAAAATGCTACTAAAAACCAGCGAGAAGGAAAAAAAATTGTTCTTTATCATTCTTCTCTAATCATATGAAATATTCTACTTTACAATCAGGATAAATCTTTAACAAAATAAGACTTCAATTCTCTTCAATGCGCAGCATTAACTTATTTCCCTTGTAAGAAGCTTAAACTTTGAAATATTTACCAAGAACATTATTACTTGCATAACGCTAGAATATGAAGGGTCTGAACAGTGCCTTATTTCAAATTCCTCCATTTCATAACTCTACTAGCTTTATCAGATTTTGAAGCGTCAAAAACTTCTTTCACAACAGTCCAGACTTATCCTAGCTAATGTCAAATGCTGATGATGCAAGTTACCAAAAATACACAACTAACTTGTAAAAAAGATAAAAACCCCAAAGAAACATAAATAACACTAAAAAAAAAAAACAAACAAAACAAACAAAAAAACCCAATCAAAACAGCATAACAAATAGATTTTTGTCTTGTTTGCTGACATAAACTATAACTCAGAGTCAGCTTATTTGCTTTAAGGAATTTCTACATATATCAAAGTACCACAAAAACAGGAGGAATTTTTTTAGTAAAATACATACATGAAAAAGAGAAATAGCTCTGCTTTCATATTTAGCATCTTACCTTCTGCAGAAATATGAAGGCCATTTTGTTAGCAATAAAATGATGGCATAACTACTAAACCAGTAAAGTATTATGCTTGCCCTTTACAATGAAAAACCCACTGAGGGGACAAAGGAAGGCAAACAGAGAAAGGAGTAAGAGCCTGTTTTCAGCAGTAACAGGCTGCACCTGGATTGAACACAAAATGGCTGTGGCTTCCTACAGAAAGCAGAGAACTCAGAGCAGGTTAAAAAGACAGCTTTGAAAACCAGTCATTCTGCAGGCACAGAAATATGCACCAGGAAAGCAAACAATATCAGAGGTATGGACAAAAAAAATCACAGAATTAGCAGTTACAGATCCATAGAATGAATCAAGTTATCTAACTAGATTGGCAGCAATTAAACTGCTTTTGCCACCGTTAGTCAGTCCTATCTGACCTATGCTAATAGACACTAATAGGGCACACCTGACTTAGATAATGTGATAATTTTATTTTTTGCTTCAAATTTGGATGGTGAAGGGAGGTTAATTAGGTAGCCAGACATTACTTTGAGTCTTGCTGTATCCGTGCCACAGCTGGCCCATTAGCAAGAGTTACTACTGCTTCATGTGCCTGCTACAACTTCTGAGCAGATGTATTGGAAAAAAATGTTTTGATTTTTCACATTGAGGTGTGACTATAAAATGTACATTGTACAAAAGAGTGATTGGAATTCAGAGGTACCATGCATTCAGCACCATGCAAAGCCAACACAGACTATTCAATGTCAATCAGTAGAGGCTTTTTAAAAGGCATGAGAAGGAAATCAAGTGCTGTAGATAAAATACATTTCTTATAGAAGAGAATATTTACTCAGGAGGACTCTTGTATACCAGCTGTCTTTAAGATGTGTGAAAGGCTGCGTCGGTGTTTTGGGGTTTTTTTTCAGAAACTTATTATCAATTTTTGTTTTCATATGGGAAAGCAAAGTGATGTTTACCACAGTTCTATACCTTTTCATCAACATCTCCTGAATTCAGAGTTTTTTTGCTAAAACACCAGTCATTTAATCATCCTTTCCATTGGTCATATACACTGAATGTATCATTAAGATAATTTAGGAAGATGTACGTGGGTAGCACACGACAGTCTACGATAGCAAAGGCAACAGGACTCTGTCTTGTGGACTTCATCCTGCACTTTGAGAATTTCACTCATTTCTTAATAACTTGTAGCTTTGGCATGGAGATTTCTCTGTTCATCTGCCTTATGGGTAAGTGCCTCAGAAATAGCTTGCATGTGATGTGAGGATTAAAAACAAAAGTAAATATTTCATTTGATGCTGCAGTTCTCACAACACCTACACTCTAGAAGTAGACTTTACGTTGTTTTCTACTTCTTGTCAATAATACAACAAGTTTTTAAACTGAGAATTTGATTCTTCCACTATGAAAAACCTATTTTAAAAAGTTTTAAATTTAGGCTCTTCAGAGCAATAGAATTCTGTATGTCATTGGAAAGCACAACTGATTTTTTAAATTTGACACTGGAAACTACTGCTGCTTCATCATCCACTTCCTTCCCCACTGAATGCCAACAGTCAACTTTAAAAGCAGATTATTTCTGTCAATAAGGCAATTGAAAACCTGAGTTGGTCTGAACAGATTACAGTAAAGCAGCTGCAGCACACACAGCAGCTCAGTTGTCTTTCAGTAACTTTATCTTACTGGAGATCATAATTTCTCACACTTATCACATTTATCTGTGGCCCTAAGCCTCTCAGAAAGGTGAAATATACTAAAAGGTAATTGATTTTTAAAAAAATAAAAATTTAAAAAACCTGTGCATGAGACTTTTCCCACATGAAAGTTTTCAAAAACTACATTACACTTCTAAATCGCATACAAGGTCAGTGCCAACACCTTTTGAGGCCGACGCGAGGCCTATCTGAAAATCTGACCCTTATAAAGAGTAGCCTATTACCTTTACAAGTTGAAATGTTGTTTTTTTGGATTGTATCATACAGTATAAATTCATTTGTAAGATGTTCCTAGGTCTGTTTTCAAGTTATTTCAACTAAAATTTTATCTGCATTCTTACACAAAAGACTTTTTTCCCCTCTAGAGAGACGAATCTAAGAAGGCAACAAACCCAAGTTACTTCTGTTTTCAATAAAACCTGTGGTTTTCTTCACATGTGTTTCCTCATTTTAACCACAGCTTAACCTCTTATTTCTTGCCTGTAAGCCTGTGTATGTATGGCTATAATCCTTTGACAACGATTTTGAAGAGTGGCAGTTCAGACTGCCAACCACTTCTTCAGGGCCCGTGACTTCATGGTTAAATTCGCTTTTGATACCTGTGTAGTTTAACTTTTCACACTGTGTCAGAACCTTCATTTTACTGCCTTCAAAGTTAATGCACCATCATTGCTGTTTTATACTGCAAAGTGCATTTGAGACAAGAACTGTCATTAATTTAACATGCAATTCAGAGTCCATTCACTAGATGTTGTGTCCTTCAGTTTTGCTGTATTTAATATTTTAGCACAAGGATACATAACTTTGCATTAATCTTTATTAAACATAATTTGAATTTTCACAGCGCTGTTCCTGAATTGCTTGAGACAGCAAACAGATCTGCAACATCAACACTGTTAAGAAAGCTTACTCGCTTTGCTCAATTTCTTTTTACTTTTACAAGACTAAAATGATAATATTAGAGACTAAAGAATCAAGGATATCAGAGAATTTTTCCAGTACTGTGTACAGTAAATGAGATAAGACTTCACAGATGTGCTAATAATGGGAATTTTAAGCCTAAATCAAAGCTTAAGAAATTGAAATTATAGCTGAACTTACTTTGATTTTTACTCTTCCAACACTATCATAGAATGGTTTGGGTTGGAAGGGACCTCAAAGCGTCATCTAGTCCAACCCCCCTGCAGTAAGCAACTAGATTAGGGTGCCCAGAGCCCTGTCAAGCCTGACCTTGAATATCTCCAGGGATGGAGCCTCAACTACAACCCTGGGAAACCTGTTCTAGTGTTCCACCACCCTCATGATGAAGAACTTCTTCCTGACATCCAATCTAAATCTACTTTTCTCTAATTTAAAGCCATTGCTCCTCATCCTATCACTATAGGCCTTTGTAAACTGTCCTGCTCCAGCCTTCTTGTAGGCCCCCATCAGGTACTGGAAGGCCTCCCCAGGGCCTTCTCCAGGCTGAACAACCCCTCAGCCTGTGCCCACAGGAGAGGTGTTCCAGCTCCCTGAACATCTTTCTGGCCCTCCTCTGGCCCTATTCCATCAGATCCATGTCCTTCATGTGTTGAGGGCTCCAGAGCTGGGCACAGTACTCCAAGTGAGATCTTACCAGAGCAGAGGAGAGTGGCGGAATCACCTCTCTTGTACTGCTGGACACAGCTCTGGTGATCCAGCCCAAAACGCAATTGGCCTTCTGGGCTGCCAGTGCACACTATTGCCTCAGGTCCAGCTTCTTATCTATTAGTACCCCAAAGTCCTTTTCTGCACGACAGCTTTCTCTCACCTGCTCTTCCAGCCTCTATTGACAATGAGGATTGTTCTGACTCAGGTGCAGGATTCTGCACTTGCTCTTATTGCGCCTCATAAAGTTCACCTGGGCCCAACCTCTCCAGCTTGTCCAGGTCCTTATGGATGACATCCTGTCCCTCTAGTAGCGCTTCATGATACCCCAAACAACATTAAACCTATTCCAAAGCTTACAAAATATTTATTTAAAATACTTCCTTAAAATTCTGTGTACAGCTATGTGATGGTTGGGGAGTTCCCTGTCTGTCCGTCCGTCGTCCCCCGTCCGTCCGTCCCCCCCC
>VWZE01012534.1:446223-464923 GCA_013396675.1 Eubucco bourcierii | reverse complement strand
CCCCCCCCCCCCCCCCCCCCCCCTTTGTAAAATCACCCAGACTAGACACTAGACTCAGCTAGCTGGAAGGAATGAAGCTCTATTTACAGCTCAGCACAATGTACAAGCAGATATATACACAATATACAGGAATATTTACAGAAATATACAAGTTAAAGGTAGTACAGAAACACAACATCCCTCACAGAAATCAGAGTCCCCAGGAAGGTTTCCCAACTACCCTTCCACCTTCTCCCCACACCTCTACCTTACTGCAGGGTTTGCCTTATGTGCGAGGTGAGTTTGGAGGATTGGCAAGGGGGGTTAGAAGCAGAGTAGTTAGTTAGGTTACTCGGCAGAGAGGCCAAGACCAAAAACAGCTAGAGAGCCTGAGACTCTCTGAGAGAGAGTGTCTTATCTATGTTTGTGTTCTTATTCTTATACATCTCAGCAAGCCTATGAATGAAGTAGACATCACCATTGTTTTCTTTTCACAGCCTATAACATAATTCTTTCCATTAAAATATTCCAATTAGCCTCAAATCAGCACAAGCTATAATAAATTAATTGGATATCTTATACTAACTTAACAGCCTTAAAATAATTTAGATTCTGGAATTACATACCCTTTGGGATACCATATGGTACACAATTTCTCTGTCTTTAAGTGACTAGAGTGAGGTAAAGGTGTCTGAACACCACAACTTAAAGCCACATCTCTGCATTGTGAATGCTCTTGACTGCAATGTGCACACAGTTTCCACTGATAACTGATTCTGCATATTGACAAGCCATGGAAGTCCATTTTTTCAATATACTCTGGATTGTACTTTATCCTTTGTTTCTCTCAGATTGAATACTAATAAATGATCCATTTGAAATAACACAAAAGCCATGAATTCTAAACTCAGAAAATTAAATGCTGAGAAATCTCTTTCTAGTTCACTTAAAATATACATACATTCCTGACTAGTTGTAACAGAGGGGTAATTAATTGATGCAAGATGATTTAAAAACATTAATATTGTTTATTAATTTTCAATATTCAGGAGTCTTGCCCCCCCTGACCACTAATTTTAATAATAATCTGTTCTTCACATGGTCATGGAAATGTTGTACAGATAATAACACAGGAGCTAGAAATAATTAGCAAATATATCTAACATTAATTAAAATGGAAGAGAAAGTTCCTGCAGTCAGTGTACCTCTTGCAGTCAATACTCTGCTTGTCCACTAGATGGACTCAAGGAGCTCCTTTCTGCTTATGGTAGACGGCTTTAAGCATTTACTCACAAAATAGTATCAGACAGTACCCAAAGCACGTGGAGGGGTTGCTGTCAGTGGTCTCAAAGCCGTTAGAGGCTTAAGAGTTTTCCCAGGCTCTTTTCTCAGGCAGCTGTGAGTCTGGCATGCAGGATGCAATGGGATGTGCAGTCTTGGCACAACGTCATGCTGGCTATGCAGCTGCCTGCCTGCAGACATTTAGCACCTGTTACTGATAAACTCGAGGCAGTGGAGTTTCCAGGTAGTTCAGAATGCAATCAGGCAGAGAGCAATGGCAGCTGGCAGCAGCAGGCAGCAAACAAGCATGAATGCAACAGTATAGCACATTGTTGTCTTACCTGCTCATCCCTTCTATCAATGCAACTCAAGACTAATGGGCCTTTGGACATAGATTAGCCAATCAGGATGGCACTTGGCCAAGCTTGACCATATTAGGTGAAGTCAGGGCTTTTGTTTTCCTTTCTTGTTGTTGCCTACCCCAGCACAGAAGCAGGGAGAGCAGGGGAACATGTCTGGGCAAGCCAGAGTCCTTAGACTCAGGGGCTCCAGGTTCTTTGTCCTCTTCCCTGCAGTTGCTTCTCCCCATAGCAGAAGAGTAGAAAAATATGTCTGGGCATGTATAAGCCCACAACACTGGTGGTCTCCAAAAGACATTAGCCTATGGGTCCTATCCTGAAGCCTATAATCTTCATCACTACATTCTGTATAATGAACAGAGTCATGATTTAAGCATTTACACATAGCCTCAACTCTGAGTTCCTTGGTCAAAGTCAACTAATTATATTCTTCACACATTAATTTAAAATTTACAATTGTCTACATTATACTACAAAAGTCATTACAGAAAACAAATCAAGAGAGATATTTGTATCTTACAATCATGAAGGTCACTGTTACAATTGGGTCATGGAATTAGAAACAAAAACTTCCTGATTTTTCAGCTTACTGTTAATATATATTTTAATTATTTACCAGATTAGCTTTAGGACACATTAGAATTCATCCACTACAGTCCTGACTGTGTATGGAATATTTAATACTGTTATTCCTTAAATTTCTTTTTTACTTCAGTTGTGCAAACATTTTATGTCAAAGGGACTACAAAACAACTATTTTACATAATAAACAATGTTTCCAATCCAGAATTGATATACTGGTGGGTATTTATTTTTTATTGGTTTAAAGAATTAAAAAATATTCTAAAGGCCAGAACTAGAGTCATATACAACACCAGGGAAACCAGATGAAGCCATGAATTTTCAACTGGCTAAGGTATTTATGTGGAAGCTCAGTCCAGCTGCAGTTGCTGGGTTTTTTTATTTATGTGGGACTGGCCATGGAGTGCAACAAAGAGCCCTTGATACGGGAAGAAAAGTCACAAAATTTCATTCCCTTTTAAAAAATGTATGAAATTCCTATTGAAAGAGTCAGCTACAACTCTTGCTCTGTAGACATCCACTGCAGTGTATGTGTGTGCATGTGTTGTTATGTTAGCATTATGGTAAGATAAATTACTATTTAACAATTAAAATCAGAAAAAAACACAGTCAAAGCAAAAAAAAACCAAAAAGTATCTGTCGGTATTTTTAAACTGCCCCTTTTTAGACAGTATCTGTTCCTAGGGATAGAGGTAAAGCCATGGACATAAGAATGGAAAGTACATACACTTCATGTTACACATCATCACATTTTCTAGAAAGATTATTGTCCATCTGGTAACTCAGAATTTAATTTTGGGAGAATGTTCACAGTTACTGTAAGGATGAATTAATTTTCATTAGATTGGTGCTAAGTACATTGCAAAAAGGTTTTATACAGTTTTATTCATAAAACTATGTATTAGCATGCAAAGAGTATACTCCTTATAATTTATTGACAACTTCTGCTTATTTTGTCTCTCTAGACACAGCCTTTCGGCGTATAAGGATTTTTAGAAACTCCTCAAACCCACTTCAAATAGTTTTGAAAAACATAATAATGACAGAATAATGTTCACACTGAAACACAGTTTGTTGGTGAAACAAAAAGGTTTGAAAATCTAAAGTCTAATCTTGTTATCTTTGAAGATGGAACTTAAAAGAGGCAACATGAGAAAACAGTAAACACAACAAGTTCTATTTAAAAGAGGTTGCAGTTACAGAGTAAGTTTTGTTCCCTATCTTAATCTGCTCATACATTTGAAGCAAAATCACTGTCAAATGTCCATTTACTTTTAAGCAAACACATGTACTGCTATGATGTCTTAACTAGTATAACGTTTATTCTGGTACACTCATGTATTAACATAAACTACATATTTTCTTTGGAGAAACACATACAGATTTATGACATGAACATATATCCAAGTTCAATATATTTTCCTCACTAGAAAATCAAAACTCCATTACAAAGGTAATTCTTTAACTGACAATGAAATCTTATAAGTAACAGCTATTGAATGCACAATCATAGAATAATAAAATGCTTTTGGTTGTAAGGGACATCTAATCCAAAACTCCCCTCCAGTGAGCAGAGACATCTTTAACAAGAAAAGGTTGCTCAGAGCCCTGTCCAACCTGACCTTGAATACCCAGAGGTAGCCACCACCTCTCTGGGCAAGCTATTTCACCAATTTCATTGTCTAAATGCCATGATGTGTTACAGAAAGCTTTCAATAGCTGGAATGATTTTCAAAATATATTAATTAGCATTATAGTTTTAATTTTCCTGTCTGTAAAACTCTGACCATTCTAGTGGTCCTCTTAGTCCTGTTTTAAAATATTTTTTATTTAGAAGTACATTATGATTAAAACACATATGGCTCAGTAGTGCCATCTGTTAGAACTAAGTTCCACGATACATTCGGAAGCTGGAAATTGTCCCCTCCTGGTGGCTGAAACTTCAGTGTGTAACCTTGTGGACTCATGTGTTAACCCCATTTAGAGACACATCATTTTTCCATCTAAGCAAGTTGTTATGGAGCTAATTCTTCCCTGCACTGGGTGGATGTAACTTGAGAAGAAATCCCACCTCCCGTGAAAGAGGAAACAAGCGTTCTAAAAGGCATTTAATTTTTTTTATTGTAATGGCAGCTGTATGAATCTTTTCCATGGTTTGAAGTGTCAGAGAAAGCCCTGGGAGAGGAGAATTAATGGGCAGAGGGCATGTGAAGCAGACAAAGGCACGTAATAAATTAGAGTATCACAGGATTGCACAATTTATCATATAGCTCTCTATTTCATCTCATTTACCACCATGTCTCTGCTTGTATGAATGTAATGCCCATGGTCACATACACTGTGGCCCAATGATGTGATCACTGAAACTAGTGACAGATTGCGTAGATCATACTTCAAGTTTCTCACTAAAAAAATTGTTTTCAAAGGTTTCAAAGTATTCAGAATAAACAGCAGTAAATAATTTGTTCATTTTGGCTTTATCAAACAGCAAGGCTCAGATAATAACTATGGCAAAAGCAGGAATTTTGCAATAAAATAAAATTCACCCATTTATAGTGCGTTGGAATTAAAGAATGGCAAGAAACAACAACCCATCTTTTCTGGTCTGTATTTTAGGAAAGCCACAAAGCACAAAATGAAGCTACTAGACTATCCTGTAGATATTACTGCCACTTCCATAACATTTTTTTTCTCTGCATTAGTGTGATAATTTATTACGAAAACTGCTGAGAAATCAGTTTGTAGTTTTGGAGATATGTTTATTGGTGTACAAGTAAGAAGACTATGTGCAACTAGTTAAAATTTTGAATGTGGAAGACAGCATTTCCCAAGAGAAGGAAGATCAAAGGGCTGTAACATAAGCAAGAATTTTGATCAAACCTTAGAAGTGTTTGATATTTTAAATAAACAAATATTGGCTCCTCAATTAGGTAACGAAACAGTCCTTCATGACACAAGCCGGGAGAGCTCTTTGCTCATGTTAGGTATGTAAAACCTGCCCCCTCCAACTCTTACCTGATATTCTGCATGACCTCCATTATCTTCAAGAGGAATCTTGAGATTGAGATTGATTAAATACTTGTCTGTTCCCTTTCTTCTTTTTCTTTACATAAATCCTCAAGCCTACATTAACTGACTGAAGTGCAACTGCAATCAGATCAAGACACTAAGAAGAGAAAGGATTTCAAATGGCAGTAGCTGTCATCACTGCAGACTGACGATAAGGGAAGCTGTTGGGCAGAATGTCTTTCACTGCTGTATAAAAACTGAATACAGCTGATATAAGCCTCCCAACGTGTATTTGAAGTTATTTTATTGCTCTTATTATATTCGTTTCCCCAAAGCAAAATGTTGGTATAACTTGTTTAGGAGATCTCATTTATTCAGAAATTCTCCTCCACTACACTCAGCAAGTGCCATTCCAAGAATGGTGGAAGTTGTAATGTATTGTAATATTGGTAGAATTTTACCCTCCAAATATGAGGACAGAACTAAAATTGCAGTAGAAAAGACAAAGTATCACAGTATGATGAATGTTGTCCTGTCTAACATCCTCTACTGTGCAGGAATGTATTTATTTTTTCAATAAATACAATTGCAGAGCAGTTTTCCTTCTATGAAGCTGTCCCTTGACTCTCCCTCATAATGTAGGAGACACTGGGAGATGTCAGAGGGCCAGATTTCTTCAGTGAGAATGATTATAAAATATTTCTCTATCTCCTCATTAGCCACCTGAGATTTCGTCTTTCTCTTTTTCTCTTAACTGTGGCTGTCTTTTATTTTTCGTACTTTCTCGGCAATTAGCGAGGGAATTCTAATAGTGACATTGTCTCTTTCCTTCAGTCTGTATAAGACTTAAAAGCAGGTTTCTTTTATTCTCTGACTAGAGTGGCTGAAAGAATATAGCCTTTCACAGATCACCTTCTTGTCTTTTTCTGTTTCAAAGCTGTAGTAAAGCAGAAGCTTAGCAGGCCTACTGACTCAGAGGCTATTCCTGTTAACTGTTGAGGGGGCTTTGTTTGCTTGTTTTGAGCTCAAAGGAGCACTAGACAAGAAAGCAGAGGGCAGAGGCTCTAAACTCTACTAAGGGAATGCGGCACAGCTACATTGCTGCTTTACCTGATGTCATCCTGAAATGCTCTAAGGGAATGCAAAGTTCTTTCCCAAGTACCCATTCCTTCTTTTATTTCACACAAACCTAAATCATTAATTATGTCTAGCATGAACACCTCTTACCCACAATGACTAAAAGCAGAGGATGTACCCATCCTTGGGTGAAAGCAAAGAACTCTATCCAAAACAAACAATACAAAAGGGCAAAAACTTTCCATACAAAGCAGCTTTGGGATCTCCCAAGCTGTTCCATAATATGCTGTTGCAGTTTAGCGACTTTTGTCTAAATAAGTATCATACTGTCATTCTGATAACATACCATAAAAATATAAATCAACAGTCACAATGACATTTACATTTGTTTTGGGGCAATACTGCTCCAGTATATGTAATATTGCAAGACTTACTTGTTTTGATTTTGTCAGATGACCACTGACAATGGGAAAAATAGGATGATGATGTTTCTGTAATCTAAGTTTGTTCAGTTAATATGAAGACTTGAAAGCTGAAGGACAACCCAAGTTTATTTTGCTTACCTAAGTCAGAATATCTACTTGACATAAAAATAAAAGATAAAATACCAACTTACAAGCAGTTTCCTTACAATCAAGGAAAAAGTAGGGCTTTAAAACCTCCTGTGAATAGCAAAATTATTGTCCACTGGCCTGACATATGAAGGAAGCTGCCTCTTCTCATCAGGAAATACAATTTAGAAGATGACATTTAAGTTTCTTTCTATCTTGACTTTCCTATGTTAAGCTGTAATGTCAATATCATCATTGTATCCTTATGAGAAGAAAACTGACATATCAAATGGATACAGATTTTGATGCCGTATTGGAATTATTACTCCTTTTCCTTCTGTTGCCATATTCTCAAAGAAGATGTCAAAAAGGCATTACCTTTGTCATCAAGAATCTTAAAAGCAAGCAGACTGTGTTTTCCTTACCGAGGTAGGGTGAACTTTAAATGCTTTGTTTTCAAAGAGTAACACATAGAACCCCTTTGTGATACTTTCTTCAGTAATTCACTATGGGATTATAACCTTCACTGGACAATCAGGAGGAAGGAGCAAAAACCACAGCCAGCAGGTTTTAAAGCATGCACTTTTACTGAGGAAGAGACACCTGAGTGTGTTGTTTAAGACTCTCCCAAGATCTTTGAGTTCTATCAATGACTGCTAGTGTGAACCATTTTAAAGGTTAACACTTGAAATTACAAAGCAAATGTTGTCCACGGTTTTAATTCAAACGGGCAAACAGCCTCAGGGCCATCCATCTTTTCAAGCAAACATAGACTATGTGTTTACCATACACCAAAAATGCCAATTTGTGGTATGCAATAAAAATATACATATATATTTTATTACATATTAAAAAGATGTGAGGTCAAAAATAACCAAACATCATCTAAAAGCAATCTGCTAAGTGGTGAGGCTTGTGGATGTCTACTGCTGAAATGAATGATAATTACTGTGATAGATGTGAAAGTTGCATTGTACTCTATCTTTTTCTTTCACTGCTTCCTTATGGCTATATTTGAAATATATTCTTACATTGCGTTTTCTATTGCTGTACTGGTCAGAAGATAAACTCTTGGGACTGACAGATCCATTCAAGTTAGCAACATTGAAAAGTTAAGCATTCAGGAAAGGATTTTAATCTCTGGATACACAGGTGTGAAGGTTTGGGAGTTCCCTGCCCCCCCACACTTTGTAAAATGACCCAGACTAGAACTCAGCCGGCTGGAAGTTAAGTGATGAAGCTCTATTTACAGCTTTGCACAATGTACAGCAGATATATACACTATATACAGAGTATTTACAGAAATATACAAGTAAAAGGTAATACAGCAACACAGTACCCCTCCCAGAAATCAGAGACCCCAGGAGGGGCTCCCAACCACCCTTCCACCTTCTCCCCACCCCTGTACTTTACCCCAAGGTTTTTGCCTTACGTGCAAGGTAAATTAGGAGGATCGGCCAAGGGGCTTAGAAGAAAAGTGGTTAGTGAGGATTAATCAGCAGAGGAGCCAGAGCCCAGAAGCTGCTAGATCCCCCAGCAGCTCCTGTTCCAGCAAGAGCCAGAGAGAGACTGACTTATCTATTGTTTTGGTTATTGTTCCCAAACAATTCTCCAGCAAGCGTATGAGTGAAGTAGACATCATGATGTTTTCCTTTCACAGCCTATAATGTAATTTTCTCCATTAAAATATTCTAATTAGCCTCAAACCAGCACAACAGGACACAATAAAGATGCACTTTTTTCTTTATTTAATGCAAATCTGAATGACAATTAAAATAATAGTGTTACATGTATACGCAAAAATAACCCAAATATTGATAGCACATCTACTTGCTGAATTTGTCTTCTGTTTTACAAAGAATTAAAATGGATTTTCCTGAACTCATGTTGTAAAATTTTCTTTGGAAACTAGCATGTTCCCTGTGAGAATACATGTAATTTAAACTGCAAATTAAGAGTGTAGGTTTAAGAGAGCCACTCACCATATTATAAATACTTTTACACATAGCACTTGATACTGGGAAATTAGAAATAGAATCATAGAATGGTTAAGATTGGAAGGGACCGCAAGGATCATCTAGTTCCAACCCCCTGCCATAGGCAAGGACACTTCCCACTAGGACAGGTTACTCAAGGCCTCATCCAACCTGGCCTTGAACACATCCAGGGAGGGAGTATCTACAACCTCCTTGGGCAACCTGTTCCAGTGTCTCACCACCCTCACTAGAAAGAACTTCCTCCTAGCATCTAGTCTAAATCTCCGCTCTGCCAGTTTAAACCCATTGCCCCTAGTCCTGTTATTACAAGACCTTGTAAATAGTCCCTCAACAGCCTTCTTGTAGGCCCCCTTCACGTAACGGAAGGCTACTATCAGGTTTCCTCAAACCCTTCTCTTTTCCAGGCTGAAGGGCCCCAACTCTCTCAGCCTGTCCTTATAGGAGAGCTGCTTCAGCCCTCTGATCATCTTCGTGGCCCTCCTCTAGACCCACTCCAACACTTCCATGTCCTTCCTGTGCTGAGGGCTCCAGAACTGCACACAGTACTCCAGGTGGGGTCTGACGAGAGCAGAGTAAAGGGGGAGAATCACCTCCCTTGCTCTGCTGGTCATGCTTCTCTTGATGCAGCCCAGGATACATCAGTTTGGCATCATGGCTGAAATTTTGGCTTCAATTTGCCTTTTCTGTGCCCCTGTTCCTCATGTATTAAAGGGAGGTGACCCTTTCTTTTACCCATCTTAGCCTGTTAATGACCTTTCAAAACAATGCCTGTCACACGTATCTACAACACCTGCAAGCGTGTTTCTACTCTCTGGATTATCTATAGGTGACCTACATGATAAAATAATGAGCTCCTATCCTGGTTGACACAGGATCCCAGAGAACTAAAACTTTCAGAACACTGCACACAATGAATAACAAGAAACGTACTACAAACTTACAAAAAAAAAAAAACCCTTATGTTTGTAATACAGAGAAGCAATTTTCCGTGACTTCCCCTTTCACACCAACAATTACTTTAGCCTAATGATGAATGCTCTAAGATTCCCATTTTCTTGGGTGAATTTTAAAATAGTCTCATTATTTGGCCAAATAAAGTCAAAGAGGATGTTCACATTGGGAGAATTACTTCTGCAGGTTCTAACCCTCAGTGCCAGGATCTTAATTTACCCTGCCATTTCATAACTGTGCACACAGCACCTGAACAAAGAACAGTAGAAAAATCTTACAAGTCCATTAATTCCCTATAATTATTATATGACTTGGACTTTGTCTTTCTTTCTACATTTCTTTCAGAGACTTCACAGAAAAATAATAATTTTTAAAAAATCATAGAATCATAGAATGGTAAGGCTGGAAGGGACCTCAAAGATCATCTAGTTCCAACCCCATGCCATAGGCAGGGACACCTACCACTAGAACAGGTCACTCAAGGCCTCGTCCAGCCTGGCCTTGAACATCTCCAGGGAGGGAGCAGTCACAACTTCCCTGGACAACCTGTCCATGATAAAATTTGAAGATGGAAAGCATCAAGAAATTTCCAACATTCCTTTTTATTTTTCAGGTAGCAAGCCTAGAAAGGAGTAGAAGCATCTAATTATAATTCTTCACACAACATGAACACAAACTAACATTCTTTAAAACAACCAGCTTCTGGTAAAGTTTTGCTATATTTTTGTTTTGCAGAATCACAGACCATTGGCGGCTGTTATTGGGGAACACAGGTTTCAATAAAACGTCCTGGTACAACATGTTTTTGGTTGTTAATTTGAAGACATCAGAAAGAATGAATTTGTAATTTTGTCATTGAATAGATCATCATTTACTTATCTGAGAATATGTCAAACAATGTCAGGATCATAGCACTCTTAGGTTGTTCATTTTGGGAGTTTTGGGGGTTTTTTTGTTTGGTTGTTGGTTTTTTTAAAATATTAACTCTTGCATCCAAATAGTGAGGAAAAAAAATAACTGGCATCAATTGCATCTGGAAAACATGAAGGCACTTCTTTGCATTCTGCCTCAAAAACTCATTATCCATCATACTGAATAGTTACTGTAGTGACTTATTTTTTTCCCTCTATTTTATGCAAACACATTTCTATTTTGCAGAAATTATACGGGAACTTGAAGAAATAAAGTAAAATGAAGAGGGAAAGAAATATAGAAAAATTACATAATTATTCTCTGTTCTCAGTATTCTAAAACATCTTGTTCTCTGATGTTTGAAAGTACCAAACGAGGTCTCCCTGATGAAAGAGTACTGAAAATTAATTTGCTTTACATACTGTCTATTTTTCCTGTGTTGGTTATATCTGGCTAACATGCTTGGCTGGCTCTCCCACTTAGAATAAGAAAGTTTTCTGTGGACAGCTAGGATTTTTGGGTGCATAAAAATCTGAAAAAATATACCTGGATTTTCCTACTTCACACCTAAGCAGCACCCAGAGAACGACACTGTTGAGAAAAATACTAAAACATGTCAGTGTCTCTGGATATTATACAATAATTCCAAGGGAAATGGCAGTCTACCACGGTGTTAAATTTGTTGTATAATCAGCTGGGTGACATAACTTTTTCATAGTGATATTCAGAATCAAAATTTACTGTCCTGAAGTTAATGAAGATGCCATCATCATTTCTATTCCTCTAGCAGTTTTATTAGATGGGTTAGGCATTACACTTCTGATTGTCCATGAGAAACTGAGGAATTTATTCTAGCATAAGACACCAAAGGTGAACTTGTGTCATAATGACGCTTTAATTCAGTTATTTAATTTACTGTGAGATAGTTGTTTTATAGCAGAACCAATTGTGGTGTGTCATGACAAACTCAGGCATGATCTTCACGCTGAAGTTTTGCAGCACAAACCAAGAAACTCAGCTGCAAATATGTTTTTAGGTACTTGTCAAGGAAGTGTACAATAGGATGTCTTTTATTGCTCCTTGTCATCCACATCATACTTGCCAATGCTTGGTAAAGTGTGACTGTCACCTTGATGTCTTTAATGTGAAAGGAAGCACAGTATAATTACTTTGTTTGGTTCTCATGTGGTGGGCTCGATTCATATTTCTTTTTGCTTTGCACAGTTCGATGACTTCTTAATTCACTGAGATAGAATATTTGAGTTTTGACAAAGGGGTAGCATAGTCTTGCCTTGGCCAAGAGCGGAGTACAATGGAAAAAAAGGGTAAATTGGGTAAGCTATCACCCACAACAATACATTAAAAACTGGCAATAGTGGGCCTTAATACAGACTGTGGATAAGGAAAGGAACAACATCTGAAATGGTTGGGAAGGTGTACGGTGCTATCAGCAGAGATGGAATGGTGTCCTGTGCAAACATTTGGCTATGAAGACCATTAGTATTGAGAGGCAGACCACTGTGACACTAAAGCCTAACTGCACAGGGGCAGAGCACTCTCCTTAAAGTGTAAACAAAGCACCACCCCAGAGCTTATCTCTTATCTACAGCTGTGGGCATCATCTTCTCCAGAGCTTGTCTGTCCTGACTCTTGGGATCAGGAACTGGGAAGCTAAACCTCAAATGATGGTAAGTATGTGTATGCGTGTGTTTATGTGATGTGAAAATATTTCTGTGGCACCTATCTCTCACTTGGTTCACTTAATAAATCTAACATAGCAGCATGACACTGTTAGATCCTCCATTCCCCATCATAATAGAACATGGTGAGACACTGGAACAGGTTGCCCAGGGAGGTTGTGGATGCTCCCTCCCTGGAGGTGTTCAAGGCCAGATTGGATGAGGTCTTGAGTAACCTGTACTAGTGGGAGGTGTCCCTGCCTATGGCAGGGGGTTGGAACTAGATGATCCTTGAGGTCCCTTCCAACCTTACCATTCTATGATTCTATGTTGCTTCTTTTTTAAGGCAAATAACTTTTTTTTTTTTAACTTTTGCAAGAAACTTCAATGCTCACATAACTAAAATAAAACTACCTGAAAGTGATAGTTATGTACTTTACAAGTGACTATGCTTTAGAACCTGTCAGTCAGGAAGAAAATTATTGTGCTTTGTGCATAAAATTGAAATGAAATCGTGCTTCTTGTGTTTCAGGTAAACGACAAGCATCTCTAGACCATAACTTAAAGCATCAGAGGATAGGCAAATTTCCAGGGATAAATTCAGATTTTAGTTACACGACTGCAAATCCAGGCAAGGCTACTGAACTGAAAATTAACTTACAATAACAATGAAATCAAAATTTGCTCCCTTCCTGCTCATTTCTGTCAGCATTTGTTCCATATTCAGCTGTTGTGTAGTGATTTCTTCCAGAAGACATGTTATATTCATTAATAGATACGCTAACTAAATGGGCATCACAACATGCCACCCAGAGGGAACTGGACAAACTGTAGAAGTGAGCCTGATTAAAACTCCTAAGTGTGATGGTTTGGGAGTTACCCACACACACACACACTTTATAAAATCAGCCAGACTAGACTCAGCTGGCTGGAAGTTAAGGAATGAAGCTCTGTTTACAGCTTAACACAATATACAAGCATATATATATACTATATACAGGAATATTTACAGAAATATACAAGTTAAAGGGAATACAGAAACACAACAACCCTCCCAGAAATCAGAGACCCCAGGAGGGGCTCCCAACCACCTCTACCTTCTTCCCACCCCTCTACCTTACCCCAGGGTTTGTCTTATGTGCAAGGTGAGTTTGGAAGATCGGTCAGGGGGCGTTAGAAGGAAAGTGGTTAGTTAGGTTAGCAGAGAAACCAGAAGGTCCCAGAGAGAAGATTCTGTTTGTTATCTATGTTTGTGTCCTTGTTCATCTCAGCAAGCCTGTGAGTGAAGTAGACATTACCATTGTTTTCTTTTCACAGCCTATAATCTCCTTTTTTTTCCCATTAAAATATTCCAATTAGCCTCAAACCAGCACAATAAGGTTCAACAAGGCCAAGTGCAAGGTCCTGCATATGCATTAGGGCAATCCCCAATATCAGTTCAGGACCGGGAATAACACGATTGACCTGAGGAGAACTTCAGGGTACTGGCGGATGAAAAGCTCATCATGATCTGGCAATGTGCACTTGCAGCCCAAAATGCCAAACATATCCTGGGCTGCCTCAAATAATGCATGGTCAAAAGATCAAGAAAGGTGATTCTCCTCTTCTACTTCACTTGAGACCTCACCTGGAGTACTGTGTACAGCTCTGGAATCCTTGCACAAGACCTGAACCTGCTAGATCGAGTCCAGAGGAGGGTCAGGGAAATAATCAGAGGGCTGGAGCACCTCTGCTGTGAAGGAAAGACTTGGACTGGTTCAGCCTGGAGAAGAGAATGTGGCTCTGAAGAGACCTTATTGTGGCCTATAGTTAGAAGGGGGCTATAAGAAAGATGGGGACCATATTTTCAGTAGTGTCTGTAGTGATAGGACAAGAGGTAATAATTTTAAACTGAAAGAGGCTAAGTTTAGACTATGTATAGGAATAATTTTTTTACAATAAGTGTGGTGAAGCATTGGCACAGATTGCCCAGACAGGTATTAGAACATTCAAAGTCAGGTTGGATGGGGCTATGATCAACCTGATCTATTTTAAGATGTCCCTGCCCACTGCAGTGGAAGCAGGACTAATGACCTTTAAGGATCCCTTACAACCCAAAACGTTCTATGATGTATGACACTTTTCCTAACTACACAGCTTTGTTCTATATGCACTTTGGAAAACAAGAATGAAGGAAAAAAAGTAAAAACCAAAACCACACTGTTTAAATTATAAAAAAGGTGAAGAGCATTTAAGATGTTTTGGGTTGAAGGTTGGTTTTTGGTTTTGTTTTTTTCTATCACAGACTGAGCAATTATACAAATTACATTTCGTATCACACAAACCTCCAGACACTGACAAGTGACAGAGCATGAATGAGGAACAAGAGGTCTGCTCTTATTATATGATGCTTGAAGATGCTCTTATTATACGGTGTTAGAGGTTGAACTTTCAAACTGGAGTGAGAGATTGCACCAATATATAGCTGTCTAGAAAACAAGGTACACTATCATAGCATTTTGTGGCTCTCATATGTTGAAAATGCTAGTATACTGTTTGCTAGTAAAGACACTTCAGGTGTCATTCAGGACATATAACTAAGATACTATAATCAGAATCCTAGAACATATTAAGAAAACAATTGCATTCATCTGAAAAGCTGAGCTGGAAAGTTAAATGTTATAGTTACTGGTCACGCACTGAAATACTGCTGAAGAGATATGTTTGCTTTTCAATGTTTATTATCATATATGCCTTCAGCTCTACCTTCTTGTGCTGCTTTGAGGCTAATTTGAATATTTGAATGGAGAAAATTGTATTATAGACTGCGAAAGGAAAACAATGGTGATGTCTACTTCACTCATAGGCTTGCTAAGATGTTTAAGAATAAGTACCCAAAACATAGATAAGGCAGTCTCTGGGGCACAGTGTCTCGGGCAGTCTATGTTCTCGCCTTCTCCTCTCTGCTGAGTAATCTCACTAACCACTTCCCTTCTAACCCCCTAGATGATCCTCCAAGCTCACCTTGTGCATAAGGCAAACCTTGGGGTAAGGTATAGGGATAAGGGAGAAGGTGGAAGGGTGGTTGGGAGCCCCTCCTGGGGTCTCTGATTTCTGGGAAGGGTGTTGTGTTCCTGTATTACCTTTAACTTGTACATTTCTGTAACTATTCCTGTATATAGTGTATATATCTGCCTGTACATTGTGCTGAGCTATAAATAGAGCTTCATTCTTTAACTTCCAGCCGGCTGAGTTCTGGTCTGGGTCATTTTACAAAGTGTGGGGGGGCAGGGAACTCCCAAACCATCACACTTATCAAGCACAAGACCTCAAAGTAAAGCAGCACACAAAATATCTTAAGTCACTGTCCACCTAAATCTGTCTAAATTCTGGACATTTCATCCTCCAAGAGGCTGTCTCTTACAAATGGTAATGCTGTTTCTTTCAGGAAATAGAGATGCCAGAAAAGAATTTGATTGTTTTATATGAAAAAGTCTACTTTTCTTTAATCTTTCCCCTCCTTGCTCCACTGCACCAAAGAAGTATCTTTGAAATAGGCTTCTTTTTCATTTCAGGCATTCTTAATCATACTTTTGATAAAATCAGCTTCAAATATTGAAAATGCAATTTGAGTTTTATTGTACATCAATTTTGATGATTTTGATTGATTTTTTTAAATTTTAATGGAGTGTTCTATATTTCCTATTGACTTTTTCTAGAAATTTACACTGACCTTTCTAGTGAGTGAGAAATTTTATACATCCAATTCTCTTTAGGCCATGTCATTACTGATTCTAAGAACAGAGAGGCTAATGCAAAATTAGAAAAGCTCTGTGCTGTTGGAACTCGACTAATTTTGGTATCTAAAGCTAGATCAACACTATTTTGTTTACAGTGTAAAATTAGCACTTATTCATAATAAGAAAGATCTCACATCCAACAAAACAGGACTGAAAGTGACCACCTCAACCAAAGTCGCAAAACCAAGGAAATGCTTACAGGACAGTATTATGGGGAGAGCTCTCTTACCTTTTCTGGAACATCAGCATAACTAGGTGCTTCTCCAAAATGTCTGTACACGGAAGCACACACCTTGGGGAACAAACAGGAGGATGTGGAAGTCCATGGCACTTACAGGGCTGTGATCTCATTGAGATGACAAAGATAAAGTAGGATAGCTCACACGATTAGAGCCCTGCAGTAAGACATTCATTAGAAAGGTCAAGCCAGGAAAGCGAGGAGGAAGAGTTACCTTGGTATAACAAAGCGGTGAGAATCCACAGAGCTCTGTCTGGTGGTCACGAGTGATGAGCCAGTTGAAAGCTTATGGGTAAAGATTAGAAGGCAGACCAATGTGGATGACGTTGTGGCGGATGCCTGATTCTGACAAAACCTGAACATAAAAAGGAAGCATACCAGACCTGAAGCAGGGTCAGGTCACCCAGGAATACAGAGAAATTGAGCATATAAGGGTGGTTTAGGAAAGCCAAAGCCCAACTGGAGTGTAGTCTAATGAAAGCTGTGAAGGGCAACAATAAGGGTTCTACAGGCATATCAGCAGTAAATGTATAGCAATCGGAGTGGTCAGCTAACAGGAACACCTAAAGGAACTGAACGTATGCAAGTCCATGGACCTGATGCAATGCACAACCAAGTGCTAAGGGTGCTGGCCACTATCAAGGTGACTCTCAATTGTATTTCATAGGTCATGGCAACAGGGATAGCTTTTTGAGGTCTGGAAAAAGACAAATCCCACTCCTATTTTCAGGATGGCAGGAAGAAGGGTCCAAAGAACAGTCCGGTCAGCTTCACCTTGATCCCTGAAAAGGTGATAGACTCAGGAAGGAGTCTGTCATTGTGTACCTAACAGGAGAAAAGAAGATAGAGAGATAGAGCTAGACTTCTCCCAGTGGTACTCAGTGAAAGAACAAGAGGCAGTGAACACCGAGTATAACATGAGAAATTCTATTTCCACATAAGAAAACTTTTTATTTGCCTTCTCCCTGCCAGAGTATTTTACTCCATAACACTTTGCCCAGAGATGTCATGGAGTCTCTATCATTGGAGACGTTCAAAAGTCAACTGGATGTGACACTCAGCAATCTTCTGTAGTTGATCCCACTTTAAGCAGGGGGATTGGACAAAATAATTCCCAGAGGTCCCTGCCAACTACAACAATTTTGTGATTCTGTGCGACACTGTTATGACATTTACCCATAATGACACCATTATGGGTAAAGGACTTAGAGTATCATAGAGATTACAAAATACTGGTTTTAAACGGGGGGATATTATGAGTGCCGGAACAGCCAATCAACAAAAAGAATGATCATGAAATGGTGATTTATTTCGCTAATGACAAAACTGAGGAAGACCAATATAATCCCAACAGAGTGTGCTGAATCAAGTTCATAGACAGGCAATGGACATTCAGTGTAAAAAAAAAAAAAATTAAAAATGACTGAAATGTTAAGAGTTATCTTAACCTTCTAAAGTTGTAGGATCTGAAGCTACTGTAGTGTACTATTTTCTTAATATAGATACAGCTTTTGATGAAAGGCAACACAGTATCAGTTGACTTGGAAAACACAGGAGCGAATGTCTTTGATACTAATAGAAATGTTATCTACAATGGAACTCAGATGTTCCTTTGCTTCTAAAACTTTTTTACCAATAAACCATGTAAAAATGTTTTATGAAGCACATGGAATATGATGATGTTATGAATTACAGCCTAAGCAAATTATATTATTGAAAAAAAGGTGTTTGTAAGAGGAATATCTAATCTCGTAACAGGACTCCAAGAGTTTAGGTCTTTGAAAATAGATAAGGTATAGACACAGAAAGGAAAACAGATGCCTAGAAATAACATATTAATGAAGAAGATTAGGGTTTACACAGTTATTTAATTTGTTGATATAAAATCATAGGATGGTAAGGTTGGAAGGGACCTCAAGGATCATCTAGTTCCAACCCCCTGCCATACACAGGGACACCTCCCACTAGTACAGGTTACTCAAGGCCTCATCCAATCTGGCCTTGAACACCTCCTGGGAGGGAGCAGCTGCAACCTCCCTGGGCAACCCTTGCCAGTGCCTCACCACCCTCACTGGCAAGAACTTCCTCCTAACATCCAGTCTAAACCTTCCCTCTGCCAGTTTAAACCCATTGCCCCTTGTCCTGTCATTGCAAGACCTTGTAAATAGTCCCTCCCCAGCCTTCCTGTAGGCCCCCTTCAGATACTGGAAGGTTACTCTAAGGTCTCCTTGAAGCCTTCTCTTCTCCAGGCTGCAGAGCCCCAACTCTCTCAGCCTGTCCTCATAGGAGAGCTGCTCCAGCCCTCT
>VWZE01012534.1:406976-446112 GCA_013396675.1 Eubucco bourcierii | reverse complement strand
ATCCCTGCCCTCTAGCAAGTCGACTGTGCCACACAGCTTGGTGTCATCTGCAAACTTGCTGAGGGTGCACCCATTCCTCTGTCCATGTCACTGACAAAGATGTTAAACAGCACTGGTCCCAGCACTGACCCCTGAGGGACACCACTTGTCACTGGTCTCCAGGTGGACATTGTGCCCTTGATCACCACTCTCTGGGTTCGACCATCCAGCCAATTCCTTATCAAGCAGTGCTCCACCCATCAAGTCCATGTTTTTCCAGTTTGGTGACCAGGATGTCATGTGGGACAGAGTCAAATGCCTTACTCAGGTCCAGGTAGATGACATCAGTTGCCCTGCCCTTCTCCACTGTCACTGTGACTTCATCATAAAAAAGTCACCAAATTTGTCAGGCAAGATCTGCCCTTGGTGCAGCCATTGCTGGTTCCCACCAATCACCTCTGCTTTGTTTTCCATTTGCCTTAGTAGAGCTTTCAGGAGGATCTGCTCCATGGTCTTGCCAGGCACAGAGGTGAGGCTGACTGGTCTGTAGTTTCCAGGGTCATTTTTTACTCCCTTCTTGAAGATGGGTGTTATGTTTGCCCTTCTCCTGTCAGCAGGAACTTCACCAGTCTGCCATGACCTTGAATGACGAATAAGAAGAAATAAATACAAGTAAAAAAGACTCAGTGGGCAATAATGGAGTTGACAATAAGAAGAATCTCTTATACAAAGAGTTAATATGTAAAGGTACAACAGTCTGAAAAGCTCATTGGAAGTGTACTGGAACTACATCTTCAAGTTCTCAAAATTCTAAATTTCTGCAACACAACTGTTAACAATGTGCTTTGCAATTTTCTTACCTACATATGAAGTTCAAGTGTAAAGAAAAGAACCTTAAATAAACAAGCAAATGATGAAATACATCACAAGCATTTATTTGCTCTTGCTTCAACTTGCACTAGTTCGGTTAAATCACTGGTTAGTATATTATTTGTACTTAAATCTGGAGCACTATTTACTCTGGAAGTGTGTTAAAATGCAGATTTTTCCATTACAGTAGCTGTCACAAAGATCAATGGGGTTTCTAGCAACTACCCTGAACAACAAGGAAAGCATCTACTATCAAAAGAGACTATTAAGGGACCTGCTGAGCCACTTGGATCCTCACAAGTCCATGGGACCAGATGGGATCCATCCTAGGGTGCCAAGAGAGTTGGCAGATGAGTTGGCCAAGCTGCTCTCCACCATTTATCAACAGTCCTGGTTCACTGGAGAGCTCCCTGAGGAAGGGCAGGTCCTGCCTGACCAACTTGATCTCCTTTAATGATCAGGTTACCCTCTTGGTGAATGTGGGGAAGGCTGTGGGTGTAGTCTACCTGGACTTCAGCAAAGCCTTTGACACCATCTGCCACAACAAGCTCCTGGCAAAGCTGGCAGCTTGTAGCTTGGATACATTCACTCTGATATGGGTCAAGAACAGGCTGGAGGGCTGGGCTCAGAGAGTGGTGGTGAATGGTGCCACATCCATTTGGCAGCTGTCACCAGTGGTGTCCCCCAGGGATCAGTGTTGGGCCCAATTCTGTTCAATAGCTTTATTCATTATCTAGATGAGGGAATTCTGTCCATCATCAGTAAGTTTGCAGACAACGCCAAGTTAGGAGCAGGTTTTGATCTGTTGGAGTGTAAGAGGGAAGGGCTCTGCAGAGTGACCTGCAGAAGCTGGATGGGTGGGCAGAGGCCAATAGGATGAGATTTAGCAAGGCTGAGTGCAGGGTTCTACACGTTGGCCACAACAACCCCAAGCAGCACTACAGGCTGGGGACAGAGTGGTTGGAGAGCAGCCAGGCAGAGAGGGACCTGGAGTGCTGGTAGATAGTAGCTGAACATGAGCCAGCAGTGTGCCCAGGTGGCCAGGAGAGCCAATGGTATCCTGGCCTGGATCAGGAACAGTGTGGCCAGTGGGACGAGGGAGGTTATTCTGCCCCTGTACTCAGCATTGGTCAGGCCACACCTTGAGTCCTGTGTCCAGTTCTGGGCCACTCAATTCACGAGGGATGTTGAGGTACTGGAATGTGTCCAGAGAAGGGCAATGAAGCTGGTGAGGGGCCTGGAGCACAGCCCTGTGAGAAGAGGCTGAGAGAGCTGGGGTTGTGCAGTCTCGAGAAGAGGAGGTTCAGGGGTGACCTCATTGGTGTCTACAACTACCTGAAGGGAGGTTGTAGTGAGGTTGGGGTCAGACTCTTCTCCCAGGCAACCAGCAAAAGAACGAGGGGACACAGTCCAGAGTTGTGCCAGGGGAGGTCTAGGCTGGATATTGGAAGTTCTTCACAGAGAGAGTGATTGGCATCGGAATGGGCTGCCCAGGGAGGTGGTGGAGTTGCTGTCCCTGGAGATGTTTAAGACTGGATGGGGCACTTAGTGCCATGGTCTAGTTGACTGGCTAGGACTGGATGATCTTGGAGGTCTCTTCCAACCTGGCTGATTGTATAAAAACAGCCAATTAATATTCTGAAAAGTTGAGAAGCTGTTTAAAGCTTGATCATTGTAAATTTAGTGTGGAATTTTCAGTTTGGAGAGAGCAATTAAAATATCCAGGTACGTGTTTTTTTCATATCGAATTTCCATTTTTTTTTATACTAAGTTTGCATTAGGTTGATAAAACGATGTATTAATCCCAAGGAGTGCTAATCAGGTATGAATAAATACCAGAACGAACTTTTCAGGGCAGCTCAATAGGACACTTCCCTCTAAACAGAAATGTCAGCCAGCGTCAACATAAATATTGTCTCTAACTGATAAACACACAAAACTACCAATTCTATTTTCAGTCAGGCATAGGATAATTACTTAAAACAACAAGGAGTAATGAGGGTTTTTGTGGTGCACCAACCACTTATTTTTGTATAATTGGCAAAAAGTTATTTCTTCATGCTACAGTAACTGTATCAGGCTATAGATATCACCATAACTGATGGCATATGTATCTGGTCAGTCACTGTAAGAGCCTAGTATTTACCTTGCAAAATTACTAATTAAGGAGAAAGTGCCCCTCTCCCCCCCCCCCCCCNCCCCCCCCCCCCCCCCAAATAATTTTAGATATATCCTTTTATTGAAGCTTTTCAATGCATTCTTTTTTAAGCAATAAAAAAACAATTTTTTTTCATGTACATCAGATATGTACAAAACAGAAATCTATGTTGTGCTTATGTATTCCATTGTACTTCATTCTAATTCAGATGTCCACAGCTCCAGCTAGACATGTAAAAGACAATATGAGGTACTTGAGCTACATCAAGAAAAAAATCTCCCAAGAAATATAGCTGTAATAACTGGCACCTAGCATTGAAAGTGATCTCCTCTCTGGAGCTATATACGAATGTCAGTATCTGGCACTCTACAGGAAAATGTCCATCAAATATAATATAGACATTCATACATAATATGTATTTTACATTTGGGATGAGTTTTGTGCTCGTGAAAATAAAGGGCTGACAACACTGTTTAGAGCCAAGCATAATGCAGACAGGCATTGCACAAACTTCCCCGCACAACTTCGCCAGTGAGTGACAGTCTTGACCTGCAACCCTTCTGCTACTCCAGTTCTTGGCCTTTCTTGACTAGAGACTGCCAAGTGCGTCAAACTGAGCCAAACTGTGTGACATGAACAAATATCCACTGGCCACAATGATGTACTTTCAGCATGTTAAATATTATTTGTGGTATAGTAATGGTTAGAGCTATGAGAGTCAGTAAATCCAATTTGGCAAGCCAGCTTTTTTACTGTCATCCTAAATTAATTAAGAAAAAGAATCCTCTGAAAACTCCTGCCTAAAAGGAGCTTGGTTAAAGGTGTTATTTAATGCTATACTTTGTTTACAAATGCCTGTTTATACTCTACTGCTGAATCCAGCTGATGTTCCCATTTATGAGCTCCCCTGAGAGGCAAATACATTAACTGAAAGCTGATCTGTGGATATTTTATTGGAGAAGACTGGATGAAGCAGAGTATCTTGACATACAGATTTCATTAGACTACAGACATTCCGGACAGACTTGTCATTTCAAAATTTGTTTGCTTGGCTGCTTCCACTTTGATGAGGAGCCTTTGAGAGGTTCTCTCTCCAGAGCCACCTAGAAACAATGCAGATATAAGAGCATTTTTTAAATGACAGGTCTAAGGAATCATAGTGCTGTGTATTAGAAGCTTGTATTTTAAGATTGAATTTAATATCAAGGGGCTTCCTCACCCAGCTTCCTTCCACTGAATACCCTCCACTTCAAAAATCCAGGCAGAGAATAAGCAGGCCTCTTTACGCAGCATTAATGTGAGTGTTCAGCTTGCAGATACAAATGACAGAAAGGAAATCGAGATTCAAGCTATTGTATAAATACTTCCAATTCAAGCAGTAGCATTTATTGCATATGCCTTAAGTAAAAGAAGCTCTTTCTATTCACTATAGACTTCAAATACTCCAAGCATACTGTTATACCCAAAGTGGTGTTCAGTCACCCAGTCTAACTACTCATGTGAATGTCTAAATCCTATTTGTTTAAAAATTGTCTAGAAACTTTGACAAAGAGTTATCTCATTAATTTTCTGGTATGTCTTCATCACCTTCTATGATGGTTTGGGAGTTCCCTGCCCCCCCACACTTTGTAAAATGACTCAGCCTACAACTCAGCCAGCTGGAAGTTAAGGACTGAAGCTCTATTTACAGCTCAGCACAATGTACAGGAAGATATATACACTATATACAGGAATAGTTACAGAAATATACAAGTTAAAGGTAATACAGAAACACAACACCCCTTCCAGAAGTCAGAGACTCCAAGAGGGGCTCCCAACCACCCTTCCACCTTCTCCCCACCCCTATACCTTACCCCAAGGTTTGCCTTACGCACAAGGTGAGTTTGGAGGATCGGCCAGGGCGGTTAGCAGGAAAGTGGTCAGTGAGATTAATTCGGCAGAGAGAAGCCAGAAGCTAGACCAACCAAGACGCTGTGCCCCTACAGACTGTGTTATCTAATGTTTTGAGTTCTTTCCTTATACATCTCAGCAAGCCTATGAGTGAAGTAGACATCACCATTGCTTCCTTTTCTCAGCCTATAGTATAACTTTCTCTATTAAAATATTCCAATTAGCCTCAAACCAGCACACCTTCAATCACCATTTTTTAAACTACTAGCAGACAGAATTTCCACTGATGAGTTAAAAATAGGATCAAGATTATAAACTAAATGGGAGAGATCCTCAAGTGACTTAAAAAAAAAAAACAACAAACAAAAAACCACCAAACAAAAACAAACTAAACCAAGCCCAAACCTCAAAATTTATTAGAAAGGTTGATGTGATTCTTCCATGCCCCACTGCTGAATCAAACCACTGCACATGAAGTCAAATTTGGAGTGAAAACGTGCAACTAAACATACATCCATTAGAAAATTTAATTTACTACAACCAAAACGCTTTTGTGACATAGAACTGACCTGACAAATATTTCAGAATAAACTCAGATAGCTCTAAAATGGACAGCTTCTCACAATGCTTTTGATATTTGACATGGGAAAGCAAGTCTGTTTTATCATTAGCACTAATAAGTTCATAAAGCAACTGAAATGACGCAAACATAAGAAAATAATTATTATACTTTTTAAATGTCATACTACTGTCTCGAACACAGTCAAATGTCTTAATTTCTATTTTCTGTAATTAAAAAAAAAAAAAAACAATCTCCAATCCCATTCATAACAATTTAATCAGTGAGAGCTTAGAATGCCCAGTGTAAATCATATGCTTTACTTCTTTTCTAAGAGTATGAACAGAACATAGAGTTTGAACAGAAAATAGCAGAAATAATGACAGTTTTCAATACTGGTACCTCTTGGCCTTCACACTTTAAATGGATATTGGCCAACTAGTTATAGCACAAGTATCATACCATTTTGCTAAAGGAAATAACCCTTTTGAGATTCAAACCTCATTCCAGTTCCATTTTGTACAATTTATTAGGTGAGAACAGCTTTTGTATTGTATAGCTTAGCAACTTTAGTGACAGATTTAATTTCCAGTTATCTCAGCTACAATAGTAAATAAATCTCTTGACTGACAGTGTTCCTGTGTGTTTATAGTTTGTCCCGAAATGAGACATATTTCACCAGTACTATTCATTGGCCATTCAACTTTAATTGACCAATTTTTAGGCAGTTATCAGTTTCCTATTTTCTTTAGAGCATATAACATTCCTGACAATCAAAATCCTTTTCCTTCTCTGTCGTCAAGTAGTAAAATTAAGTATTTGTGAAACTGTATATAACATTTCCTCTATCATCTGAAACATAGAATTGATGTAAAAAAAAGAACAATCTCCTGTGACTTAGGCAGTGTATTTCCTCTTTGAACCATCAAAGAGTTTAAAGCAAAGTAAGAAAAGGCATCCTGCAAAATTTTAAAACCTAGACACTTTTGTAAATTTGTAGAATCATTTGGAAGTGCCTAAAATCCAAATATAAAAGGATGACTTACTAACATGACAACAAAGTGAAAAATTATGTGGGAAACTGAGACACAAACCCAAGTCCAGATTTTCAATTCAGCAAGATTTTTTCTTTTTTTTTTTTTTTTAATGATTGTCAAAATACTTTCAACATTTCTTTCATGCGGTTCTGCAATAAATTTGGGCCAAAAACTAGTGAAAAATGTAAGGTTGATATTAAAAAAAAAACAAAAACAAAAAAACCCCAAACCAACACATAAATAGATTTCATTTTTCATCCACTGCCAAAATCCATTTGACAAACAGTTGGCCTTTAGCCAGTCACAGTCGAGGCTGACATGAAGATTTGTCAAACTCAATTAACATTACTATTGAATTAGTATACGAATCCTATATTTTGGGATGTTGGCAAGAAGACAGTAAAGTTCCTAGTAGAGGTGCTAACATTTTAGAGTCTAGCAGCAATCTATTGGATCACGCCTCACGGAAATTAAGTAGATGGGAACCAAATACTATGTCAGCAGACAGTCATCTTCATCAAAGTAAGCAGTATTTAGTGTAATACTGAAACACATACAGATATTCCTAGACAGACATGCCCAGATACTTTTAAAGTAGTGCTGTCTACCAGTAAGTGGCAATAACTAACAATTTTAACTTAAATACTCATTCTCCAGCCTTCATTAGATCCTGTTTCCTGTTCTGTACCTTATAACTTCAGTAATCTGAAACAATACAACATGATAAACTATAAATCTTCTGATCTTAAGGAATGTCACTCCTTATGCTATAGTCTATAAAGAGCAGCACAGAAGATTAAATTATCTGTTTGCATCTTTAAGTCCAGTGCCTAATCACTGCATTTAATGTATTGTAAAATGTAAAAAAAAAAAGATGCCAGTCTCTTTTCAGTGGTGCCCTGTGATAGGGTAAGGGGCAATGGACACAAACTGTAACACAAAAATACCTGTACTAGTGGGAGGTGTCCCTGCCTATGGCAGGGAGTTGGAACTAGATGATCCTTGAGGTCCCTTCCAACCTTACCATTCTATGATTCTATTTTGGATGTTACTGCCCTTTTTAGAAGGTTCTTTTAGAACTTTACGGCTCTGGAGGCTCTTGTAATTTTCAAACTAATTTATGTTTGACCACATCTTAAGTCATGCCTAGCAACAGCCTTGGAGTGTTGTAACTGTAACTTAGAGTTTCCTTTCCTTTTCCTTGTTTTTTCTTTTCACTCCTCTTGAACCCAATTCCTTTGCATTTCCCAATCCAAGAAGTATAAATTCTTACTTATCACATCTGTTTTTCAGTGGGTCCTATTAATTAGAGGCCAGTGAGCGATCAAACATTCCAAAGTTCAAAAGTTCAAATTATAAGAGAACAGAATGTTTAGCAAGGCTAATCTTCAACTCTGAAACTTGCATTTGTTTAGACATGACCAGTTTGTTCACTCCACACAACCAATCACATGTTCTTTGCCCCTCATTTCCTAGAATAATTATGACACTGTAGTTGCAGTCAGCATCACATGGCCTTTCATTTCAAAACAAATAATACGGTCTCAGTTCAGCTGGTACCTTTTAGCTTGTTTCTTTATGTTTGTTTGTTCACTCACTTTTCCTAGCAGAATTTCAAATGCACATCAAAGGTTTTCTTCTGCTATCATAAAACTAAGAGGCGTCCTTGCTTATGGTGGGGGGTTTGAAGTAGATGACCTTTGAGGTCCCTTCCAACCTAAACTATTCTATGATTCTATAATGCTCTTTATAGTATTTTGTTAATCTTCATGCATATCAAATAAAAAACCATTAGAACAGGTTTGAAAGATAAATATTTGAAAAGATGTGATGGTTTGGGAGTTCCCCGCCCCCCTACACTTTGTAAAATCACCCAGACTAGACTCAGCCTGCTGGAAGTTAAGAGATGGAGTTCTATTTACAGCTTAGCACAATGTGCAAGCAGATACATACACTATATACAGGAATATTTACAGAAATATACAAGTTGAAGGTAATACAGAAACAAACACCCCTCACAGAAATCAGAGTCCCCAGGAGGGGCTTCCAACCACCCTTCCACCTTCTTCCCATCCCTATACCTTACCCCAAGGTTTGCCTTACACACAAGGTGAGCTTGGAGGATCAGTTAGGGGAGTTAGAAGGAAAGTGGTTAGTTAGATTACCCAGCAGAGAGGAGAGGACCCACTAGCTCCCAGAGAAAGACTGGGAGACTGTGTTATCTGTGTTTTGAATACTTATTCTTATCCATCTCAGCAAGCCTATGGGTATAGTTGACATCACCACTGTTTTCCTTTCACAGCCTGTAATTTTCTCCATTAAAATATTCCAATTAGCCTCAAACCACCACAAAAAGTGAGGTCCTGATGCTGTAAATTTCTATATATTGACCAGCCCAAGGAAATGTAACTGGACTTCTAAAACTTAGGTAGAACTATACACAAAAGTCAAAGTGATTGGGTCCTGTAAATCAGTGAAAGACCTGGTTTGAATTGTAAGCTCATAGTAGAAACAGCTGAGGTTTTTTTGCATCTGGAAACTGGTTGTAGTTATACATGATATGACTTTGAGAAACATTTTTGTTGTGGTTCTTTAATCTTTTAGTTTTCAACTGAAACTTGTTTCATTAAAGCGGGGGACGCCTATTCAAGGGCTGCCTTTACAATCTTTGTTACTACTTCAGACAGAGATCTGGTTTATGTGTATGATTTTGACAATGAAGGTTTATTGTATTTACTGAACCATATGTTTTTCTAAAGCCTGCTAGGAATTTATGATGACATTGTTTTTGTTTAAGTTGACAGCCACAGTATGTTTTGAGTTAGCTGATTTCCACTAAAATTGTAGTCTCTAATGAACTGAGATTTTGAAAAATCTAAGGCATTTACATTTTTCAGTTTTGGTGGTACTGTTCTGCTGTAAAGATCTGTTGGATTTTTTTCTCCACAAATTGATAAAATTCTATGACAGTTTCATTACTGCCCTTTGCAACAAATCCATTACTTGGATTTAGAAATCGAGAACTTGATATCTGAAAAAGTTGATTCCATTAACAGAAATAGCAAAAATACACAACAAAAGTGTGACTCAATTTGAAAACACTTGGCAAGCATCCTTTATTTCCCTGAGTAAACCTGGAAACACCACATCACTACTCCTGAAGAATGTAATTTCACTGGGCTACCACAGCATTTAAAATCACAAAATCACAGAATGCTTTAGGTTGGAAGTGACCTTTAAAAGTCATCTACTCCAGCTCCTCTGCAGTGAGCAGGGGCATCTTAAACTAGATCAGGCTGTTCAGAAACCCATCCAACCTGACCTTGAATGTTTCCAGGAAGGGGGTCTCCACCACTCTGGACAACCTGTGCCAGTGTTTCACCACCCTCACTGTACAAAATTCTTTCTCGTTGTCGTGGTAGGTCTGAATAGGCCAGAATAGGCTTATACATGTCCTGGTTTGCCCAGACATGTTCTTCTGCTCTGCCTCCTTCTGTTGTGGGGAGAAGCAACCTTGGGAAAGCCAACAAAGAACCTGGAGCCATTGAGTCTAAGGACCCTGGCTTGATCAGACTTGTTTTGCTCCTGTTTGTATCCTGTGGTAAATAAGGTACATACATTTGGCTTGTGCCTGCCTTGTGCAAGGCCTTTATTTTTCCCAAATTTGGGTAAAGCAAAGCTTATGGTTTCACTTAATATGGTCAAGCTTGGCTAACTGCCATTCTGATTGGCTATTCTGTGTCCAAAGGCCCATTGATAAAAAGAAATAAGCAGGTAACACAATGTGCTCTGCTGTTCTATTCGTGCCTGCTGCTGCCATTGTTCCTGCTTATCGTGCTGTTTGTTTCTGTCAGTGATTCTGCCATTGCCTTCTACAGGATTATGCAATGCTAAGCTATAAGTTATCTCTGCTGAGCTGCCTGTAAACTGCCTGCTTCAAGTTTAGCAGGAACAGGCTCTAAATGCCTCCATGCAATCAACTTGCATAGCCAGCATGACATTGCACTGAGATTGCACATCACAAGACGCCCTGCCTGCACCTGAAAGTCTCCTGCCAAGACGAGATGTCCTGGAGGTACACAGATTGTCCAGAGAAATCAGGACCAGGCCAGAGATCGTCTGCCTTCTTTCCCCAGCACCTTGTGAAGCCTGGAGAGAATCAGAAGCCTCAGAAGCTAAGACACTAACAGAACCCTTTGCAAGTGTTTGGGGTACTGTCTGAAGATGTAGCTAGCTCTGTAAGTTGGGAGATTAATGATTTTGAGTAAATGTTTAAAGCCTCTTGTAATTCCCCAATTGCCTTCTGCCATAAGCAGAAAGGAGCTCCTTGAATCCATCTAGTGGGCAAGTGGAGTATCGACTGCAAGTGGTGTATTGACTGCAGGAACCTTCTCTTTCAGTTCAATTAATGTTTATATATTTTTTGCTACTTATTTCTAGATCTAAGCATTCCTTTATAAAATGTTTCCATGACCATTGCAGAAGAACCTGATTATAATTAAAATTAGTGGTTGTGGGTAGTGAGAGTTTTGAATACTGAAATTAATAAACAATATTAATTTTTTAAAAATATCATCTTGCATTAATTACCCCTCCATTACACTTGTATCTAGTCTATATCTACCATCTTTTCCTTTAAAACCATTACCCCTTCTCCTGTCACAACAGGCCTTGCTAAAAAAGATTGTCCCATTTTTCTTATAGGCTCCTTCAGGTACTGATGTGTTTTTCCTGAGAAGTAAGGCATGCCCATACAATGTGGAACAAGACTATCCAGATATCCAGATCAGATTTTCATCTCATTCACTTAATGTGATATTTTCTGAAGTCCTCGGATTAGTTGTTTTAATATCTGCACTCCGTAAGATTCCAATTTCAAATCTTGATTGTGTAGTTGCAGCTCTACAACTTTATTAGATGAATCATGGTGTATACTACTGAAAGGCCTCTTAGATGTACTCTTTAGACCAACACATGCAGATAAACTCTGAGTCAGATTTGCATGCACATTACAACCTCTATCTTTTTAAGTATGGCATAGTCTGAGTATGCATCTTTGAGAGACCCTTCACTGATTGCCTCATTGCATGCATCTTATACTATGCACTGCTATAGTTGCTTTCTAAACTATAAATAGTATACATTAGTTGTGTTTTAAAAAACAAAAACTATTAAATATGTAATTGGCATCCTTCAAATTATTAAATTTCACCTAGAAGAACAGTATTACAATATCATACTCTGTTGTTATTAAAAGTCAGAGCATAAATCCTATTCTATATAATTTTTTTCCCCCAAAAGCATCACGTTTATTAGCAACTAAATATATTACTTACTACATGAACAGCACTCACAAAAGTATTCTTCACATTAATTGGCCATGTGGCACATGAATCTCATTAACAAGGAGGGAAAAGAAAACATGTAAGATCTATCGATGAGCAGAATGCTTACTCTCCTCTTACTCTGGCAGGCTATGCTCATCAGCAGAAGTAGTTTACGATGCACAGGTTCTTTTCATCTTGTGAATGAATAACATTTAGGCAGTATTAGTGTACGGAGTCTGGCCAGGAGTGAGTTAGCTTCACAGCCATGCTATGGTGCCATGCTTTGGATTTGTGGCTAAAGAAATGCTGGCAATGCACCAGCGGCCAGCCATTGCTGAACGGTGCTTTCTCTTTCACCTCGCTCCCTGCAAGTAGGCTGGAGGTAGGCAAGATATTGGAAGAGACATATCTGACCTAAACAGTCAAAAGGGATAGTCCATGCCATATGACACTGTGGTCAACAACAAAAGCTCAGGAAAGGAGAACCAAGGAGAAATATTTCTGGTTACAGGACTTCTCTTCTTAAGCAACAACTATCTGTGTGTAACCCTTGCTTTCCAGAAGTTGCTAAACGTCTGCATGCCTGTGGGTAATTCTTTTGTTGCTTGTACACACAGATTTTTCTTCCCTTATTAAATTGTCATTATCTTGATCTATACATCTCTACATCTTCATTCTAATTCGTCCCATTTCCACAGAAGAGGGGAGTAAACGAGCAACTGGGTGGACATTTGGTTGCTAGCCAAGGATAACCCATGGCAGTTAGAAAATCTAAGATTTAGAAACATAAACAATATATTAATATATATTTAAAATATTTACAATAATAAAAATATAGATCCACCTTCATCTATGTTAGCGGTCAAATTATGCAAAGTAGCTATCAAATAAAGATCTAGATTAAGTTCAGACTGTTCATGGAAAATAAGAACCAAATTTTGGCTGATGTAGTAAGAGGTCAATAAACAATTTCCATATCAGAGGTGGGACAGGCCATCACAAATACGCAGCAGTCATTCTCTAAATAAGAAGAGGCTGCAACAAAGATAAAATTCAGTGGACGAGTTTTTAAAAAAACAGCTAGTAAAGGAAGAGGTAAGTTTCAGGTAATGTCTTTTGTAGTTTATTCTCTTCTTTACATTAGGTTTTATCACTCCTACTAAGATTATAGTGATTCAGAAAAATATCAATAGCTTAGAAACCCACTTACAAGTTTTCGAAGCTTACACTGCATTGACCAGTGGAGCAATTATGATCAATGTATGCATGAATATCCTGTATGTCAGAACCATAAGCTTCCATATCTAAGCAAAAGCCATTTTGGCAAAAGTCAAATGGCAAAAGCCATTCCATCTACTGGCAGTGGGGTGAGGGTTAACATAAGTACTATAGGAGACAACAATGTCTAACCCTTGTAATCAATGAAACAACAATTGTATTCTTCCAATTCCAAAGCACTAGGTATTAAATAAACATAAATATCCTTTCCATATAATACACACCTCATGAGTGCAGGTTCCACATTAAAATGCTGTGCAACAGCATTAAGTATCTCTCTCCACACTGCATAGCTACACTGAATTATTTGTTTTATTTCTCAGAGATTTATTTTTGGGATCCTACCTTGTAGTATAAGAAATCAAACGTTCTTTGGCCTATGACCAGAACTTCACATGATACGATGCAGAAGACTTGTAAGAGTCACATAAAATGCTTAGAAAATATTTTTGGAAGACAAAGGCATACCTAATCTGGTTATGATTATTTTCCTACTGGAATGTTGTGTGTCCACAGCAGGTATATTGCATAGGAAAGGCATAGATAGAAAAGTAATTTTTGCTATTTTCCTGTTGAAACCATACTTCAAATAACTCAGTAGCCAGAAAAATATTGGTAGAAGGTAACACTGTTGTTTAAATACATTCTTCAGTAAAAAACATAGTAGATTTTAACTGATTATTTGTGCTGTTCATTTAAATGATGCAATATTCTGAAACACAGATGGATGTGCTGCCTGAGCCCACTCCATTCTTTACAAACACATTTAAAACTTTATTGGCTAATAGGGTAGGAGAGATTTCTTTTGATTTTTTTTTTCCCTGCTATTTTCATATGTTGAACACATGGTATATCTTTCTGAAGAACCATTGACACTAGAAACCAATAAAGCCTACTCTCGTTTACGTCCAAGCATCATTTGTGAATATTTTTAACTATACTTTTATTAATTCAAATGCTATGAGCTGTTTCTGATCAATAAAGATCAGGCCATGAGATTCACAAATAATCCATAAATAATCTGTCATAATCCATTACAGTGAGGGTGGTGAGACACTGGAACAGGTTGCCCAGGGAGGTTGTGGATGCTCCCTCCCTGGAGGTGTTCAAGGCCAGATTGGATGAGGCCTTGAGTAACCTGTACTAGTGGGAGGTGTCCTTGCGTATGGCAGGGGGTTGGAACTAGATGATCTTTGAGATCCCTTCCAACCTTACCACTCTATGATTCTATGATTATTGGGTAAAATATTTAATCTTTTTTCCCTTCAGGTTGTGGAATGCACTAAATACAAATTAACCAGGCTAGTTCAGAAATTGACTTGGAACTTTGAAAAATATTTTTGATCTTTTGCTAGAACAATTTCAGTGCAGTCTGTCATATACAACAAATGATAATTACGCAATCTTGTAAAGTGTGAATTAGTTTAATTTACCAAGAAGTTTTCCAATTTAAAAATGGATTTACCTTTCTAATGCTGAAGTTATATTAGCATGAAACTCAGCGTGAGCTTAGTAGTTTTCCAACTTCAGAAAAACGCAATTCTTGTAAGGTGAGAAAAATGCAATTCTTGTAAGGTGACTCCTTCAAGTTTACCCTCCATCTCACCTAATCCAAGTTTCAGCAACAAATATATTTATCAGATCACTATTTTCTAATTACATAAAATTACTCAGAGGTTATTGATAAAAAGCTGTAGTGTAACATTTCTCCTAAGGGATGTAAATGTGTAGTTTCATTCTAGTGTACGTGCCTGCAATTCGACCAGCGTTTCTCACCAAATTCCCCTCTGCATCAATGCCCTCTATGAAATGGAAGACATTTGAAATTACATTTATTTCTACAAGATCCAAATAAATGTACTATATATTGTCAGACCTGAAGATTGGGACTTCTATTTATTGCCTATATTTTTTCTTCACCTATCTTTAGTTCATCTTTGTAGTTATCAGAGCAAAGCACACTATGCTGACTCAACTTCGTATTTTTAACTTAACTTTGCCTTTAACAAAATCTGACTCCTGGCTTTCTGGTTCTATTTGCCATCTCTTTAAGAGTAAATAATTTTCAGCTAAATCTTTTGCAACTATATATAATTTTGATAATGCAAAACTACTAGGATAACTCTTATTTCACTGAATGGTTTTAATGTTGTTTCCTGCTCCTCCTCAAAGTCAAGAACACAGTTGATTCGTAATGGTTCTTCAGAATCAATATCATACAATGGGCCGTGGCAGGTGTGTATCTCTATGTTCCTTTCATCCACATAAGCTTACCAGTACACACTTGGCTCCCTGAACAATGTGCTGAACAAGTCTTCTTCCTGTTTCATTTTCTTTTAGCTACAGGTAGGAAAGACTATGCAGTTGTTTCACGTTTCAGTTCTATTTTAAACTGACAAGATCTAAGTTTAGTCTTGGAAACTGCTCGATGATTTTAAAGACTTTTGAAAAGGACTCAATGTTGATCCAGAACATTCACTAGGTTCCAACTAGGAACAAGAGAACATGGTTAGTGCTTTATAGTGTGTTACAAATATTAAATTTTGGATAACTTTCTGCTAGAACAATGTTCTGTACTATTAAATTAAATTCAAAGTAAGATTTCATTTCATATTTTTTAATCTTTGTCAATCCTCTGAAGACATGAAATTTTTTGTTTGTTTGGGTTTGGTATTTGGATTTTTGTTTTTTGGAGTTTTTTTGTTGGTTTTGTTTTTTGGGTTTTTTTTTTTAATTTTAACCACAATACTCTTGTCACTCTTAACCAGAAAAGTCTTGGGGAATATTCAGATTAGTAGCATAACAGTGAATCACATACATTCAGAACATGAAGATCATCAAATGTCAAAAGTCAGTGGACTGGTCATTTTCAGACTAAAGTTTCTATACATGACTGCTACCTTGCATGCAATTTTAAAATCTTTTTAGTCATTCCAGTTGCTGGTTTCTGGTATTTCTCTATGATTGTGTTGATAAAGGCATTATATTTCTTAGTTTCTCTGCGACTTTCTTTTAAGTAATAGCTACAAGTTCTTGGATCATTAGGAAAGCTTCCAAACAGAGCCTTCTTTGCCAATTCTAGTGGAATCCCTTCTCAGCAGTGAACACTTTTACAGACTATGCTCTGGTTTCCCAACAGGGAATTTGGCAACAGGGCCAAATCTTGAGCTGATATGAACTACACAGCCTCTTTCTGAGGCCAGTGGAGCCTAATAATCTCACTTGAGACAGCAACTTAATTTTTCAGTGTTCATCTTGCTCAGACTAAAGTAGTGTCTCAGAAGTAATGTAAGACATGATTTAAAGCATGTCCACATGTAAAAATGCAAATTGAAATCATCAAAGTGGTATTGAAATGGATTTTTAAAGTTAGTGATGAAGCTGTAGAACATCTCTGAAAATACTGTCCAATACGAGAAGCAGATAAGTCAGTGAGGGTCAATACTTTGTCAAGTGGGTTGAGATCGGAGCTCCAGCCACAATCTTCAAGTTGCTTATGTGAACCAAATGTTCTTCCAATAATCCTTTCATGACTTAAAAAAATATAACCTATACTCATTTTGTTACTATGATTCTACTTCAGATCATGACCAGATTTTCATCTAATATGTGCATGGAATTAAAATCAATTAATAAATTCAAATTATTTTGGGAAACTGTTAGTAGAGAGCCGTTTTCCTCAGGACAAAAAGACATAAATATGGATACAATGTGGAAAGCTTCCAAATGTACAATTATAGCTTGCAACTTTCTTAAAGACAATTTTGTATTGCCATATAACGTGTTATAAAACCCAGAAAAACAGCTAACAGCTGCAAAAACAGAGCAATTTTATGTGAACATATTTGAAGAGAAAAAGCATTTAACAACTTGGTATAGGCTTTCAGGTTTCACAAAACGGATTATTTTAATCAAAATTCATCTGGACATTAATGGTCTGTTTCTCCTCTCCCATCACTTTTACTCTGACATAACTAATTATGTTCAGTGGAATTATTTCTGATTTGCAATACAGTATACGAGAAGGATCAGGCTTGTAATGTATCTGTTACCACAATCCTCACTGTGAACAAATAGCGCAGGAATAATATCATGTTAAGACTTTGGAGTTTGGGAGAGTTTAGCAACTTCATTCTTTTTTAAAAAATACAACAACAAACCCAAACAAGACAACAATGAACCATACTGAACTTCTGCAATGTACTACATAGGTGCAATTTCTGGATTACTTCTTGATGTGCAATTTTAACATCCTTCTCTTTGACAAGGTCAGGTCTGCCTTCTCTTTTAGGCAGCTCAGAAGACTTAAGTTCTAACTAATTGCTTTGACAATTTTTTCTGTAACCTCTAATTCTTCATGACCTTTTCCAAGTCCACTTTCAGTTTAATGAGCCAAACTAGTAAAGCTTATAGTAGACTTCCTACAAAGGCTGCCAGAATGTCTTGACAAATTGTTTCACATACTATGATGCTTTCAAACCAAATGAAACTGCAATGGAAGTTTTGGGGGTTTTTTGTTTGGTTGTTTTTTTTAAGGTATATAATGTTTCTGTACAGAACAGTTGCTTTTCACATTAAAAAAAAATTTTAAAAGGATAAAACACTTTTTTTTTTCTTTGTTATGCTCTGCAATTATAAGCTGGACATACATCCTCCATGCAGATTGGTCCCTGAAACATACATGCATCTGCATGAATCCCAACATTTTAAATTTAATAGTTTCTTACCTGCTTCTATATTTAATAAAGCTATGAAGACTTCTTCAATGCCAAGGTGGATATTGTACTGGAGACAGAAATACCCTTATCTTATAGAGGACATTAAGAAACTTTCATGACCACTTCTTAAAGTGAGGTTATTTATATAAAGACATCTTTGTTGTTGCCAGTTTGTACTACTCTAATTGTGCTCACAGTTGTCAGCTATTAAGCCTTCTTGAAGGCTGAATGTGATCGGAACTAGATGGAAAGTGTGCAAAACCATACTGCATTGCCCTTTATTTTTGGGGTGGAATGCAGGATCAATATAAAAATTTATCGTAACCCAGAATTCAATGGGATGTAAAGAATGTCATTTGTTCCCTGTGCTTATCTTGGCCATGGTATTTCACCTGCCTTGTTTCTTTAAAACTAAGCTCATGAGACTTCTGTCCATCATTCTTCCCTGGTGAACATATCCCTATTTATTATTTATGATAAAGAGTACAGGAGTAATAGTTTGTTTTCCAGTGTATTCAGATAAAGCAAAGGTCTTGGCAATTCTAATCTAAGTATTAATACACTAGTATTAAATTTAACCTTTATATGGCCATCTATCCCATAACCTCATATCACAGTATCACCAAGGTTGGAAGAGACCTCAAAGATTATCAAGTCCAACCCACTACCACAGACCTCAAGTCTAGACCATGGCACCAAGTGCCACATCCAAACCCGCCTTGAACACCTCCAGGGACGGTGACTCCACCACCTCCCTGGGTAGCCCATTCCAGTAGCAAATGACTCTCTCAGTGAAGAACTTTCTCCTCACCTCCAGCCTAAACTTCCACTGGCACAGCTTGAAACTGTGTCCTCTTGTTCTCTTGCTGGTTGCCTGAGAGAAGAAGGTAACCTCCTCCTGGCTACAACCACCCTTCAGGTAGTTGTAGACAGCAATATGGTCTCCCCTGAGCCTCCTCTTCTCCAGGCTAAACAATCCCAGCTCCCTCAGCCTCTCTTCATATGTACCTTCTTGTCTTTTCCATCTGCTTTGGAGGGCTCAGAAACATTATCACACATCTTAAATATTCATTTGCAACATCTGAAAATTTGACTGTGTAAGAACTTTAGGAATCTAAAAGTTAACAGATATCTTTCAGATACCTGATCCCTAAAGTAGAATCCAGACATCTCCATCTCACATTCCATCCTTTTCTAAATTGTGGCCTCCAGAAAGGTATCTCTGCACACTTCAGATCTATATCTGCCCTTTAGAAATTGTCAGTTATATATACCAACGTACTTTTAATGTGGTGATCATCTTTCATATGATGATCTTGTTACCCACATAGCTAGATGCCTAGTTCCCAGCAAATCAATGGATGCAATTCCTTAAAAAAAAAAAAAAAAGTGTTAAAGTGTTACAGGCTTAAATAAAAGCCCTTTTTTTCTCCCCAAGAAAGTACACAAACATTCTGAATGCTGAGCTACTCCGAGAGCAGTTGATCTACACTCCCAGTAGAACAAGGATTCAGAAATAAAGTTAGCATGTCAGGAAATCTGATCCTATAGCCTAATGCCTCAAGCAATTGATAGGTTCTTTATAAAAGAATAGTATTATTATAAAGTATCAAAGCCTTGATGGTAAAGCAAGATCAAATAAGCAAAAATAAGAAACAATGAATAAATTAAGGGGCAATGGGTTTAAACTGGCAGAGGGGAGATTTAGGTTAGATGTTAGAAGGAAGTTCTTTGCAGTGAGGATGATGAGGCACTGGAACAGGTTGCCCAGGGAGGTTGTGGCTGTGCCCTCCCTGGAGATGTTCAAGGTCAGGTTGGACGAGGCCTTGAGTGAGCTGTACTAGTGGCAGGGGATTGGAACTAGATGATCCTTGAGGTCCCTTCTAACCTTACCATTCTATGATTCTACACTATAAAACTCCTATACCTATTAACTACCAGCCTGATATGGTTTTGGATTACTTCAACAAAATAATATCATTACTCCACTGAAGGCAAAATAATGTAACAATCACACTCAGTGGAAGTGTAACTCCTACATTTTGGACTACTTAGTTTTCTACCCCAAAGCCTCATTTGTTATTGTCATGGGTTGAGTTGAACCTGCTGCTGATACTCAATACCATGCTGCTGTCATGCCAGTTTCAAAACTAAAGTGCTGGCTGGAGCAAAGTATCATGGGGACTGAAGTTTGTAATGCAAGTGGCCTCCTGTTCTAGTTGCTGCTGCTTGTTTCTGAGTTTGGATCATTGAGCTTTTCTGCTCTGCTGGCTGCTGTGTGCTGGGGACGGACGGACTGCTTTTTCGCTGGCTCCTGCTGCTGCTTCTGCATTTTGTTGCGTTTTCCTGAAAACAGGCTAAATTAATTGTGCATTGTATCATTTCCAGTAAAACTCTTGATCTCAATTCTTCATCTCAACCCAGAGCGGGGTTTTCTGTTACTTTTCCTCCCATCTGTGCAGGGAGCAGATGTGCAGGAGGTTTGTGGAAGAGGGTTGTTAGTCCAGAACAGTTATGAAGAGATTTTCTTGGACACCAAAGTTCCAGTTAAAATGTTCCATGAAATGAAAAGAAAACCAATTCTATAGATCAACAAAACTTGAATTTCTTTCTCTTAAACTAAGCAATCATTATCTGTCATAAGCATTATCTAGAATAATGAATGGTTGGGTTGCATCAAATGGTAGGAGGAAAAGAAAAAAAGAATAATGACTACAAGTAATTAACTAACACTTTCTGGATGGGATTGTATATCTTGTAGTCAACTTTAGCACTTTTACACAAGTCTCCCTAGTACACACTTATCTGGTATTGCAATACAGACACCTCAGGTAGTTTGTAATCAGTTCACATCTAGCTTATGTTTGTACTGTCAAGAAGGCAAAAGGATCAGTTGGGTAGTTTTTGTTGTAGTTTATGTTTGTTGTTTGGTTTTCTAAACATCTATCTAATTGTTAGAAAAAAAGAATGCATTAAGGGCCTCTTCACCACTCTTAAGTGGTCACTTACAGTGCATCAAACTGTAAGCATGCACTTTGGTCAGACATGAGCATTTTGCTACAAATTACTTTAATCACACGGTTATTATAAGTTTCTGCACTTAACAGAAGTTAATACTATCAAGAGTATCTTGTCTCCATAAACATCTCCAAGCAATGCCTTCCTTTACAATCTATATGTATTACCCAATGAAGAGCCTTCTGAGTTTTGGTTCAGTACTGGGTTTTGGTTTGGTTTTAAACTTTTAAAGACTGTTACTTTTCAATGAGGTTTTGAAATAATATATTGCTTTAGAGATCTATGTTAAGCTTTTAAAGTGGATAAAGTTCAAAGTAAACAGTGAAGCTTAGTGCCTTGCTAAGTATGAACCAGACTCATGTATTTCAGATCAATCCTAGCCATTGATTTTTCTAAAATTTCTTTTTTTTCTTAAGTGAGATACAGAAGCTCTATCTATCCTGTTTTATGATAGTCTTGCATTGTGCTGTCCATTTTTTTTTTCTTCTACACCACAACAACACTTTTCTCATTCCAAGGGGTGTTACAGCACACTGTTAATCAAGATAAGGAAGTATCAGTGCATTTTCAGAGCAGTTAAAGCCAAATTATAATTGGAATGAAAGACTATTTGATATCTGAGACTCTGCAATATCAAAGGACACAGAGGTAGAAAAACCTCCCAAATAATGACCTCTGGTCCACTAGAAGAAAAGTGACAAAAGATATCTTTACCAAGCCTTTAAACAGCAAGAAAGACACAAAAGCGTTTTTGAGAGAGTAGGCAAGAGATGAAGATGAGAATGTTCAGAGTACCTAGTATCAATTACAATGGTAAAAAATGCTAGCATTAAACTGCAGCTATGGAATACTCAAGAAAACATTATTTTCACTCATATTATCTAGTATGTGGTACTATTGTTGTGGGGTACTCCAAACCCCTTCTTTCCCCCCTGCAGTTCTGTCTCCAGAAATCTGAATGGAGGAAGAAAGTGCAAAAATCTGCTTCCCCCCGACCCCCCTTGTGGGCTTGAAGGGGGAAGAGTAAAGGCACCTTTTCCACACGTGTACTGACTCCTGGGAAATCCTGTGCTGGAATCCGCTGGTATATTCTGGAATACTGGTTGTATTCTTCATGCCCAGTATATACGGGAAGTGACCATTTGCCTAGGACAAAATCATAGCCTGAGGAATAAAGCACGGAGCTCCCACTGATAAAGCACGGAGCTCCCACTGATAAAGCACGGAGCTCCCACTGATAAAGCATGGAGCTCCCACTGATAAAGCACGGAGCTCCCACATTTTGGAGACTTCCTGTTTTTGGACTGCTCCCACTTTTGGACGGCTCCCATTTTTGCACTGTTCTGTGTAGTCTCGTTCTTGTACAGTTTGTATCACTCACCCACAAGTCTGCAAGTTTGGCAAGTCCTTAGGTCCATTTGAGATACAGCTGCCAGCAGCACACAGACTTGGCTTCTCTTGGACCACATCATGCATTCTGACTTCCTGCTCGCTACCTGAGCTGGGCAGCACGCCAACAGTTTGGCTTCTCCCCTGTACTGCTAAGGCAGTCCCACTTCCATGATCTTTTTCCTTGTGGAAGCTGTGTCTGACACTCTGATTTGGCGGTTTATTACTCACCTCGAACTTCTGGCGTGTAGATCTGCAACGTGGATTTAGCTTGCAGTTTCAAAGGCTGCTGCANCCTTGTCAATAATCCTTCCCCAGCCTTCCTGTAGGTCCCCTTCAGATACTGGAAGGCTACTATCAGGTCCCCTCGAAGCCTCCTCTTCTCCAGGCTGAAGAGCCCCAACTCTCTCAGCCTGTCCTCATAGGAGAGCTGCTCCAACCCTCTGATCATCTTTGTGGCCCTCCTCTGGACCTTCAACAAGGTTCATCACTAAATTCCCATCTCTGTGCGTAAAATCTGCTTCCCCTAGGTTCTCTGCTTAGCCTGATTTATAAGTGGGGTAGAGTTGTCTTGTATCTTAGCCCTTTCCATTTTCTGACTTTCCTAAATTACTAAACTTGCCCATAAGCATCCTTGTGAAGATTTCCTGACCAAATTAGAACCTGTAAATAAACCTTAACTAGTTCAGTATATAGTTCGGGGGTGGGGGTTTCAGGAAAATTAAAAATAATTCTGTTTTTATAATTCCTGCCTCGGCCAATTAATCCCCAACCAAATCAAGTATTCACCCTGAAAATGCCAGAGCATTATCATTTTTCTAAGTGTTTACAGAAAGACTTGTGAAAGCAAAGGATAAAAAAACAATATGGAAACTAATCAGTACAATAGCATGGTGATTACTCCTAGTACAGAATCTTCTCCACTGTGCCATGCTGCCTTAGGGATGGGAAAAAAAAGTGAAGAGACTATGCACAAGCATCATTTCTACTCTTGACGTTATTCAGCTAGCAGTAGATAGAGGTAGTAAAGCGAATATATGATATACTGAAGGCTCCCCTGGATCAATGGCAAGACTGCCAGAATAGCTCTTTTGCCCTAAGGAGCTGAAAATACTTGACATCAACAACTTGATCTACTGGGACAGTAACAGCAGGTCTGTATCTTTTTAGTGCAGTGTGTCAAACTGAAGAAAATAGGGAAAGCAACATGGGACAAATGTTTTGACCTTACAGTGCTGTGCTGTGGTGATGAGATACTACAAGTGTTATCAGTTTCCCTGCTAACACTTGCCAGGAGCAATAGTTTCTGCTGTATTTATGACTGATCTTGTTTATATGTATGTTCTGAAATACACTAGCAGAAAGTCTTTAATACTAACACTTTCATTCTAGAACTTCTGCTTATTCTATTCAGAAATGTACAACTCATTTAATGAACAGGAAAAACAGATCAGACAAAGGATAAGAAAGTTTAAAAAATCTCATTTGTTTGTTTAATGACTGAAAACCATTTTGAAAGGACCTTGAGATATAATTGCCAACGAAAAAAAATCACTCCAATGCATTTTTTCACAAGGGAAAATCACAAGACATTTCCCTTAACAATAAGCAACACAGGACTCTTTGATAGCACATGCCTTCAAGGGTCAGGTAGAAGGGTCATAATTTTAAAGTGATTATTCTTACTCTTCTATTACAAGCAATGATACAGGCCTTCTGTACACTGAAATACAAAGTTGGTAAAATAGTGTTTGCAAGTAATACAGAGGTTTCTTTCCCCTGCCAAAAAGGCCATTTTTATTCCTGTTCTTCCAGAATAGGGGAAGTCAAAATTCTGCATATAGACTCATAGAATAGTTTGGGTTGGAAGGGACATTTCATTCAAATGCCCTGTAGTAAGCAGGGCCATATTGAACTAGATCAGCATTCTCAGAGCCCCATTCAACCTGACCTTGCATGTTTCCAGGGGTGGGGCCTCCACCACTTCACTGGGCAACCTGTTCCTGTACCTTGCCGCCTTCCCTGTAAACAATGTCTTCCTTATATCTAGACTAAATCTACCTGTCTATTATATATATATCACATCTATCCATTGCAATTTCCAATTCAGTAAATTTAATAAACCAGGGGGGAAAATTGTATTAGATCTGTAAAGCAGTAATTAAATCTGGAAGGTATGTGACTACAAGTCGCTTCAGACTCTTGCAGTGAAAATACTCTGAACAGAATTAAAATCACATTTTTAGTTTGCATTGTAATGCCTTTGTAAATGTCTAGGCATATAAATGTAGTCAGCAATCAGAAAATGGATTTTGTGAATCTCAGAGTTTAAGCAGGATTAATATACAAATATATTATAATATGAATAATAGTAATTGTAATCCAAAATTAAAAAAAAAACATAAAACCACCAGTAAGCTATTGTAAATACTTACACGTATGTATGGCGTGGGTGTCTTAGTGTTAATATTATATGATGGCATGGACAACCTTAAAAAAAAAAAAAGTATTTTAGACATTTTGGGACAGAATAGTTATTTTCTTGTACCTCCTGAAGAAACATGCTATTTTCAAACTTTTCCTGTATCAATTATGTAACTTGAGCACCACAGATAACCTGAGAAGTTCAGGAATTTGATCCTGCTAATGGAAGAGAGTGTGTAATCTTTACGTGTCTTTTGGAGAATGACACTGAAAAAACAGCAGAGACACGTGGGACTGTTGAATATTAATAAAAATATGGTGTTCCATTTTCTAGATACATATACTGAGGTGGTTCTACTAATTTCACTGTGAAATAATTTGTTAAGCGTGAGCATACAGCACTCAGTACTACCAGGACTTGAGAGAATTTTTTTGTTGTTGTTTTTTGTTTTTTTCCCTTAAATTAATCATGAGAGCACTCAATACATCATTTGTTCTTTTCTTGCTTTAAAGCTCTCAAAGTTTGTCACAGATCAGAAACACCACAATGTAACTTAAACATGTCACACGTCATGATTAACATCCACTGCTAAAGCCTCATGAAAAGAAAATTATTCACCTCTAACATTAAACACTTTCTTTGGAAGTACTAAAGGAAGTACTTCCTTGGGGAACAAAGACTTGATGGCCAAGTCTATCAGAATGTCTCTAAAATAAGAACTGAGAAATTACATCCTATACTTGCAACTAATAACCTCTTCTACTATAGGTGAATTTTATTCCATTCTTCAACAGTGAAACAATGCATTTTAGTAATTTTGCTTTCTATCACAGTAAATATTTATAAGTCCTGAAAACGTGGAATACAATTTTTCTTGCCAAAGCAAAGAGAGCTATTCTTGCTATTTACCATGGTTTTAAGGTTGACATATTTTATTTACATGTTGTTTCTCCCCATCTGAGGTTTCATGCTGATGGTCCTTTGAGGAAGCTAAGTACCCCAAAGCACTACCTCTTTCAGTGTTTTGTTGAATTTGAATTAAGATTCCCTGTAGTAAGTTGCAAAATTGTTCAAAATTGACTCTAGGCATCCTAAGAACCCTAAAGCTTCTAAGGGACTTGTTTAAAACTAAAAACTGAATATCTCCTGAAGGAAAACTACATGTCAGATTTATATTATAATGTGTTATTGTGCTTTTTCTTCTAATTGGGTCTGAAGCCAAAATGCTGTTGTTTTGCAAATGCTCCTGAAGTATTATTCTATCATTATTTCCACACAGAAAACCATCCAAACCAACAGCATAACAAATAATAGCACCAGAACAAAAGCAATTCCAGGAAATCTTCCATCCGTTATCCATATTACTTAATTATACAGTTTTACGTCGTGTACGAGCAAGAAGTTTTAATATTTATGGTGAAGCATAGTGACAGGCTACATTTTTATACAAAGAGGGCAACATTTTAGTTTGAAATTTTAGTTTTGCCTCAAGGATTAGATAAGGAAGATGAAAAAGCAACACTTACCTGCCAATAAAGGATATACAATCATCAGCAAATTTGTACCACTAGTGCGCATTTATTTCAGTAACACTAAAATACTCTTATTTAATGCTAATCAAAATGGTGAAAGTAGCCAAGATATAAGAAGCCTAAATGTACAATTTCTCTAATCAAAGAAATTTCTCAGGAACTATTACTTCCTTCAAGGACACTTAAATCTTCTTCAATATAGACTACAGTTGAATTATTTTTTCCTCAGTATGGCAGCTAAATGCATACTGGATTAAAATATAAATGTAGAGATATTCATTCAGGATTAGAATTTCACATAAAAGAGGATGAGGCAGCTGTATATTCTAAACAGAACCACAAGATGTATGATAAAAATATTGTGTTACACACTTTTTTAATTATAGAAACTTCTGGAAAGAATATTCTCAGGCAGAAAGGTGAATTACTTTCTATTACTTTATACATTTATTTATATTTTTCTCTTTAAAAAATTACCTATCTAATTACCATTTATTTTATACTCTACACATGTCTAGACATGTAAATGAAACTCAGACAGGTCACAGCAATTTCTCCAAACCAAGAAAAAAAAACCACACCAAACAAACCTTCAACAATCCCCCATCTTTTAAGGTAACACTATCAATACATAAATGTGTCTTTGGTCTTTTGTAGCTTTAAAATTTAGTAAGTCAATAGCTTGTCAGAATGATACACACATGAGATATACCTAATAGCTCAATAGGTTATTTGAGATAGAATCACAGAATCATAGAATGGTAAGGTTGGAAGAGACCTCAAGGATTATCTAGTTCCAGCCCCCTGCCATAGGCAGGGACACCTCCCACTAGTACAGCTCACTCAAGACCTCATCCAACCTGGCCTCGAACACCTCCAGGGAGGGAGCAGCCACAACCTCCCTGGGTAACATGTTCCAGTGTCTCACCACCCTCACTGGAAAGAACTTCCTCCTAACATCCAGTCCAAATCTTCCCTCTGCCAGTTTAAACCCATTGTCCCTTGTCCTGTCATTGCAAGACCTTGTAAATAGTCCCTCCTCTGCCTTCCTGTAGGTCCTCTTCAGATACTGGAAGGCTACTCTACAGTCTCCTCAAAGCCTTCTCTTCTCCAGGCTGAAGAGGCCCAACTCTTGTAGCCTGTCCTCATAGCAGAGCTGCTCCAGCCCTCTGATCATCTTCGTGGCCTCCTCTGGACCTACTCCAACACTTCTATGTCCTTCCTGAATATATAAGAATAAGGCTTTGTTCTTGTTTATCTTAATGACATGGAGTGTGCCAGGATTCCTTCATGGCTTTCACATGATAGATTCAGCCCTTAGCTTTGTTTTTTTAGAACCTGTGCATACTGATGGATCCATTTTCATCATCAAACTTCTCCTTCACCGATTATTTCAAATCAACTTTTTCTGATTTTCTAGTGCCTCAGTATACTCAGCTAAATCAAGAAGGAGCAAATTAATCCAGTTTAACACCATGCCCATAAATTTCTCGTAGCTGTAGTTGGCAGTTGATATCACATAGTTTCTATAAAGTTTGTTTCTTCAGGGTTCAAAATTTAACAATGCATATTTTAATACAGGAATAGCTCCTTTCAGACTGAGGTACTATGATACTGCTTACTCTACTGATGGGAGAAATCAAGAATTAATGATCCAGATTCTCAAGATGCTTCAGACTTCTAGACTAAGACAGACAGCTATGACATCAAAGCTGTGAAACAGAACAGTATGAGAAGTTTCTCTTAAATGCTTCTTACCTTCTCCTAACTCCTCCTACTGAGAGAAATATGGTTCACACCAGATTCAGTTCTTTCACTCAAATGGTATCTTGTTTGGGTATCCTCAGCAAGTCTGAAACGGTTCTAGTAAAGGCATAGTGAAATTATGCCACGCTTTATTACTTTGAGATATATCATAGCACTCAGACATTAAATATACAAACAAGCAGAAAATCATTGCACTCAAAATTCCAATGTTGAAACTTCTTGAAACAAACAATTAAATTGTAGTTTACTGAACAGATTAAAATTCTGTTTTTCAATGCCTACATGTTTCTGTATTACAGGAAACAGATGGCCTTTGACATCAGCCAATCTTTAGAAACAAAAAGGAAGGGAGTTCAAATACAAGTGAAGTCAATGTGCATTTTAGATTGCCTGTTTACATAAAAATCCCTTACAAGCTTACTTCTCAACCCAGTGCCACAGAGAAGGAATATCTACTCTATATTCACTTGCGTTTTAATTCTCAGTAGGAAAATAACAGAAGAAGGTCAAGTACCAGTCACACTAAAACAGTAATGCAGTTCAACTATGTAGAAAAGACTACCTTAGAGGACAACAATTTTTAATTAAAGTATAAAAGAACTTCTCTCATTTAGAAGCTGCTCACAATAGGAAGAAGGAAGTTTACATGCTCACAATTTCAAGCAGGGACCAAGACATTGTTCCTTGGCATGACTCATAACCAGGAATTCATATCTGGATTCCTGTTAGGTTGCACATCTGACTCATGTCCTCTCACAAGGTGTGGTGCAGATGCTATTCTGAAAGTTGTAAGACAACAATTTTTCAACACTAAGAACATTCACAAAAATGAGTCATTTCAGTCTCCTGGAAATGAATGAGAGCTATTTCAGCCATTACTTGCAAATACTTACTCTCCAAGGCAGAAGGCCATGATTACCATGGGTTTAGCAATAGAAATACAGGGTAGGTACACTTCCCAAACATTTTTGGCCAATCCATGTTGTGCGGCATAAAGACAAGTCAAGCTGTTGCTGCTGCTGCAACCTATACATATGTACTTGTATTTAATATATTTTAATGAAATTAAAAAAGTTTCTAAGAAGGATAAATCTATTTCTTTTTCTTTTATTTTTTTAAATTTACTTTTAACAGTCTTCATTAAGATAAACATAAAACTTATTGTGGAATGTAGAACAGAAACCAATTAGAGAGAGATGACTTTCATGACCTGCCTGTGAATACTTCTGACATAAGAGAGAGCGAGTTTCACAAACACATCTTTCCATCTCCTGATAATTGCCTATCTGCCAATCCTTCTCATGCTTTCTTCCTCTGTATGTAGGTGCACTTGTGTAGGACAGGTCACCCTCGCATTTCAGTCAAATCTGTCCCACTTCCCTTTTCCGCATGTTTTTCATTGTTACTTGTTTCAAGTAAGCATGTAAAACAGTTTTGGTTTCTGATATAAAAAACTGCTTCTCAATGAAACTCAAAATGAGAAATGAGTATGAAGTCTTACACAGCAATAAGGTTTCTATTGTGCTATGCAAAATCATGAAAAGAAAAAAAATATGTACTCTCTGTCCCACATAGCCTACAAACATACAGATACAGCAAAGACGTAGGAAGGAAGTCTAAGCAATACAAGAGGGAGAGTAGCATGAGCCAGGTTAAACCCTTGGATGAAAAAAAAAAAATAAAATGTTTAAAAAAAATATATATACTTTCCAGCTACACTTTATAGTCCTCTGAAAAATATTCCTTTCTCTTTCATTTATATTAAGTGAATATTTGTTCTGGAGAGCCTAGCACAAGAAGAAAATCAGGGAAGAGCAATGGTTATGTAGGAAGCAATAGATTTGTACCTATATAAAAAATTGTAGAAATACTCCTACTGTTTTTCATTTTGCTGTGCTTGGAAGGTTTCTCTAGGAAACAGAACATTCACCTCTCCCAGCTTTAACCCCATATTTATCTCAACCCATGAATAGCACTTAATAATGAAAGTTCAATTCTGTAAATTACAATCTGGTTCACTTTCATAGCCCTTAATGGCAGTTTCACTTGATAAGGACTTGAAAAGTGTATCCCAGACTAAGTGAAAATATTCCCTCCAACATAGAGTAACAAAAAGTTACTGAATATGGTTAAGCAAAACTAACTGTCTTGTAAGAATTTCACCTACTTCAGCAAGGTTACATAAGGTTGTGCTTGATTCCCATTACCACAAAATAATGTCATATAATTAATGTTTTCTTGTGAAATTTAACCTTTGCTTCCTACGTAGCAAATGATACAAAACATACATTTCAAAACAAGTCGTACCAGAAGAGAAAGTAAAATATTTATGGTAATATTTCACAGAATCACAGAATGTCAGGGGTTGGAAGGGACCTCAAAAGATCATTTAGTCCAATCACCCTGCCAGAGCAGGATCACCCAGAGCAGATGACACAGGAACGCATCCAGGCAGGTTTTGAATATCTCCAGAGAGGGAGACTCCACAAACCCCTCATGGCAGCCTGTTGCAGTGTTGTGTCACCCTCACAGTGAAAAAAATCCTCCTCACGTTTACATGAAACTGCCTCAACTTACACCCATTTCCCCTTGTCCTGCCATTGGGCATCACCAAGAAGAACCTAGCTCCATCCTCCTGGCACTCACCCTTTACATATTTATAAACATTCAACTGTACTTAACGACACAACCAACCATTTTAATCATCCTTTTGCAAACAGGATTTCTTTTCTAAGGATTCCCCAGAGAAATAGTTTTTCCTGATCAGAGGCTAATTTTTATCATCTCTCCCTGCATTCAGGTAAAAAGGTAATCGGGCCACGAAGTTCGTTGTGCTTTGTGGTAGTTTGCATTCAAAGGTCAAACCAATTGATTAAAATGGCAACTAGCAAGTCCATATAATGTAGTTACACGGTGGCCCAGTAGTCTCCATGTGCACCTCATTAGGTCTAATTGCATTGAAGTGAACTGTAATTCACTGTTAATCTAAAACAGTCGAGAGGATGGAGTTCTTCACACAAAGTGCAGTCAGGTAAGTAATTTCAAGCATGCTTTGTGTCCTTGCAAATTACAGCAGAGTTAAGAGAAAGCTTGCATATTACTGACTAAATGAAAAGCCTAGCAATCAGTAGATCAGGCTGGAGAGACAAAGGCTTAATATCTAAGGACAATACAATTTTTGCTAGCAAAAATATCAGGGAGGTACAACGCATTAGACATCCATAAGTTTGACAGAATACTATTCAACCCACTCCTTATCTGTTCTAGGTCTCACCCCATTCCCCAGTTTTCATACTAATGAAAAAAAAAAAAATCCTGCATAAAGAATATAGAGGAATAGCATGAAATTCTGCTTAAAAATGTGCTGTGTGTTATACAATGGTAACTTTATTGCCAGCTCTCTGGCAAGCCTGATGTCACTGAAGACAGTTTTGTCCACATTGTGGGGGGTGGGGTGGAGTGGAATCAAATCAAACCAGTGGACAACTCCTGAAATATAAAGTTTAAGAGAAGTATAGGGATTTCAAGGCTAAACCCAAAATCTAGCCCTCACAGAAAGGTAATATTGTTACAGTACTCATGTTTTATATGCCTAGGTTGCAAGGCAGAATCTATGCCTACAGTGCTCGATGTAGTGACAGTGAGGCACCTCAGAGAGGCATCCACTTTGACTGACATGAAAGTGACAGTTAAAGGGAACACTTCCAAAAGTTCATACCCAAAGAAAGGCAGGTCTGAGAGGAAAAACCATAAATGCTTACTCCAGCTAACATCTGAATATTGTTACATGCTTGAAACTATAGGCCTTACGAATTAGGTATCTTTATTCCAGGTGAATATCATAACTCTTCCTGTTTCTGACCTCTTAAGTCTAACTTTTTGTCTTCAACACAAGAAAGATGACTTTAACAGATAATGAAGATTGCAAATTTTGTGCAAGATTGATAAGCCTAATCATTTAAAACTTTTAACCAGTCCAGCTGAATATTCATAACTCAGTTCCTAGCTGTATTACTTATTGAAACAGCACCTTATTTAACCACATGGTGAGACCTCAAATCACAGAGCATGACTCTACTGTGCTAGGCAGCAGCAGGACAAAACCAGTTACTCCCCAGGGACTGCAAAACAAAACATCAGGCTGGAGAGAATGAAGAGATTTAAGCAGAGACAGGTGCACAAGAAAACCAGGAAAGAGAGGAATGCAGAATCCACATACATCTCCATTGTGATGCTTTGTTCCAGACAAGAATTTTAAATATTTTCCTGTCAATCCAAATAGTCATCTGAGAGATGTTTCTCAAAAAGTAGCTACAAGATAAAAACTTAGCTGGGAAGATGTCTGAGGTGATCGTGATGGATCTAAGCCTCCATGAAAGACAAGGAGGCAGGAAAGAGAAGCTAAGATGAAGACCTCCAACAGAGGGAAAATGCTAAATCTGAGAAAGCCTTCTGGTATAGTCACGGTCAGCTGGATCAGTCAATTCTGTTAATTCAGAGGTGATGGTTATCAAAACCAAACATTTTATTATGAAAAGAGAGGGGGAAAAGTCCAGAGGTAACATCTCTGTTTAGATCTGAGACTCGATAGTTTGGAGATGGTAGCTGAAAGAGATTGTACAGAAGATAAATGTGATTTTACAGTTAATAATTTTAAAGTACATATTACTTAAGAGATGACCTGCAAACTCATTCTCCTGGTGAGGGAGAAGGTAGATAATTCTTTTCCCAGCTTTCCTCACTGCTTAGAAGTTTCCCCAAAATTTGAGAAGCAAAGATGTTGCTACACAAAATATAACCACGAGCATACTAATTATTATAGATACATGTAAAAATAGAAAATGACTACATGTATCTTCTATGCAAACTTACTAGGCAAACTGGTAGATAAATTGGTAAGATGTGCTGATTTTCAAGTCACAAGAAAATACTTACATTTACTATACAACAGAAAAAAAATACAAACCAGCACCTTTGTGCTTTACTTATTTATTTACAGTTATGAGATTTACTATTGTCAAGATCTTCTTTACCACTCATGGTGAAACATTTCTTGTGGATTATAAAGATATAAAGCTCTGCAAGGAGCTTCACATGTAACAAAACTGGTACTAAAATTACACCTGATGATAACTTCCTCAGCTTCATTCAGTTTCAAAACTAAAAATGATCTAACTCCCAGACTTCATTTGATCCAGAATACAACACTCCTCTCTCCACATTTCTTTGTTACAATCACGTGTCACAGAAGGACCAAAAGATTTGTCTCTTTCAATCAAAGTCAGCATAACAGTATCATCTGTTATCTGATAACACCCTGGAGGTTGTCTGTAATGATCTGTAAAGACAGCAAGAGGTGAAGGGAAATCATTATATTAGTAGTGAAAGAAAAAAATATCAGTGCTACCAAACCACTAATCACAGTTGTCTGATGGAAGAAAGAGGTCTCTCCCAGCACACTCCAATAGTGCCTTGGTCTACTCCACTTTGACCATCCTCACTATCTTTTGTCTATGTTATTGCTTATATTCATAGAAGAAGCAAAATGTTTATACACTGAAACAGCAATTAGTCCTGAAGAGTGTCAGGTGCTAATGTTGGGAAGTGGTTAGCATTATTTTCTGAACCTACTGCTCTTATTTAAATTAGAGTCAAGTGCATTACTTCAGGAAAAAACGGAGAAAAGAATTTTGGTGCATATGACTGTTCCTACACAATACAATAGATTCTAATTTTCCTTGTTCTTATCTTTTAGGTACAGATCCTTAAATTGTTAAATGTCTCTGAGGACATTAAGTAGCAAAACAGCTAAATACATAGTTACCTAGGTAGTCCCAGGAAGGATGTGCTTTACATTAAGCACTCCGATTATAATCTTGCATTCACGACTTTGTTTCTTTGTTGCTGATAAGCAAGTAAGAATGCTTCATTAACAACTTTAATTACATACAGATTAATCACATGTTCATATAATGAACATATGATTAGGTTCATATAAGATTAGCTACTCCGGTCAATGTAGAACATTAAAGAACTAAGACATAGATGGTATGCAAGAATAATAATAATGTAACTCATTAAACTCTACTCTGGGAGAAGCAGAAACAATTTATGCACTAATGTTGGCTAAATCATACATAGGAGTGAATTAAATGTCTCTTGCTTCCTGTTCCACTTCAGGAACTAAAAAAACAACAAAAACAAACCAACCCAAAAAAAAAAACTTAGATAATATTGCTGTCCCACACTTTTCTAAGACTCTTGGTTTTGTTCTGAGGGCTCACTTTAAAGTGAGGAAATTCTACATGATATTTAATGGTTTGGCTAGAGAAGTTCTGACAGCCCCACAAGTTTACACACGTCCTTTAACTGAAAGCTCTGCGCTCATATGTGCAGAAAGTGCAATGCATAGCAAGACCTACATAGAGTTAATACTACAAAGATATTGACAATGTTTACATATTAATAGAAAATACTGTGGTGTCCCAAATCAAAATGAATACATGATGAGTTTGTACTTGCAAGTGCCTGTATTTTACAGCAAAAGGTAAATCTATAAATGCCTTCCTCTTTCTGGGACAAGTTACAATTTAATACCTTTTATTTCTATGCCCCAACCCCATGCCCCCCCCTCCCCCTAGTATTAAAGAAAAAAAATACCCCTGAAATGTCACTTGATTGATTGTAATGGCCAGCTGTTACAATCTCAATGGAAGTATAAGAACTGCTGCCTAAGGTGCACTGAAGAGTGCCAAGCCTCATAGCAACTCAGCTCATCCTAAAAAGCACCACAGCCTGGAGTGAAAACTGCAATTTAGAATTCTCCCAGAGACCCATTATTTGCAAACCATTGACACAAACAACTCTGGTCTCCCCATCAGTGTACACCTGGGGAGCTCTTCATCCACAGAGCTCTTGCATGCTCAATAACTTTACATTCTAGAAGTTCTTATGAAATTCTGGCTAAAGATGTGTTCTTACATATGCAAAACATTTTTTTCCTTACCATCCAAAAAAGTCATTAATATATCATTAAAATACGTTATTGTCAAATCTATATCTATATATCTACATATATACAAATCATTAAAATACACACTAATTGGTTTAGGAAATTTTCATTCTAGAAAACAAGTCTGGTATCCAACAGATGTATTAAAGAGTAGGACACCCAAGACAACGCATCAAAAACTTCTAGGTAGCTTTTTACATACTTTAAATGGTTGACATTATGGTAAGCAATTTAATCTAGGCTTTTAACTTCCCTGAAAATTTAATCTCAAAGTATTTTTTGTTGCTGTTAGAAATCTTTGTGAAAAGGGATTTTTGTGTAGACACTAGAACATTACCATGCAATGGCAAGTGCTACATGGCTTCATTTATACTAACCTTCTGTAGAACTTTTGAAAACACCACTTTTAAGAACAGACAAGATGAATATAATCATAGAATTATAGGGTCCCAACCCCATGCCGTACCTCAAGGATCATCTAGTTCCAACCCCCTGCCACAGGCAAGGACACCTCCCACTAGTACAGGTTACTCAATCTGACTAATCGGTGACAATCAACATTCAACATAAACAGCCAATGCTCCTAACCAGCAGTGAGCCTAGTGGATACTTAGAATATTGCATTTTCTTGCCTTTTTCATCTGTTTTTGGTTTTTTTTTTTTTATTACATCACAAACTGTCTGCCTCTCTAGCTTCCATAAAATTTTAACTAATTATATAATTATTTATCATTTGCTGTTAAATTAGAGAAATAATTCAAAATGGAGAAATTGAAGACGTTTGATACTTTGCAAACTAGGAATGTACTCTTCACAGTTCTGTTCAGAGAAATTTCTATTACAATATAGAATCAAGAATCACAGAATAATTTGGGTTGGAAGTGACTTCCGAAGGTCAACTAGTCCAACCCCCTCCGCAGTAAGCATGGGCATCCTCAACTAGATCAGGCTGCCCAGAGCCTTGCCAAGCTTCATCTTGAGTATCTCCAGGGAAGGGGCCTCAACTACTTCCCTGGGCAACCTGCTCCAGTGTTCCACCACCCTCATGGTAAAGAACTTGTTCCTAACATCCAATCTAAATCTACTCTTCACTATTTTGAAGCCATTGCCTCTCATCCTATCACTATAGGCCTTTGTATACAGTCTCTCCCCATCCTTCTTCAAGGCCCCATTTAGGTACTGGAAGGTCAGTATTAGGATCCAGAATACAATATGTATTATGTAATTAGATATGGGGTTATCTTTCTTTTTTTTCTTCACCCCCCACCTTCAGTTTTATGAGGGTTTGCTCTCCTTTCAACTTTATTTTTGGGAAGAATAATTCAGCTTCTTTAGCGGAGTACTTCAGCTTTTATTTTCAAACTCTTCTTTCCTTTAAAAAAGAGAATGTGCTTGAATGGCAAAACACACTCCCCTCTTGTTCAGATTCTGCTATATATGAAATCAAATTACAGGCTTCTTCAATGTACTCCAGAGTCCAGTTCAACTCTGTCAATTGACCTGGCTAAGTAATAGCTTCAGTAATTCACCCAGCCCTTGCAATGTTTTAGTACTAGTGTACCTACAATAATTTTTCTTTATATTTATCAAAAGCTCTCTCTTTTTTTTTTTTTTTTTCCCCAGTCACACTACTGAATGTTTTTCCAATAGCTGAAATGCTGGAGAAAGAAGAACATAATCACAAAGAATCAATAGGTTTATTCATATTCACTGACACTGACTGCTTTCTTTACAGGGAAACTGGCTGTTTTTCCCTGCAATTAAAAACTTCTCATACCAGCAGCCAAGGCTGTTCCAACCAAATCTGACAAAGAGCAGGAAAGGTGGAAGTAAACCAACTCCAGGATGGCAAATAACTAACAATAAGAGAAACGTAAAACTCACGCAGGGCTAAAGCACTGCAGCCAAATCCAAACACACAGTGTATATATGGTACTGCCCACACACACACACACACACACACACACACACACACACACACACACACACACACACACACTCTGTAGCAGTTGCAGCTGCAGCTGTAGCAAAATACCTACTAGAATCCAACTGTGAACAAGTATTAACAGGCTCATTGCAACAATCCCATGGCAAACGTGACACTGAGACATGAAGTTGTTGCTAATTATCCACCAGCCATTAATATAATTCCTGCTGCTAAGTCCTATCTCCTAACATTCCATCTGTGATGCTTTTTTACCTTATTTCCAATTCAGCTACTGAAAATTTCATACGTAAGATATATTTCTTGGTCAAAGCGAAACGTAGCTCTGACAGGGCTTCAATCCACAGAATCATGTTACAGAATAGGAAAATGTTCATTGTGATCCTTAGCAAATATCTTCATCAAAGAATTATCAAAAGATTTCAGATGACAGCACGAAGCTTTGCAATTGCTTATTCTCTTTGTTTGTGTGACAGAACAAGAAAGATCTTGTAAAATTAGCAACCAAATTAACTTTAGCTGACTTACTAACGTTTTTTCTACCACAGAAACATTTCCATATTATTATGTTTGATTCCACCACCCCCAAGGATGAGTTAATTTTTTAAAAAAAATTTAAAATAAATTTTATTTAATTAGCAATATACTTACATTATTTTAAAATAAATTTACTTTTTAATAAATTTATTTTTTAACTGCTGGAGCTGATTCAAAGGAGGACTATAAAGATAATCAGATGGCTGGAACACCTCCCCTGTGGGGACAGGATAGAATCACAGAACTTTAGAGGTTGGAAGGGACCTCCAGATATCATTGAGTCCAACCTCCCTGCCAAGGCAGAATCGCCTAGGGTCGATCACCCAAACACCTCCGGGTAGGTTTTGAAACTCTCCAGAGAAGGAGACTCCACAACCTCTCTGAGCAGCCTGTTTCAGTGCTCTGTCACCCTCACTGTGAAGAAGTTTCTCCTCACGTTGAGGTGAAACCTTCTGTGTTCCAATTTGTCACTGTTGCTCCTTGTCTTCTTGCTGCTGACCAGTGAAAAAGAGATTGGCCCCACACACTTGACACCTGTCCCTCAGATATTTGTATACACTGATCAGATCTTCTCTCAGCCTTCTCTTCTTCTCCAGCCTAAACAGCCCCAGGTTTCTCAGTCTCTCTTCTCAGGGTAAATGCTCAAGTCCCTCAATCATCCTCATGGCTCTCTGCTGGACTCTCTCCAGCAGGTCCCTGTCTCTCTCGAACTGGGAAGCCCAAAACTGGACACAATAATTCTGGTGTGGTCTCACCAGGGCAGAGTAGAGGGAGAGAAGAACCTTCCTATATGTGCTGGCCAGACTTTTCCTGATGTCATTATCTCTCTTGGCCACAAGGGCACATTGCTAGCCCATGCAGAACTTGTTGTCCACCAAGACTCCAAGGTCTTTCACCACAGAGATGCTTTCCAGCAGGGCACCCCCAGCCTGTACTGGTGCCTGTTGTTATTCTTCCCCAGATAGAGGACTCTCATTTGTCCTTACTGCAGTTCACGAGATTTGCTTTCCTCCAGCTCTCCAGCCTGTCCAGATCTCATTGGATGCCTGCGCAGCCTGACAGGCTGTTGCCCACCCCACCCCCACCCCCTCCAACTTTGTATCATCAGCAAACTTGCTGAGGGTGCACTCAATGTCCTCATCTAGGTCGTTGACAAAGATAGTGAACAAAACTGGACCCAGTACTGATCCCTGGGGAACACCGCTGGTTACAGGCCTCCAGCATGGTCCTGTGTCATTGATGGCAACTCTCTGAACTCTGTTGTGGAGTTGGGGCTGTTCAGCCTCAGGAAAAGAAGCCTCTAAGGAGACCTTTAGTAGCCTTCCAGTACCTGAAATGGACCTAAAAGACAGCTGGGAAGGGACTTCTTACACGGACTTGTAGTGATAGGATGAGAGGGAATGGATTGAAGCTTAGGGACAGGAGATTTAGACTAGATATTAGAAAGAAATTATTTACAGTAAGGGTGATGAGACAATGGAATGGGTTGCCCAGGGAGGTTGTGGATGCCCCCTTCCTGGAGGTGTTCAAGACCAGGCTGAATGAAGCCTTGAGTAACCTGGGAGTAGTCCCTGCCCATGGCAGGTAGGAGGATTTGAACTAGATGATCTTTAACGTCCCTTCCAACCCAAACCATTCCATGAAACTATTAATCTACAAATACACACGCAGGCAAAAAAAAAAAAAAAAGAGGGG